>JACYFF010019584.1:80921402-80945372 GCA_017589665.1 Selenicereus undatus
GTATGTATGTATATGTATATATGTGTGTGTGTGTGTGTATATACATATAGTTATGTATATATATACATCTTTTTTTGAATTTTTTTATGTTTTTAAAATTTGTGCAGTTATTTGTAAAAAATAGAACGTGACATTTAGTAAAAACATATTAAGCATAACTAAAAACATGAATGTTGTGTTTGGAGAGTACACACATGCACACACACACACACACACACACATATATGCCAATGCATCATTCAAAAACAAAATTTTAGGCAAACCACTATCCATGTGGGTTACCGGCAATGCCATATCGTCCAACCACCGAGTTGGACTTAGTGACTGTGCAAGGAAAATAAATAGGTTCAATTTTGGGAGCATTGTCATCCAATTCTTCAATTGGGATTAATGATGTCCAACCCCCCCAAACTTGAGACTTATGGCATCCAATAACCCTAATTATTATTGTTAATTATTATTATTAATGATTAACTATTAAATTTATTATTAATTAATAATCATTGTTACAATAATAATTATTGTTAATTATTATCAATTAATAATAAGTTTAATAATAATTATTTTCAATATTGAAAACAATAATAATTAATTATTATATTTGATTAATTTTAAAATAATAATTATTAATATTAATAATATTAATAATATCAATAAATATTTTTGTTATTCTTTTTGACATTGTTAATTATTATTTTTATTAATTAATAATTATTAATAATGTCACTAATTACTAACTTTTATTATTTTTATTTTTCATTAACATAAATAATTAATAATAATTAATAATATTAATATTAATAATTATTATTAATATTACCCACTTTTCCCCACCTATTTCATTCTCAGTAGACCTGGCAAAAATTGACCATATCCGTAAACTCGACCTAAACCAGCTACAAAATTTTGAGTTTTGAACACGATTTTCTCAACCCAAACGCGAAATAAACCGAACCCAAAAAAACCCGCATATTGGCGTCTCAAACCTGATCCAAACCTGAATCCGAATCCGCCCGCTTGATCCAAACATTATTTCCTTGGTTTTTTATTTTTCTCTAATTTATCCCTTTTAATAATAATGGTTAGTCATTTTTATAGAATAATTTAAAAAGACATTTTATAACTATTGCATCTATTTACCAATTAAGTAAAAATAACTGTATTTTTTCTTCTTTATTTTGTAAAAACAATATCGTACACAACTTTTTAATAAAAAAACATTAAAAATGAGTACAAAATTGCATAAAATAATTATTTATCTTTTAAAAAAAGTTAATTTAAAAGAAAACAAGCATTAAAGATGTGTCAGTCAAACCATTATGTGCTTAGTTAAACAAAAAGATTGCGAACATCAGTCTTCTTTGTTCAACCGACGGAAAAGAAGTATTATTTTTTAAATTAGTTAATTTGTAATAATTTAAATTTTTGATGTTATAACTGCGAGATAATATCTTGTGCTCCTTTTATTCAATTTCATTTGGTTTTCATTCTAACTAGTCTTGAATTATGATGCTAGTTGTAGGAAAACGGCTAGCCGTATCCATATTGGAGTCGACCAATTAATAAAGTTTTACCTGATTGTACATCAGTAGATTAGTTAATAAAAATGTTAAATTATTAAATAGGTTATTAGCGGTCAAATTGTTACAAACTATTAAAATGCTCTAGACGGGTTACCCCATAAATGGCCGACCCGCTATTGGCCTTCTTTAAATGTATGGGTCAATCTACCAAAAATCAAGTGGGTTTTGATTCACTACCCGCTGATACAAGATGTTCATATATTATAATAAAAAATTTGAATATTTTTAATATTCTTTTGAGAAATTACAATTATTATACTTTTTCATTAAATACAGACAATTTTAAGTAATAAATATACAGAATTTTTGATTTTGCGAAAAGAAAAATAATTAATAGAAAATGCGCTCTAAACCTGTTGGGTTAATCCGAAACCTGTAAAATCAAAATACATATGTCCGTATTTTACCCGAAACTGAAATACGCATAACCTGTATTTTAGCTGAACTCGAATACACTTGACCTGTATTTAACTCACAAGCCGAATTAACAGGTCTAACTCTCACCCATTTCTTCATACTTCTTTCCACTCTCACCCATTTCACACATGAAATATACTCACGAAAATATGACCTTAGGGCATATTCTTTTCATTGAAAAATAGGGGTTGAGAAATGAGTAAAGTTAGTTAAATAGGTTGAAGTAGGTTGAGTGTGTATGGATGGGTAATGGATCGGATATTCATTGGGTTAAGCGGCCGGTCCGTTTAAAATAAAGCTAATAACGGGTTGGGTCAATATTGGGCCACTCCATTAAGGCATATTAATGGGTCAGACTGGGCTGACCCATTAACGGCCCATTTAGTGACTCATTAATTTTTTCAACCTACTTGACAGACCATTTTACATGTTCCAATTAGTTAAATTTATTACTAATACTTTGTACAAGACAATAATTATTATATACTTTTTTTGGAGTAAGTTTGTTTCATTTTCAAACGGGCCCAAAAGCAGGCCGCCCATAAGCGACTCAACCCATCCCATCTTATTAGCTTGATTGTGTATTTTTTTAACTTTGAATTTGGACTAATTTAGTTTTGGTTGAAAAATTATAGAGATTTTAGTTGGAAAATTAAATCACCAGATATATTCATTGGTGATAATGGGTGGGCCATGGGCGGGCCGTGTTCACTTGACCCATAACCCAGTCTGGCCCATTAACAAATGTGTAGGATTCGACCCGGCCTGATTTGTTAATGGGTTGGCCCAATTCGATCCGATTCGATTCGTTGTCCACCTCCATTGAACTCAATATTTTTTCATTGAAGTGAGTTGAAGTACGTTGAAGTGGGTTGAAACGAGTTAAAGTTGATATATTTTTCATATGATTAATAAAAGTTGGTTAAAATAGGAGATTAAAATGAATTGAAGTAAGTTAAAATTAGTTAAAGTAAATTAAAATAAGTTAAAATTGATATTTATTTATTAAAATTTGTAAAGTGAGTTAAAATGGATTAAACTAGATTGAACAACAGGCCTTAATATACAATAAGTGAGCCCCTTGAAACCTAAAAGCCTTTACTTAATCAGCATTACGTATTCCTCTTGCGGCTGCTGCTGCACTACCCTCTTCCCTCCTCACTCTCCTCCGCCTGGTGCTGCGCCTTCCTTTCGCCGGTGAAACAGTAACTCTTTTGCCAGTCGCTTGTGCGCTTTCTGTTCCATTCCTTTTTTTTTGGGTTTTTGGTTTGGGTGTGGATGGGATGATGCTTTGGCTGATTTCATAGTTTGTATCGCGCCTCGATTTAGGGTTCATTAATTAACGATTTTTTGGTTTTTTGTAATAGGCTTGAACTTGATTATATATACACTGAAATGGATACCCACTTAGCTTGTGTTTGTTATCCCTGTTGATTCTTGCATGAGATTCTAAGTCGACTTTAGAAGTCTCTCATGATTTTGATATGATTCTATACGAATTTTGGTTGACTTCGATTGGATTGGGTTTCGCCAATTTCTCCTGTTTATCAACTGTGTCACCTGCGGATGGTGGGTGGATCTGATTTGTGTGGGGCGGGTTGAAGAGGGTAAATGGATCCATGTGCAGGTCCATTCTACCCAAATCCGATCCATCAAGAGACTAGTTGGAG
This sequence comes from Selenicereus undatus, assembly GCA_017589665.1. Classification (NCBI taxonomy): domain Eukaryota; kingdom Viridiplantae; phylum Streptophyta; class Magnoliopsida; order Caryophyllales; family Cactaceae; genus Selenicereus; species Selenicereus undatus. Next base: position 80,925,073 of record JACYFF010019584.1, read on the forward strand.
GTTGGTGAATTTATCAATAGAAACAGTTTAGAGTTAGTCTCAATCGGTATGTTGGAGTATCTTGAACTCATAGTGAGGGATGTGATCGAGAAGACGTCTTGTTTATCTTGATGAGCAGCAAGTTTCAAGCCTAGTCTAGTATTTCTGAGACATAAATCATTTAATCTTCAGCTTTATCTAAAGAGAGTTTTTAGTTGATTTTGAGTTTGATTAGCTATGATTTGACCTGTGCTGCTGATATTAGGAACCTCATTTAATCTTCCGCTAATTAACTCATAAATTATTAACCATCTACGGCATCTAGTTAGACTTTGCATGTGTGGGTGCCATATCGATGTTCGTAGTTTAATATTGTAGACCCCTCAAAAGCTATGCTTGAAGTACTGAGCATCTAACTTAGGCAATTTCTTTGCCTTCAGGAGCTTAACTCATGGCTTCAAACTCTGGGAATGACAAGCCAGCTTCTGAGAGTCCTGGTAAGTCAAGTTACATATTTAGATTCTTAATTTTATAGATATATTTTACTACTAATCTGCATATGTTTTTGTCGTCGTTGTCATTGTTGTTGGCACTGTTGTACCACATACTTTGAAGCATATTACTCTACATTACAGAAAAGCGCTCATATTTTCATTTTGTTTGAATAGAATGGCTGAAAGATTGCTGCATTAGTCTTCATTGTGGAAACAGCCACGAAATTGTGGAATTGGCCTCTCAAAAATCTTGCTGCACATGAACGGATCATGTTTAAAGTTCAAATTTGAAATTGACTTAAGGGGCTTTGATCTCTTTTTTTCCTTTTTCCTTTTTCCTTTGGGTGGGGTGTGGGCTGTCAAAATTATTTGGGAAAGTCTGCTGTCTGGCAATTTCTCATTGTTTCCATTTAGGAGGCAGTGACTTTTGTTTTAAAAAAAAACTTGCATTCCCATATTCGACGTTTGTGGATACATAATTTTAACATTTCTGTAACTCCTATCAGACAAGGGAAAAGACAGGTTTAGGGGAGGGGGGGATCAAAAACAAAGAGATTGACGACAGGACAACAGCAATTCTTACTCACTTTAACTTGTGTGGATCTGGATCTGACTTTTCCATCACATCTTCTGGGAAAACATTGCAGTATCAGTTTAGCTGCGTTCTGCATTATCTTTGTAATTTTATAATTTCTGCTGTGTCTGACTCTTCTCGGCATTATCCAAAAAGGGTGCAGATTTCATTAATTTCTTCATGCTCCCTCTTGATGTCACAATTTGTGAGATTGGCTGTTGGGCCTGGCTCTCTTCTCTACTTCTCTCTATAGGTTTTCACCAAAAAATGGATGAAAAACTTCAATGTTCATTCTTGAGTAGGACTTTGGATTTTGGGGGGGGGGGACAGTATAGGGGTTGGCATAAGGGATTTAATTTCTTAGTTTCCATCAGAGCTCTGGAAGCGGAGTTATGGGGAAGAGAACAGGGAGAGACTAGAGAGAGATGAATGAAATAACTAGTACTGGCCAGGGGCCTTTGGAAGCCAAAGAATGGGACAGTTAGCATCCTGTAGCTTCTAGCATTCACATAAATATAATAAAGTTTTTCTGCCTTCTCTATTATATGCTTTTCTCTAGGGTTTTCCCCCTCCTTTGGGTGTACTTTGTCCAAAATTAATGTCATCGCCCAGTAGATTTTGAACTTTTGTGTTAGTTTTACCAAAGCTATGAACTAATTGTCAGATTTGCATTTTTCGATTATTTTATATGGTCATTTGCAAAGGGGGGAAAATCATTAACGATGCACCAAGTGATTATGTAGCTTCTCAGAGCTAGGATGCAGGTGAAAACTTATATTTTGCAGCACCTTCTGTAACAGACTACAATATTCAATGTGGTAGTAATTTGATTGCAAAACTTTTTTTTTGTGACTTGTCACATAACTATGAGATGAAATATTCTTTACATAAATTCTTGACATAGCTGCAATTGCATGGTGTAAAGGACATGTTCGTTCTAGAGTTGGGAAGGTTTCACGTAACATGTCCCAAAATTACTTTGGAAACACAAACCCAACGCGAGAGACGCAATTTTGGCCGGAAGTCAACATGATTTGATCGTATGGTGTGGAAGCATGCTATTTACTAGTTGTATTTGGTCCATTCTTGTCCATACGTAATGAAAGTAGCTTGATGGAGTAGCTCTTTCTTGTGTTTGAGGGTAATTCATCATGTTAAGGCTTTTATTGTAGAGAGAATTTTCTCAATGAGGCGCATATATCTATAAGTTAATTATTTTTTGTGGATGAGTAATCAAAAGTTTGCATTGAAGGACACCAAGGGGATGTCACCTATGCGCAAAAGGGGCAATTACAAAATATCATGCCCTCAAGCTCTCGTGCATATATCAAGTTAAAATATGGCAAGTGAGATTTAGATAGTTTGGACACATCTTGAGAAGTATGCATGCATCCATGAGATGTGAAATGATGGTTATCCCAATATGTGACAGAGGTAGATGAAGACCATAGAAGAATTGGCATGATTATCATCAAACTAGATATGGTTTGTTGCAACTATGAAGAACAGAAGCAGGGTAAGAGTTTGTGGAGGTCTAGGGTTAGGAAGTTAGGCACACCTGACGTTGGCCTGCTTTTGATTCTTCATTTGGACTTTGATACGTAGTAATTGTGTCTTAGGACCTGCCATGGACTTTTCTAATAACTAAATTTGCGTGCTTGAACCGTTGGGCATTGCTCTCTTTTGGTCATGAGGAGTGTTCAAACCTTGGTGATATCTGACGTGAATGCTTTGTCTGGATCTCCTTCGACCTGTGCTGTAGTAGGTGCTAATGGATTTCTCTTGACCTGTTTGATTCCACATTTCAGTTACGTGTAAAAGTCGTAAATCATTTTTTTTGTAGTATTGATGTGGTTCATTAAAAACATTATCTATTTTATTCAGGACTACTGTTTTGGGTCATAGATGATACTAGGGGGTATTGAAAAGGGTAAAGCCAGCACAAAAGACTTGTGCAGTATTACTATATTAGCCTAATTGTTGCGGTCCCCTTCCTTTGCAACCATTTCCCCAAAAGAATAAACGAAGTGGTTGCATAAATGATGCAGCCACCTATCATTATTGTATTATCCAAATTGCTTGAACGATAAATTTTAAATCTTATCATGTTATCATACTTTAGTCTTATCATATTATAGACTTGTAAATAGTTCTACCTTGTGTCTAAAGAAAAGGTTAACCTAGAAAAAAAGCCCACTTGCAACCTAAGTTGTACCTTCGTTGTGGGGATGAACTTTGTATTGTTCACTTTGAGAACACAATACATATAGCATACATGCTCACTTACTTTTCATATACTTGATGCAAGCCTTTCGTATGTATCAAGATTGTGGAAATGGATTTAAAATGCCGGGAACTTGATGTATTCGATCCCATGGTGATTATTTTAACTACTATTGTTATGTTCTTGATCTTAAGTATGAAGTCCTAGTGATTTGGAGTGACTTTGGGAAAGAAAAGTATCTATTTGTTTCCTTTTGTAATGAGTGAACTGCCTGTGGGTGAAAAGAACATAAAAGTGGAGGAGTTTTTTTTGGGGGGGGGATGTCGTATCTTCGAAGGAGTTCTATGGCAATGTGTATTCTAGGAAGAATAGGAGATTTCGTAATCTAGGGATCTTCTTTTAGGATAAAATCTTTTTATTTTCCTAGATTATTTATCGTAATCTTATCGTAATCTTTGGATTTATTTTTATATTCTTTTTTTAGCTGCATTGATTCTTATATAAATCCCCTCGTGTTTTGGGGAAAGACACACTTGAATGAATTGAATTATTAAGTTTTCAGAAGTTCTTGTGTTATTTTCTAGCCGTGGGAATTGCTCTTAGAGCGTCCTACATCAAATTTGGTGTCGGAGCCTTTGATCCTAACCACTGCAAAATCCTTCCCCACTGGAGTTTTCTGTCCTAACTTCCCTTTGATTTCCCTTTTGCCTTTTTTCCCTGTGTTCAAAAAAAAAAGAAAGAAAGAGAGAAAAACAAAAAAAAAAAAACGAAGAAGAAACCCTAACATCTGCCACTAGCCTCCCAGTAGTGGCTGGCCACCACCGTTGACCACCACACCCCGGTCGCCACCACTGGTCGACCACCACCGAACCTCCGTCACTGTCGGCCGCTCACCGGAACCCTAAAATCCCCAAGTGCAAACCCTGGTTGCGCTCATCACTCGCGATTTTTGTACCACCAGACTCGTCGACCAACACCACCGACCACCACCCTTCACCCGACCACCACCACACCAACAGCCCTGTCTGCCGCTAGCCGGAGACCTAGAAGCCCCACAGTTGAGCCTTGATTTGCGAAAACCCTAACTCCCCGAAACCCTAGACCACAAATTTGCATCCAATCCCTCATATTCATCCCAAATAAATTTCATTCCGGTATTACCCACTAAATTTCGACCCAATGCCCTCAAACAATTGAGGACAATTGACCCACTAAATTGCATCCACAGATCGTGATTCGATTGCTTGTTCACCAACTCAGAAAATCCCTAGTTGCGTGAGGAACTCTGCCTACAGGGCTTTGCACCTCCAGCGACGGACGACACCTCTTGCCGGTGCTGCCTTGCCGCCGTGGACCCCCTTCCAGAAAGCATTCTTAGAGGCCCCATCGCAAATCGCTGCCCATTCGTACTGCTCGTGGCTGCTGCTGAGAAGTCCTTGTTCGTGGCTACTGCTAAGAGCCTAAGAAGCCTCTGTGGTTACTACTGATCATTCCAAAATGTCACTACCTATAAGTGTTCCAACAACACTTGATTTAGTTCTGTTGCTGCAGAGGTACGGAACCTAAGCCATTACTTCGCGAATCGCCAAGAGGTACGAGGATCTCAATTTACTTCGATAAGAATTTGATTCACCATAGCGAAAATAGCCTAATTCCTAATTGTTTGGGTTTTTGAGTGTTGCTTAGATCCTGATTTTTTCCTTGTTGCGTATTCCCTGTGTGGTTCAAGTCGTCTCAATAATCCATATCAAACTTTTGTGATTTGTGGTGTGTGTAGTGGTTGTTTATCCATTCGTTACTATTGCAACTTGGTTTAATCTCAATACTTACATCTTGCATTCATAGTTGCATCCACCTTGTCATCCTCACCCATACAGCCTTACCAATCTCAGATTAACACCCTATCTTAACACCCTATCTGAAAGGTTTGACCGTCAAGATGCTAGGTAGGTTTGACTAGCTCGAAGCCAAAATTGACAAATTCACTTGAGCATTTGAGAAGTTACCCATGCTTGACCAACCTCACACCCCACCCCAATTTTCCCCTGAACTACTGGAGGGGGGCAATGATCGTTGTCAGTGGGTCGTTTATAAGTTAAGTCAGGCTAATGAGCTTGAGGAGAGGGAACCAGAACCATTGACCCATCTCACCCTCGAATGCAAGGGGAGAGGATTAACTTAAGGCATGACCAAGGGGACCATACGAACCGTCGGTTTGACACCCCTAGAGATGACAGAAGGATGGGTAACCCTTGGGAGCCTAGGCATGCAGACCCTGAAACTGACCGTAGGAGTGTTCACGAGGGCTACTCCGATATTACTAGAAAGGTGAAAGTTGCTGTACCCTCTTTTGATGAAAAGATAGATGCTACTACTTTTTCTGACTGGATAGTTGCTATGGAGGACTATTTTGACTGGTATGAGATGGTTGATATTGAGCGGGTTCGATTTGTCACGATGAAACTCATAGGACCTGTTAGAAAGTTTTGGCAAACTGTCACGAGTCACCTTGAGCGAATGCGTCAACCTTCTATCATTCAATGGGAAGTTATGAAGGACAGGTTGAAAGAAAAGTACCTTTCTTCTTTCCATAAGACAACTTGTCGACCAAATGCTAGACCTTAGACAGTCCACCTCTAGTGTGTGTGATTACATCAATAGTTTTGAAGAATTGACTCAGCGTTGTGACCTTCTAGAAGATCCTTCCATTACCATAGCCCGCTTCATTCGAGGCTTACTGATTGACCTTAAGAGGGAAGTAATCTTATCTGTGCCTTATACTCTCGACGAGGCTTAACACAAAGCTTTAGAGGTTGAAAAACTTGATAAGCTTTACCCGGTGCAGGGCCCTGTTCCTTCCTCTAGGGCCCCTGGCCATTTTGTTTCCAAGATGACTGAGTTTTCTATGAGTGCTCCCACTTCTAAGGGTCATAACCCTCATAACCCACCTAGAGTGGCCCCGCAGGGAGCTTCCTCTGGTACATCTCGTAACTCTTGTCCAATGTTTTAGCTGTCGCGGGAGATGTCATTATGCTTCTGAGTGCCCTCACTGCACCCTGGCCCTAGAGCATGAGTCATTTAAGCCACCCAAACTTGAGGAAGAAGTCATCGACCCCGAGGGAGACTTTGAAGATCTTGTTGTTGTTGAGAATAACTTTCTTCATGATGCACATCTTGGAGTTGTGAGATGCCTCTTAGCCAACCCAGTCATGAACGATGAGTGGAAACGTACCACTATTTTCTATACTCTTGTGAGGTGTGGGAAAACTCTTATGAAAATAGTTATAGATGATGGCAGTACCATGACTGTTGTTGCCGAGGCCGCTATAAAGCGTTGTCATCTTAAAACAGAACCTCACCCCCACCCTTTCAAAGTAGCTTGGGTCAACAAGACCCATCTCACAGTTACCCATAGATGTAAGATTTCCGATCCAGCTTGGTGGTTATAGGGGCAAGGTTTTATGTTATGTCCTCCCAATGGATGTCGCTCACATTCTAGGTCATCCTTGGCTTTATGACCGGAATGTCTCACACAACGGGAGAGAGAACACTTATACCTTTAGGTACATGAATAAGAACATCATTTTTAACCCATGTCGACCTAGAGAGTTGTTGTCTTCCCCAAGTCCCAAACCTTCCCCGATCTTGTCCTCTCCCCATAGTGTGTCTACTCCTCATAGGGGAAGTATTTCCCTCCTTCACCTCAGATCTTTTGAAGATCTGAGAAACTCTAACAAGTTCTTCCTGACAATCTTAGCTAGGGAGCTAGATTCAGACTCCATTTCCTTCCCTAACGTCCCTTCATACGACCCGTCTCTTCGGGACCTCCCGGTTGAGATGACCTGCTTAAAGAATTTGTCGATGTTGTCCCCGAGGAACTTCCTAGTGAGCTCCCTCCCCTTCGTGACATACAACATGCTATTGACTTGGTCCCTGGCTCCAACTCCCTAACCTTCCTCATTATAGGTTGAATCCAACTGAGTGAGAAAAATTGAATAGTCAGGTCCAAGAACTATTGTCTAAGGGCTTTGTTCGTCACAGCATGAGTCCCTGTGCGGTTCCTGCCCTCCTTACCCCTAAGGACGGATCGTGGAGGATGTGTGTTGATAGCAGAGCCATCAATAAGATTACAGTCAAGTATAGGTTTTCCATTACGAGGTTAGAGGACATGCTTGATTGTCTTGTGGGAGCTAGCTGGTTCTCTAAGATAGACTTGCTTAGTGGTTATCACCAGGTCCGCATTAGACTTGGGGACGAATGGAAGACTGCCTTTAAAACCCAAGATGGCTTATTTGAGTGGATGGTTATGCCTTTGGGGCTATCCAATGCTCCAAGTACCTTTATGAGACTCATGACTCACGTTCTTCTGCCATTTATGGGAAAATTTCTGGTCGTCTATTTTGATGACATCTTAGTATATAGCAAGTCTAGGACAGACCATGTTAACCATCTCAAACAACTCCTGTGCACACTTAGAGAGGCCAAGCTCTTTGCGAATCTGAAAAAGTGCATCTTCCTTCAAACCCAAGTCCTCTTTTTAGGATTCATTGTGTCCGCTCAAGGTATCTCCGTTGACCCCGACAAAGTTAGATCCATTAGGGAATAGCCTGAACCTAAGACCCTTACTGAGGCTAGTAGTTTCCATGGTATAGTCTCCTTCTACAGGAGGTTTATCAGACACTTCAGCTCTTATCATGTCCCCTATTACAGAATACAGACTGCTTAAAGAAAGATCCATTTCAGTGGACTCCTAAAGCGACATTTGCCTTTAAGGAGATTAAGGACATGATGTCATGTGCTCTAGTTCTTAGGCATCCTGACTTTAGTAAGGTTTTTGAGGTTGCTTGCGATGCCTCTGGATATGGCATTGGTGGAGTGTTAAGTCAGGAGGGATATCCCATAGCATTCTTTAGCGAAAAACTTAGTGAATCTAGGCGGATCAAGTATACCACCTACGAGAAAGAGTTTTATGCTCTGCTTCAGTCCCTTCGCCATTGGCGCTATTACCTTCTCCCGCATGAGTTTGTTGTATATTCGGATCATGAGGCCCTTAAGCACTGGAATTCTCAGTCTAGTATCAATCCTAAGCATGCTAGGTGGATTGAGTATATTAGTGAGTACTCCTTTCTCCTTAGGCGCAAATCTGGTGTTGAGAACAAGGTGGCTGATGCCCTCAGTCGCATTGGCTGCCTCTTACAGACAATGCGGGTTGAGGTTCTCGGTTTTGACAAGCTCAAAGGCACTTACACCTCTTGTCCTGACTTTTCACTCATTTACTCGGACCTTTCAGCTGGAAATCGCAACCATCATGTTGATTTTGTCATTCATGACAGTTTCCTGTTTCGGGAGTCCAAGTTATGCATTCCTAAGACATCGTTCCGAGACTTCTTAGTTTAGGAGATGCATGCTGGGGGACTAGCTGGCCACATGGGTAAAGACGGAATCATTGCTTTAGTTGCATATCGCTTCTATTGGCCTTCTCTCAAAAGAGATGTACATCGCATTGTCTCAGTGCCGTACCTGTCAGTTAGCTAAGACTAAAAGACACAATACAAGACTTTACACTTCTCTTCCTATCCCACATGCTTCGTGGAAGGACATTAGTATGGATTTTGTATTGGGTCTTCCTAGAACATCCCGTGGTCTTGATTCAGTCTTAGTTGTGGTTGATAGGTTTTCGAAGATGGCCCACTTTATTGCCTGTAGCAAGACAGATGACACTGCACATGTTGCTAAGTTAGTTTTTCGAAAGGTTGTTAGGTTGCATGGTCTTCCCACTTCCATAGTGTCAGATAGGGATGTCAAATTCATGAGCTATTTCTAGAAGACCTTGTGGAGACTGTGGTACTATGAAATTTTCTTCCGCCTTTCACCCTCAAACGGATGGGCAAACTGAGATTGTTAATCGTAGTTTGGGGGAATTACTTAGATGCGTTGTGGGCGAGAAACAAGGCACTTGGGATTTGACTTTACCTTTTGTTGAGTTTGCATATAACAATGCGGTCAATAGAACCACAGGTAAGAGTCCCTTTGAGATTGTCCATGGTTACTCTCCTCGTACCCCTGCTGACCTTATTCCCCTCCCACCTGATGCCCACATCTCACATCCTGCATCCACATTTGCACAGCATATTCATGACTTGCATGCTGAGATTCGACGCAAGATTGCTTTAAGTAATGACACCTATAAGCATTCAGCTGACATGCATCGCAGAGCTGCGAATTTTGAGGCTGAGTGATTTTGTTATGGCTCGAATTCGACTTGAACGATTATCGAGAAACTCCCTCAAAAAGCTTCATGCTCGTGCCATGGGACCCTACCAAATCCTTCGGAAGTTGGGATCTAATGCATATGTACTTGATCTCCTTGATAGTTTAGGTATTAGTCCTATTTTCAATGTGGAGGATCTCACTCTTCATCGAGGTACTTTCGAGCCTCCTTGTCTTCCTTTTGGGGTTTCTGCAAGTACTCAGGTTCCTAGACTCACACCTTTGCTGTAGTCGTAGACCGACATTGAGGCGGTGTTGGACGATGAGTTTGTGCCCTCTTCTCGTGGGGGGTTCCGACACTTCCTGGTGCAATGGTCAGGACGGCCTCAGTCAGATGTTACTGAGATTACTGAAGATGAGTTTCATGATATGAATTCGACTCTTTTAGAGTGGTACCTCCAAGACAACTTGTCGGCGTCGAGTTCTTTTTCGGTGGGGGAGAATGATGTCGTATCTCCGAAGGAGTTCTATGGCAATGTGTATTCTAGGAAGAATAGGAGATTTCGTAATCTAGGGATCTTTTAGGATAAAATCTTTTTATTTTCCTAGATTATTTATCGTAATCTTATCGTAATCTTTAGATTTATTTTTATATTCTTTTTTCAGTGGTATTGATTCTTATATAAACCTCCCTCGTGCTTTGGGGAAAGACACACTTGAATTAATTGAATTATTAAGTTTTTAGAAATTCTTGTGTTATTTTCTAGGGGTGAGAATTGCTTTTAGAGCGTCCTACATTAGGGGGGTGATGAAACATCTTTTACTTTTTCCTTAGTTCATAAAGAGCTAGATCAAGTCTGCCTAGGCGAGAGTCACTCTGCCAGTTGTTTAAGCACACCCCACTAATAGCAAATTTTGGAGTGTGCCTTAGGCTTAGTTGTAAGCGGTATGCTTCTGGTGCCTCCTGTAAGTTCATCTAAATTCAAGCATTTAATCAAGATTACCTGCTGGTGAGGGTGGAAGAAAAACTTTTGTACATGATTCCTGAGCAAAAATGTCTTCTCCTTGCTCTTCCTAGTAAATGTGGCACTAAAGAGTTGACATAATAACATGTAAAGAGTGAAGGTAGCATAGATTCCTGGTTGGGATCTTTTTATTGAGGAGAGTTGACAATTTTGCTGTATGCAGTAATAGAGGAATTTCTCGCCCCTTCTAAGATATGCTTTTTTTTTGTTTAATGAAGAGAAGTTCGCATAAGCAAGATTTAGGTTTAGATAAGGTAATTGATAAACATTAGCGTAGGACATTTATCTAATTAATTGATAATCATTATGTCCTATTTTTATCTTCTTGTGTTAACCTTTCTATATTGACTTTGTCTACTAATGAAAGAAAATTTTAATTATGATTTTTAGCAAATAATCCCGAAATTGGAAATTTGATGTTAATTTTTTTTTTTTTGAAAATAGATATCTAAGAGTCCTGTACCACTGTATTTTCAACATAAAAATGTATATTTGTGTGTACAAAAGAAGTCTAAGCTGAATGAATTTGACTTTCCAAATTCAACTTAAGAAGGATAAAAACAGGACAGAGGGAGTAGATGTTATGTGTTTTAAATGTGTTCTAACTATTTTGTGAAGTTCACTTTGCATTATGCTTGCATCTCCGCCTTGCCCTCATGACGTGGGCCTCTGCCTCCTGTGTTTTTATAGCTAAGTTTTACCCCCTTTTTTCGGAGGGGGGTTGGAGAATGAGTTGCTTCAGTTGACCAATGATCTCACTCTTTGTTTAAAAAAGCATGCCTGGGCGCATGGGCTCACAAAAGCCCGAAGCCCAACCCCTTGCGCCTTTCAAGGGGTCAAGCCCATCCAATTCTTTGACCCCACAGAAGCTCGCGCTTTTTTGCGTTGCATACCGAGGCTCAAAATGACACAAGCTTGCACTTTATGGGAAAAGTTCATGGGCTAAGAAGTATGGACGCTCTCCACGACTTTACATATATGTGTCCGACATGTGTCGGACACCGACACTCTCGGACACTCTTTGAACACTCTCGAACGCATGCAGAGCATATAGACAACATGAAGAAATTAGGTTATATTATTGATAGTTGTAGAATGCAAATACTATGAACAATTTGATATTGTTCTCATATACAAACTTGATCCTCTCAACAATAAGGACACAAAACAAATTATAAACACATAGCTAGTGGAATAAATATTTTCTAACCATTACGTGTCTACTTTATGTGTCGTGTCCAACTTTTCAAAAAAATCATGTGTCCGCGTGTCGGTTTCGTATCGTATCCATGTCACATATCGGTGTTCGTGCTTCTTAGATCATGGGATTCATGGGAAAGAGTTAAAAGAGAACATACACCATGGAAAAACATAAATATATTTACATTGGCACTTACATTTGCTATATTGTTCAAGTTTAGATAGAAACCTGTATCTAATTGTATGCAATTGTTTTGAGTATAGACTAGACTGAAGAACCCTAATTTAGAAATCCTAATTTTTGGATGGAGGGTTGAGCTGTAGTTGAAGGTTTGTATAGTGTTTAAATAAAGATATAATTGACCAATCTTTCCTCGTACTTTTTTGGCTGCCGATCTGTGCCGGTCTCTTCCTCTCTTTAACTGGGAAAGATGGTGCTACCAATAATAGGGAAAGAAGGATTAAAGAATATACTTATCTTGTGTCCTAATATATTGTCAAATATTGTTTCCTTCTTTTTCCCCCCCTCCTTGCTAAAATGCCTCTAGAAATGATGATTCCAATATAAGATATTATAGTATGGTCCGCTGCGATGTCTAATCACTTGCTTAATACTATCATCTAACGTATTTGTCAAAATATGGTTTGGAAATGATTTTCAAGTATTTTTGAGTAAAAGTCCGCCTAATGACCAAAAAGCCCATGCCTTCGCCTCGAAGACTGCACCCTAGGCTCCAAGACCCTTTGCGCTTTTGTGCGCTTCGAGCCTTTGTAATCTATCTCACTATCTGCCTCCTCCCATGGCCTGATGAGTTTGCTGGATTGGTACAGGCTATAAAGTACAAGCAATGAAAGGAGACATCAGGAAACAGATGTGCTTGAAAGTAGCATTGAAATGGGTAATGAACATAATTGGTGGTATTAGTAGCAGTACCAGTACCAGTACCAGCTGTAGCCTAACAAATGTAATCATGGTTGATAGTGATTATCCAGTGAAACTCTCTAAGTCTTACGGAAGGATTTAGCTAGTCTAAAATGTATTTCTCAAAATCTTCTTGTGGATCTCCGGAAATATGTCTCTTTCTTTTCAAGAAGAAGGATAAGGCTGCCTTCGTCTTTACAGAGTTGCTAAAGCGGGATGCACATTGGTTCCATGATCGTTATAGCCATTTTCCTTCATTCATAATGTCATCAACATTCAATGGAGAAAAGGACGAGAGTAGGAAAGATAGAGAAGGAGGGGAGTAGGGGAGGGGGATGCATTTGCTCGAGCATTGAGATATAAGAGTGAGTAAAGAAAAAGATCTTATTAAAAAAAAGAGTGAGTAAAGAAAAAGATGATGATGATTATCATTATTATATGAGACTTGTTGAATTATTCAAATGCTAATGTTACCAAGCACTAATTGGGTGTTTGACAAACAACTGGTGGTTAGGTGTATTAGTTGTTTCTAGAAGAAAGGGTTTGGCAAATTTACTTATTTGTGAAAAAAACAAGTGAAACAAAAAGCTAATTCCAAAAGGCTGATTCTAATAAGCTTATAGTTTAAGCGAATTAGTTGTTTCTACAAAAATGGGTTGGAGATAAAACTTGTTTGTGGGGTTTTTTTTTTTTTTTTTGGGAGACAAAAGGGTAATTTCTAGAAAGATAATTCTACAAAGCTTATAATTTCAGCTTTGTCAAATTAGCTTTTTGACTAGAAAGCCTATTTCAAAAAGTTACTTTACCAAACATCCAAATTATTGCCAGTGACCATTTGGAGTGTTTTTTTGGGCCAAAATTAGCTTTTTGTACCTCAGTTAAACCGTGGTTCCAAATGCTAATTTCGGCCGAAAAGCTCCGAGGAAGTTCATTACCAAACACTCAAACCACTTGTCACTAGTGCCTAGCAGCTAACAAGTAACTAGTACCCAAACTAAATAGCTAACCAGTATCAAACCAGCTCTGCTGCACACAACCATACAATATTTGAGCTTCCTTCAGGTCGATATGCTTCTACTAAAGAACAAAGTGTCTGATCTGATCGTTATCCCTTTGGTTACCATGAAATAGAAACATATTGGTAGGGATTTGTTCTATAGGCATAAGTCAACTTCAGACATCAGTATTTATATGTAGTGGATATCATATGCTCGAAGTAGTATAGCGATTCTCCTCCTTTTAGTTGACTCGACGTTAAATGTCGATAAAATTGTGATGTCATTGGTTGATTCATAGTCTTCGAAGACCACTCTTCTTCTGGTAGCCGATAGAGTAGTGATTAGCAATCACGATAAGGGGCGTATTTAGGTCATGCATACAATGAAGTAGAGGTATGCGTGCATGATGTAGAGGCACTATTGAACATAATGATATTCGATATTGTGGTTGTAAAATGCTTCACAAGCATTCGAATAACCATTGATATACTACATATAGGTGGGCAAGATTTTTACAGGAAGATGTTCACCTTCCCATCATATGATTGCTTTATTTCATTTACATCCTTGGAAAATGCTAGCGTTTGTCGTAGTTTAGCTTTGGCTCTCTTGGATATCATTTTGTACATATCATGTTACTCTTTTGTTTCCAACAATAGCCGGTTGAAGGTTCTGCTTCTTATTGTGTTTAAAAAAGCGCGTCCTGGGTGTGCCTAGGCATAAGAAAGCCCGAAGCCTAACCTGTTGCGCCTTGCAAGGGGTCAAGCCCAGCTCATTCTTTAAGCGTACAGAAGCCTGTGCTTTTCTGCCCTTTAAATCAAGGCTCAAAGCGACCCAAGATCACGTTTTATGGAAAAAGATCGTGGGAGAGAGATAAAAGGGAACACACGCAATGTAAAAACACAAGTATCTTTAGATTGACACTTACCTTTGCTATAGTATTCAATTTTGGGTAGAGACTCTTATCTAATTGCATGCAATTGCTTCATGTATAGGCTAAACTGAAGAACCTTAATTTATGGATGGATGGTTGTAGCTGAAGGCTTATATAGTGTTCGAATATAGACAGAATCTTTTCCTGTACTTTTTCTGGCGGCCGATCTCTCCGGTCTCTCACTCTCTCTATGTGGAAAATATGGTGCCACCAATAATATGGAAAGGAGGATTAAAGAATATGATTCCCTTCCATCCTAATATGTTGTCAAATATTGTTTCCTTTATTTTTTTCTCCTTCCTAAAATGCCTTCAGAATTGATAAACCCAATATAAGATACTATAGTATGGTCCGCTATGTCTAATTGCTTGTTTAATGCTATTATCAAACTTAGTTTAAAAAAGCACTCCTGAGGCACACATAGGCGCATTGAGGCGTGAGGTGACCATTGCGGCGCCTCACTGCGAGGCGAGGCGAGGCAAGACAAATCCTTTAAGCGTTGCTAGGAATGCGCCTCGGCATGCCTCAATCTGAGGTACGAGGCGACCAAAGCAAGGACTTTATTGATCTTAATCACCAATTTTGTTAAAATTAACACTTGCCTTAGTCTTATGATGCGACTTCGAGCATAACCCATGTAATTGCATATTATAGCTGTGAAGTCACCCATAAAATTGACAAACCCTAAGATTGAAAAACCCCAATTTGCGAATTGCCATGTATGGATACCTAATGGTGCCACAGGGGGTCGAATGTCCATCTTCATATTGTTCCGGTGGGCGATCTTCACTGGAATTAGTGTAGTGGGCTCTAGTTACCAGCTGTCTTCTTCCATGGTGTGTGGGGGGTCGTTAGAAGTCTGGATGGGAAGGGGCTAGGTTAGAATTTGTGCATATTATTTCCTTTTTCATTGATAGTTTTATTTAGTAAAGATTACTGTAGTCTTAATTTGTTATATTGTGTAGAATTCTTTCCTTTTCCTTTGATGTTTCATTTAGGAAAGAATCAGCCATGTTTTTTTGTTTTATTTTATTTTTCTGAGTTAAAGATGCCATTTTTTCTGTCCTTTCTCTCAGTCCTGATTTTTTTCTTTCCTTTAAAAATTTATAGCAAGAATGTTTGTTACTTCTTAGCATTTTGATTTGTATTTAAATGATATAATTTACTTTGTGTATCGTATTCTAAACTATTTTACGATTGTTAAATTAACGGTTTATATTGATATCTAATTCCATATTGATGCAATTATGTAACTCATTTGGGCAAAATCGATCTGCTGAGTACATCTTAAGCATGTTTGTGTAAAGGTGCGCCTCATATCCATGATGCGTGCGCCTTCCCCTTGAGGCTCACGCCTCACGCCTCAGAACCCTTTGCACCTTAGTGCGCCTTGCGCCTTTTTAAAACTAAGTTGTCAAACTTATTTGTCAAAATGGTTTGGAAATTTTCAAGCATTTTTGAGTAAAAGTATGCCTTGTGTCCAAAAAGCCCACTGCCTTGCCTTGAAACTCGCGCCCCTGGGGCCCCAGGACCCTTTGCGCTTTTGTGCTCCTCGAGCTTTTTTAATCTAAGGTTTCTTCTTATCATAAGCCTGCCTCAGCAATTTTAAGATTTCAGTCTTTCACCGTTTGCCTTACCAAGCCCTTCTTGTGGGTTTTGTATTAAGTTAGTTTATCCCTGCTCATGATTTTACATCAAACTTTGCCTATTCTCCCTTTCTTTAGTCAGCAATTATGTTTCTTGTACTCAATGTAGGTGCACAGGAACCCAAAAGTCCCAAAGTAGAGGCATCTTCTAATGAGCCACAATCAGAGCAAAGGACAGCATCCGGTGGACCAGGAGCCGCATTTCCGGGAAACCCTTTTGATTTCTCAGCTATGTCAGGCTTGCTCAATGTATGATATCTTTTTGTTTTGGTGCGCCTTTCTCAGGCATTTATGAATGATTCAATCTAGTCGTTGCATATTAAGCGAACAGCAACCTGCAAGTTGCAACCATTGAAGAATGCTAGCAATTGAAATGGATTTCTTTTTTGCAGACACCTCCTTTAGTAGCCCCCAAAAGCGACTGACTTCTAACCTAAATTATTTAATTACAGCTTATGCTGCTTCATATTTATGATTTTCTCAGGTTTCTAGTTTGTGCTCGTATGTGTAATTCATGTGCTCATACTTTTCGTTGATATGCTGTGATAAATGTAGGATCCTAGTATCAAGGAACTGGCTGAGCAAATAGCTAAAGATCCAGCTTTCAACCAGATGGCTGAGCAACTGCAAAAGACCTTTCACGGTGCTCCTGCTGAAGAAAGCATCCCACAGTTTGATACGCAGCAATATTATTCCACCATGCAACAGGTGATGGAGAATCCTCAGTTCATGGCCATGGCTGAGCGCCTTGGTAATGCTTTGATGCAGGTTAGTCTTCTTTTCTGTGGGAGGGTACGTTTTCTGCTGTTGCACACTTCCTAATGACATGCGGTTTGTGATCTTCTCTTAGGATCCATCAATGTCTGGCGTGCTTGAGAATTTGGTTAATCCAGTCCAAAAGGACCAGTTAGAAGAACGAATGGCACGCATCAAAGAAGATCCTTCACTAAAACCCATTCTAGAAGAGATAGAAACCGGTGGTCCTGCTGCCATGATGAGGTTTAATCATTTTACTGTAGATCTTGTTATTTCATCAGTTCATTCTAGTTCAACTACTGTCATATGACACGGCGTTCTTTCGCTTCCCCCTCTTCTCTCTCCTATTCCATTTGCACTCCATTTCCATTATTTCAGGTATTGGAATGATAAGGAGGTCCTTGAAAAGTTGGGTGAAGCAATGGGTCTTGCAGTTTCTGGAGGTGGAACATCCTCCGAAAATCCTGGGGCTGCTGATGAGGCAGAAGGTGAAAATGAAGAAGAGGAATCAATGGTTCATCACACTGCTAGTATTGGTGATGTGGAGGTAGGTACCCCCGCCCCCCAAAAAAAACGAAGAAAAAAAGACTTTGTATTTCTATTAGCAGCAGATAAATTTTGGTTTGCTGGTTTTATTTATCTTTTTTTTTAACAAGATCCATTCGAGGTCTAGAATGAGGAGGAATGGTTTAATATGACTTGTTTCTATTGTGTTGCGTGAAAAATGGTAAGCCATAGCTTGTATAGATTCACAAAGAGGATATTGTGGATGAATGCAAGTGTTCCTTTCTGCAGAGTCATAGTTCAACTTCTTGTCAGACAGAAATACAGATTTTCCCCTCGTGGTGTATTTCTGATTTACCTTAAAGGCACCAGGACCCTGACTGGAGGTTCTTATTGTATTGCAGGGTCTGCAGAACGCTTTGGCTGCTGGTGCCGATAAAGATGAAGAAGATTCAGAAGGCAGGACTGCTTTGCACTTCGCTTGTGGATATGGTGAGGTATGGTAATCTTTTAAGCTATATCTTTCTCAATCCCAATTTTGGTTTTAGTTTTATTAGTAAGTCTAACCCACGATGAAGGGAAATAAATAAAGAATAAAAGCTAAAACATGTACTTAATTTTCTGAAAGGTAAAACAAGGAACATAGTTTTCCATTCATGTGATGATGATTAGCTGTCGTATTTCAGGTGAAGTGTGCCCAGGTCCTTCTTGAAGCTGGAGCTAAAGTGGATGCATTGGATAAAAACAGAAACACTGCCCTTCACTATGCAGCTGGTTACGGAAGGAAAGAATGTGTAGCACTTCTATTGGAGAATGGGGCTGCAGTGTAAGTCCAAAATCCCAAAATTACCTTATCTTCTCTTCTTTGCCTTGGGTGATTTCAATGTGTCACCGGTATCGTAAACTTTAACTACGTTGTGATTGTGCAGTACTCTGCAGAACCTTGATGGCAAGACGCCCATTGATGTTGCCAAACTCAATAATCAACATGAGGTGCTCAAATTGCTGGAGAAGGATGCATTCCTGTGATGGGATATTAATGGGATGTCAGCTGAGGCATCATTTTATGCCAGGCAACGGGGATTGTGCAATTTCAGTAGACTACTAATGGCGATTGAGACATGGATGTTCTACTGTAGAAAGAATATGCTCAAGTGCCATTTGCTGGTGCATAGCGTGAGTTAGATGCTGTGTTATCTTGCTTCATGTGATGTATTTTCTGTGTGCCGTGGTTGAAGCTTCTGCTTTCAAATCTTTCTTCAAAGTAGATGCTGTTATTTGTGATGTTGCAGTTGCAGTTAGAATTCCCATTTTACCGATTGTAATTCAGTTCTTTATGATTTAATAAGTGCTCTCTTTTTCAACCGCGATGTGGAGATAAGTAACCAGTTAAGAAGAGCTAGCGTTTGTGTATTCCATCCGTGACCACGATCATGACAATATTGTTTAACCCAAGGGTTACTGTCTGCCTGATGCCTGGCATGACTTCAGTGCTTTGAGATGGGGAAATTATAGTATCCCATAGTTGATAGTCCCATATCAGTGATTGATTGGGGAGGCGAGTGATATTTTATAACTGTCAAACTAAGCTAATGAGTCAGGCAAGTGTTTTCCTTTTTCAACAAATGATGAGATGCTTCAAATGACTGGGTGGTTGCTTTGGCTAATGACTTTCTAGAGCCTTTTTTTTAATTTTTTTAGTCAAGTATAGTTTTTCGGATTCAAATTAACTGTTTTGACACTTTGACCCAATGTTAAGAGAGTTGACTTGGTATAACGGTTACCTGGCAAACCGATCCAACCGGTTTGTCCGGTTTTCGTAACATTGCTTTGGCCTAATTAAAAAAAAAGTAATTTCTTTTTTGTTTTTTGTGTTTGCAAGGTTAGGAAAATATAATAAACATCAGAATAAGATATAAGAGTGTCAACCTACAAAGTGATTCCCACATGCATCTAGGGATTTAGAATCCATACTAATCCTAGGATAACCCATAGTACAACCCCCCTCATTGTTCCATTGGCATAGCACACGCTTCTTGATGACTAAGTTGTCTTCCAAGGTTGATACTTTGAACTAACTCTTGGTGCTTGCTGCTTTAGCAGTCGTACTTTGGTTCACGTGATTCTAGGTGGTGCGTACCCATCGCTTAAATATCTTTCTATTGTTGTAGTTCTCCCTACACCAAATAACTCTATTATGATCTAAAGATTTAGTTTCATACCTCGTGTCAAGAGTTGTTGAATCTAGTGGGTTCAGCACAGTGCCCCTTTTCTTCTGCGGTTGCATGGTTCTTGTATGCTTCCCCTTTCAATATCCATCAAAGTTTTGCTATAAATTGGATGACGTTATCTGCATGTTCACCATCCTCTTGCTTGTCTTCATGCATAATGTTGTCTTCTCAACTTGGCGAGACAAAATGACGCACTCTTACACTCATATGTGCCATTGAATATTGATCACAAAACTTAATCTTGTTTCCTTGCTTTATTTTGCACAAGCTACTTGAGATAGCTTAAGAAAAGCTCAGTGATCTCCTGATACGGCCGCAAGCGCATGGTGGCGTTGTAGCTATTTAAGATCAATCCCATAGAGACTAGGTGAAACTATTGGGTTATAATCCCTCAAGATATGCTAAGTGAATTCAAATTTAAAGATTGATAAAAATACAAAGATAAGGAAACAACTATCACTAATTCATGTCTAGGAATTCGTAGTTATGAAAGAGTTTTGGATCAAAACGATAAACATGTGCCTTTCTCTAATTGGTTAATTCCGAGGAATTGTAATCTTTTCTAGAAACTTGATCTATTCTTTCGAAATCAATCAAGTTTGC
>JACYFF010019584.1:80955372-80978995 GCA_017589665.1 Selenicereus undatus
TATATATATATATATACACACACACACACACACACACACACACAACCCAAACAAGAGGGAACAAAAGCAAATACTCAATATCATCAATCCCTCAGCAAACCAACATACCAAAGCCACCTTAAACTCGATTATCCCCAGAACCACCCACTACATAGATGAAATGATGCTCCATAGACTTGGCTTAAAGGTAGGAATATATGTTTGGCCAAGGACTGATACAAAGGGATCACAACAAAAACGAATATAGGCTCAAAGGGGCTAGCAAAGGGAAAAACATGTAACACAAGGGTAGACTATTTGGCTATGTGGCTAAAATAACTAAAGAAAGAAATGCCTCTATCATATCATCAACTATGCAGTTGCTAATGTGGTTTTGAACAAGAATCTAGGCAAGTTCTAGAGATGCAACATGGAAGAGTCACACACATGAAAGAAATATGAGACTAAATATAATAAATAGTCCAAATAAGGCACAAAATCTCACGGGATATCTACCAAAGTCTCATTAAGCTCATGAAATGAAGCTCATGTACCAACATTAGTGCTAAAGACTCTAAGGGATAGCAAAGTTCTCAATCAAGACAATGGTCAAAACAAGAAATATTCACAAAACCTTCTAAAAGTTTAGCACCAAAAGGGATTACACATCAAAAGATATTCAAACTCATTAAAGCTATTTTGCCTAAAAAAAAGCATCATTGGAGGTTATCCACACCATTCTTATATGCAATCCTAAAATGCAATTAAATGCAACACTACAATGCAAACAAAAAGAAGCCTAAAACTAATAACCAAAATAAAAACACAGAAACTACCCTTCCCCCATGCTTGGATAAAGCATTATTATTCAAAGGAAAGAAAACAAGAGAAGGGAAATGGAAAACAAAAGTGAACAATCTCACCAGGGTAGGTGCAGAGTACACCTAAGCTATGCGGCCTCGAAATAACTAGGGCACATGGAGCATCAGCCACTCCTTCACAACTTCAAGACTTGGCTCATGAAAGCAGACATTGTTAAAGCATGCAGGAGCTTATCAAACTCCTGGAACCACAATTCAGAAAATAAAAGATAAGAGGCAATAACCAAAATCACACCAAAGAGTATGAGTATCCTCTTAACCTTATCAAAGCCCATAGAAAAATCATAGAAAGGATTAAAGCACGTAGACCACATGACTTTCTTAGGCAAGTCCTCTAGGCATACACAATAAGGGTCAAGTGAGACATTATACCCACTAAAGTAACATAGGGAAAGAAAATTATCAACATTCCCACTAAGCATACTAAACATTTTAACCTCATGGCCCAGGTCAACATTAGAATCACAAATTTTAGGATTATCAATGGGGCATCTAAAGAATATTTGGGGAAATAGAGGGTAATGAACACATAAGGGAAACATGAGAATGATCAAGGGAATTGGGGATAACACTATCATCAAAACCAAGGCTAGGAGACTTCTCATGCACAAACACATCACGTGACCCCTCCAAAGGAGTCTCAACTAGATTGTGCACCTTCTCTAAAGTATCTTCGGACTTAAAACATGCATATGAAACATCAATCCTAGCATCAAACCCAAAAGGTTCACCTGCCTCAAGCCCTGTGCCCTATCCTAAAGGAAAGGATGACGTAGGTAAGGTCAAGACATCATCAGTATTGTCCAAGGGTGATGCAAAATAAGGTTGAGTATAGCATGCATAATAAGGACACAAATTTATATTATGGTTAGAAGAATTACACAAATCACACCAAAAAGGGGCATAATAAGATCTATAATAGAATGCGCAAGGATTAGGAATTGAATATTTAGAAATAATAGTAGCTTTCTGTTATTCAAATGAATCCCAAGCAATCTACTCAAGCAAATAGCACGCCTCATCAACACTTTTACCATGAAAACCCCAATATTCTAAAAGAGTTCAGGTTTCACTATTCACACCCTCATCAACAATGTTCAAAATTTCCCATTTACCGATATGATAAGCACATTGAGCAAGAAAAATACTTAATCGCTTCAAATATCTTCAAAATAATTCATGCTCGAATTGGGGGAAATGATAAATAGCCATTGTTTTTTTTTTCAATTTTTTTTTGTTAATTTCCCAAAAAAAAAAATTTCAATTTTTTTTCAAAGAAAAACAAAATGCCTAGTCAAACCTATTGAGATGAACCCAATATTCGACGCTAGTCCTTGGCAACGACGCCAAAAACTTTGATACGGCCGCAAGCGCATGGTGGTGTTTTAGCTATTTAATGTCGATCTCACAGAGACTAGGTGAAACTACTGGGCCCTCAAGATATGCTAAGCGAATTCAAATTTAAAGATTGATAAAAATACAAAGACAAGGAAAAAATTATCACTAATTCATGTCTAGGAATTCACAATTATGAAAGAGTTTTGGATCAAAACGATAAACATATGCCTTTCTCTAATTGGTTAATTCCGAGGAATTGTAATCTTTTCTAGAAACTTGATCTATTCTTTCGAAATCAATCAAGTTTGCCTAAACTAAGCAAACGTCGCTCTTTCAAGCTAATTCGACTTAATCCAAGTTTAATACTTTCGATTACTTGATTTGAGTCCTCCCAACTTGACAATCTCTCTTTCGAGACGATGCAACGATAGGTTCTAACAAGCAGTCCAACAACCAAATGCAGTCTTTTGATTGTTCACTCGATTGTTTTAAGTGTGCAAGGAAGCTTTAATTTGGCCACAAATCCCCTCACAACATGAATAACACTTGATAGAACGAAGTTAAACTAATCATGAAAATAAGCACAATTCTATAAATTAAAACATAATCCAACAACACTTTCATAAACTACTAAATCCCTAGACAAAATAAAACCACTCAAACATAATTAAATTAAACATCTAAAACGATAAATCTAAAGAGAAAAGATAAGAGAAAACAAGATAAAAAAGATGCTCAGCCAAGATCGCACTTGAGCCGTAGTGCAAACCTGGGGTGGAATCCTTGCAAATCTTCACTTCAATTCACTCTCTCTCTAATCTAATCTACACTAATCTAAGAGAGGAAAATGGAATGAAGATAAGATGATGGGGTGTTCGCATTCTACTACAGGACGGGGCTATTTATAGGAGAGCTCGATTGATCTCAGCCACACGAAGAGGGAAAACGAAGAGGCCAGCTGTTACAGGGATCGTGGCATCCACCACGGGCTGACCGTGGTCTGGGCTGGTTCATCATTCTTCTGTTCTTCCTCTCTTCCACGGGCATGGCAACTCATGGGCATACGTGGTGGTCAAAATACACCTATATATGGTCAAATGCTAGGTAAAAAAGACCTAAAATCCTACAAAACACAACAAACAACCATACCCAAGAATAAATCGAGAATAAGAGTATAAATGATAACATAAAGCACAATATTCTCCTAAAAGCGATACAAAATAGCCCTAAAATGATATACATATTGAGCACTTATCATCTCCTATTTGCAGTTTCTCTTGAAAGCTTGAAGATAAGACCTGTCTCCCTAGGCATATTGATTGAAGAGGGGGTCATAGATACGGTAGATTCGGCGTAGCGATTATTTTCTATGTATAACATAGACGACAATGTGAATTCAAAGTTTATGCTATCCCATCAAAATCCATAATAGAGCCGTAACTAAAGATTTCACCCATGCTTACATTGTCTTTGTTTGTGATATTATTCTCGTGCATCTCCTCACAATATGACTTGAGATTTGGTGAAATTTTTTGCTTAGAGACATATCACTTTACTCCTCTAATACGCACTCCTTTTTCTTCCCACTAATCATCATGTCTAAAGGTTCAATATGGTTGTGGGTTACTGCTGGATTGCTTTCATACAAATTTCTCTTTGATTCTTCTCATTTTACTCACTACCAAAACCTTGGTTGATCTCATGAAATTGTCCACACTCATACTAGGGTTCTTAATGTTCATGTTGGCATCACTACTAGTTAAATTAAAGGGGTCAAATTCGATCTTACAAACTTCTGTGTCCTTAGGTTGCTCATTCTCCATAGACTGATTACATAAATTCTCTATTTTACTTAATTCTGTCTTTAGCTCCTCATTATTGGGATCAAAGCGGATAGCAACCAAAATGTCTTGACGAGCTTTTTCCCTCAAGCCTATATGCAAGAGGGCTTAGGCTCTCCTAAATCGGGCTTTAACATTAAATATATCGAGTTTCATGACCAAGTCACATTGGCACTTAGCCAACTCAAACTCATTCAATTGCAGCCAACAAGCAGCAATAATCAAATTGATAGCAATTGTAGGTTCATCAAATTAGCATCATTCTCGCTTTGACAAACAAACACACATAGAAATCGTATAGATTTTTCATATACATTAGGATCCAACCTATACTCCTTTGTTTTAAACAACTTGTTACCCTCCTCTTTCATTGCTTTCAATAGGAGTACCTCACAGGGAGAATCCATCTCCATAATAGCCCTTCTTACGTCCTCATCAAAGTGATCTTTGGTTTGATTCTTAGAAAAGTCAGCAAATAAGGGACTAAACTGACTTGCATGACATATGGAATTCGACTCTAAGTCCAATACAATTATCACATATAAACACACAACTAGATGACAAAAGAAAGTACTTAATCTAATTTAACATATTCACCAGAGTACATCACCAAAGTGCCCTTGCTAGAATAGACAATATGCACCAATGCAAAGTCTCTGGAAGCTACGCTAATCCTTGAATGCCAAACCAAAAAAGAAATCGCAAAGAACAAAAAAGAAAATATTTATAACTCAATGAAGGTAAGTCCTTAGCCTAATTTCATAGATTCACCAGAGTACTACTACTACTACAAAAAAGAAATTGCAAAGAACAAAAAAGAAAACATTTGTAGTAGTAGTAGTAGTAGTAGTAGGAGGAGGAGGAGGAGGAGGAGGAGGAGGAGGAGGAGTAGGAGGAGGAGGAGGAGGAATAGTAGTAGCAGTAGTAGTAGTCGTAGTAGTAGCAGTAGTAGCAGTAGTGGTAGTAGTAGTGGTAAGAGTAGGAGTAGGAGTAGTAGCAGTAGGAGTAGTAGCAATAGCAGTAGTAGTAGCAGAAGTAGTAATGGGAGTAGTAAAAGTAGGAGGAGTGCACTAGGAGCAGTAGCAGTAGCAGTTGTAGCAGTAGTAGTAGTAGTAGTGGTTGTAGTAGTAACAAACAAAACTAGATGACAAACAGTTGGTGGCTTAGGTGGCTGGGGACCTTGCTAGTGAACATCTCAATGGTTGGTAGGAAAGGTTCGAATCTCATCCTTGACATTCTAATTTTTAATATGGAGTTCCAAATACAAAAAAAAAGGCCCTCTGGTCAAAAACCGGTCTGACTATCTAGTTTAATCGAAAAAATTGTCCGGTTTACCCGGTTCTTGATCGGTTCAATTGTACATCAATTTGTTAGTTATGATCGGACCAAATTGCGGGTCGATTCATAGATCAACCAGTTGAACCGGTCGTTCTAGTCCGGTTCTAGTAACCTTGGGCGGTTCTAGTATTCACAAAATTTGGAGGGGCAATTTTGAAGGAAGGATGAATGCCTAAATAGAAGTACAAAACCCTAAGTACACCTAAAGATGGAAGAGAAGACAAATACGAAGAAATGGAAGGTTAAAAAGCAAAATAGGAGACAAATAGGAAGAAATGGGAGGTTAAAAGCAAAATCGCTTTATGAAATTAGCTTTTCATATTACAACTTTCGCATAAACAATAAATTTTACCACGCTTGAAGCAGACAAAGAACTAACATAAATAACTATCATAAACAATTAACAAAAACAACTAGCAATTAATACAAACAGTTAATAATGGTTTGCCAAGTAGGACTCAGGATTGCTTTGTGGTGATAGATTGGTATTATATCTAACTGCCCTGTTAGTTGAGTTGGGTCATCACAGCAGCTCTATTTGTGACATCTTTTCAACATCTATTAGCGAGTGTTTATAGTCTTATACGGAAAGAAATTGGCATTAAATTTATAGGTACCTTTATTAATTGAATTATTAACAGCAAATATATCTCATCCTATGATTGCTCTTCAAATTTAGTTACACTAGTTTGAATCGCATGCAATGCGTTCAGAGCAATAATAC
This sequence comes from Selenicereus undatus, assembly GCA_017589665.1. Lineage (NCBI taxonomy): Eukaryota > Viridiplantae > Streptophyta > Magnoliopsida > Caryophyllales > Cactaceae > Selenicereus > Selenicereus undatus. Next base: position 80,961,474 of record JACYFF010019584.1, read on the forward strand.
CAAATAAAAATAATTTCATAGCCTAATTATTAAGTTGTGAAGAAGAAAAATAAAGGGTTTACCAAAATTCTATATTTATTGATAAAATAATGAGAAGAAAATTACTAGATTAAGTGAAGTTGCCTATATAATATTGAGTCATTTATATATTTTTCAATTGGTGTTCTTGAGGGCACTACGAATATGTAATGTCCAATAGACAATTTTAGTTTTATATAGAATAATTAAGAATTAATAAAGAAGCATTATTGTTGAATCCCTTAGTGGCTAAGAAGGTTTTGATGAAACACAAAATTAACTAAAGACTTTGATGTAAAATTAAGAGGTTGGAAAATTCAATGCAAGCATAAGCAACCTATTTATATCTAGAAAAATGTGTGGATACTTAAAGAGAAGATATGTGTGATTTTATTTGATTGATTAATTGGGAAGCCAATCAAGGAAGTCATTTAGCTGATTCAAAATTTGAAATTCAAAATTTGAGGAATCAAATTAAGAGATGTCCCATGATTTTATTCTCACCCATGATACTTGCCATGTACGAATGATATGATATGATTTAAGTCAAATTAAGTAACTTTATCCCTTGATTCTAGAGTGAATTTCTATCATATTTTGAAAAGACATTGTGCAGCTTCATATCAACCCATATCGTGGCAAAGATGGCAAGAAAATTAAATCAGAAATGGCTGACCAGAAATCAAGGGCTTGAAATGCAATTTCAATATATCCTGGGCAGAACTTCCTTTCTTGGTACACAACCACTGATGCTTATAAATAGAGGCCAAATTAGGAAGAGCAAGTATTGACGAAAGTGTGAAAAACAACATTGAGAACATACATTGAACTATTGTACTGAGTATTGCTTTGTGATCAAAGAATTGAAATGAAAAAATTATTAAGGAGTGAACCTGGAGTTTGTGAGGTGAACCCCACCCAAACTTAAACCAAGAGGTTGGTTTAAGTACTTGGGATCTCTAGAGAGTGTGGTTGCTCTGAGAGAGTATTGAGAGTTCATCTTAATAAAAAAAGTAGAGCATTGAATCCTAGAGTTGGATAACTCCAGGCGGGAACTTAAGCCCGATTGAGGCCCAACCTTGTTAAAATATCACTGTGCATTGTCTCGATTTAATTTTTATTTTTTGATTTCAATTGTTAATTTTATGTTTTTGTGATCACCCTATTCACCCCCCTTTAGGGCCATCTGAGTCTTCAATTGGTATCAGAGCTAGTCCCATACTTGTTTGACTTAACAGTCAAGTGAGTGACGATCATGGCCTTTTCTGGAGATGTCAATATTGAAGGACGCTCTACTGTTAGACCCTCTTTATTTAACGAAACAAACTTTTCTTATTGGAAAAATGCCATGTAAATTTTTAGTGAATCTATTGATATGGAATTATGGGAAATTGTGAACAATGGACCTTACTCTATTCCTAAGATTAAAAATGACAAGGGAGAATTCATTGATAAACCAAAAGATCAATATATGAGTGCTGATTGAGAAAAACTTACCAAGAATTCAAGAGCTAAGCATATTCTTTATTGTGGTTTAGATGCTAATGAATAGAACCGTATTTCTACATGTGATACAGCTCAACAGATCTGGAACAAACTGATTGTTACATATGAAGAGACAAGCCAAGTTCGTGAAACCAAAATGAATATGTTCATACATCAATATGAACTATTCAAAATGCAGTAAGACGAATCGATAAAAGATATGTTTACTCAATTCACTAACATCACCAATGACCTAAAATTGTTTGGTAAGGCTTACACAAATGAAAAAATGGTGAGAAAGATTCTTCCATGCCTTCCAAAGAGCAAATGGTGACCGAAAGTTACAGGAATCGCAGAAGCTCAAGCTCTTAAGAAGTTAAAATTGGACAGTCTTTTGGGGAAGCTCTTGATACATGAGATTCATCTCAAAGAAGACGATCGAGAGAGCTCAAAGAAAGGAATAGCTTTAAAAGTTGCACAAGAAGATTTCACTTCCGAGGAGGAAGAAACCAATGACAATGACAAAGAGGCATTCTCATTGATCATTCGAGGCCTTAACAAAATGGAGCTAAAGAAAAAATTTAATCGAAGAGGACTTAACTCAAAAGGATCCACATAAAAAAGAAATGAAAAATTCTCCAAAAGTAAGTTTTTCCATAAAGATAACACTAACATTAGTTCTTGTTATGGATGTGGTACGCCAGGACATTTGTTGAAGGATTGTCCACCCATCCAAAACGTAGGAGAATCACGAAGATTCAAAAAGAAAGAAAATAAAAGAGCAATCATCGCAGCTTGGAGCAATAGCAACACCAGTGACAGTGAAAGCAATGAAGAGCATACCGCTAACATCTGTCTCATGGAAAAAGAAGAAGATGATGAGCATTAAAGTACTAATGAGGTGTGCTTGAAATCAGGGAAAGACCTATGGCACCTTGATAGCGGATGTTCAAAACATATGAGCGGTAATGTTCACCTAAATCAAAAAGAAAGGACATAGAAGCGTTACATTTGGCGACAAAGGTATAGACAAAATCATTGGTGTTGGAAAAATCGATAAAGATCCCTCCAACTCCATTGATAATGTTTATTTTGTTGATGGCCTAAAATTTAACCTCTTAAGTATATCTCAACTGTGTGATAAGGGAAACCTCGTAACATTTGATTCAACAAACTGCATTGTAAAAAATAAACAATATGGAAAAGTTACTCTTCATGGACCTAGAATTGAAAATGTCTATGCCATAGACATTGATAACCTCCCCTCACACAATTTATCATGTTTTAAAGTCTCACATCATGAGAACAATTGGCTATGGCATCGTAGACTAGGCCATGCAAGCATGTGCACTATCAAGAAATTAGCCAAAAATGAATTGGTACGTGGACTCCCAACATATAATTTTGAATATGTTTGAATATGACCACTTATATGACGCATGCGTTAAACGAAAACAAGTGTGTAGCAGTTCTAAGTCAAAAAACAATGTTAGCACATCCAGACCATTAGAGCTCATTCATATGGATTTGTGGGGCTCCATACCTATTCAAAGTCCAGGGCACAATAAGTACATTCTTGTGATTGTTGATGACTATTCTCACTTTACATGAGTCTCTTTTTTAAAAGAAAAGAATGAAGCACTTAAAGAATTTTCTAAACTTTGCAAACAATTGCAAGTCTACAAAAACTCTCCAATCGTTTTCATTAGAGGCGATCACGGTAGAGAATTCGATCAAAAGGAGTTTACTGAATTCTGTAGTAATCATGAAATCGCCCACAGTTTTCCAGAACCATGTACACCTCAACAAAATGGTGCAGTGGAAAGAAAAAACCGCACTTTAGAGGACATGACATGCACTGATGTGTGAAAGCAATGTTCCTCCAACTTTTTGGGTCGAAGCCGTAAATATTGCTAATTACGTTCTCAATTGAGGTTTAATTCAACCAATTCTAAAAAGGACTCCTTATGAACTATTTAAAGGAAAACGACCCAATGTTTCTTACTTTTGACTATTTGGATGCAAATGTTTTGTTTATAACAATGGTAAAAACAACCTAGGAAAATTTGATGCTAGAAGTGACGAAAGAATATTTGTGGGATATTCTATGCAAAGTAAGGCATATAGAACTTACAATAAACGCACCAAAAACATAGAAGAGAGCATTCATGTTATTTTTGATGAATCTAATGACGGTGTGTTAAGTGACTTTGTAGTACAAAATCTCAACTTAAACAAGCATAACAATGATGAAGAAGAGGTACCGAAAAAGGTAAATTCGAATAACGAGCAATCCCAAGAAGTACCTCTCAACCCGGAAGACACACCGTCTCATGATGAAGAGGAGTCCACAAATGAAGAAAATTCTCTACCCGAAAGACCACAACAAGAGATAACTCATAGACACTACAAATACAAGTCATATCACCCAATCGACAATCTCTTAACAGACATATCCTCAGGGGTTAAGAACATGGTCATCATTGCATAACTTTTGTGCTTTCTTTGCTTTTGTATCTCTCATGGAACCAAAGAATCACCTAGAAGCACTTAGTGACTCAAATTGGATAAAAAAGCTAAGCAAGATGAATTAAATCAATTCGAAAGAAATCAAGTATGGACACTTACAACTCGACCAAGTGACCATTCGGTTATAGTAACTAAATGGGTCTTTAGAAACAAATTGGAAGAAACCGGAAATGTTATAAGGAATAACGCAATCTTGGTGGCTAAAGGATACAATCAAGAAGAAGGTATTGATTTTGATGAAACCTTTGCCCCTGTTGCACGACTAGAAGCGATAAGAATACTATTAGCATTTGCTTCACATACGAATATAAAATTTTGTCAAATGGATGTAAAATGGGCCTTCTTAAATGGATACCTACAAGAAAAAGTTTATGTAGAACAACCCCCCCCCCCCCGACTTGGAAAACCCAGACTTTCCTAATCATGTTTTATAAACTTCAAAAGGATCTTTATGGTCTAAAACAAGCTCCCAGAGGCTTGGTATGAGCAATTGAGCAAGTTTCTCTAAGAACATGATTTTAAAAGAGGACTCATTGATAAAACCTTATTCACTAAAACCAAATGCCATGACTTCATAATTATTCAAATTTACGTAGATGATATACTTTTTAGCACTACTAACAACTCTGTTTGTGAAGAATTTTCCAACCTTATGAGAAAAGAATTTGATTTGAGCATGATGGGAGAATTAACCTTTTTCTTAGGCCTTCAAATCAAACAATGTAAAGATGGCATATTCATTAACCGAAGCAAATATGTAAAAGAGTTTCTAAAAAGGTACAAAATGGATTAAGCTAAACATGCTAAGACGCCTATGGCTACAACGGAAAAGTTATATCTTGACATAGAGGGGAAACTTATTAGTGAGAAGGTATATCGAGGCATGATTAGATCACTGCTTTATCTTATCGCTAGCCGACCTAGCATCATGTTTAGTGTATGCCTATGTGCTAGATTTCATGCCTCCCCTAAAGAATCCCTTCTAACGTGTGTAAAACAAATATTTAGATACCTAGTTGGGAATAAAAATTTAGGACTATGGTACCCTCAAGGGGAAGATTTTTCTTTAGTAGGATACATTGATGCAGATTATGCAGGTTATAAAGTTGATAGAAAGAGCACGTCAGGAACTTGTCGGTTCCTTGGACGATGCTTAGTTTCTTGGCACTCTAAGAAACAAAATTCTGTAGCTCTCTCTACATTGCTGCCGGTGCTTGTTTTGCACAACTACTTTGGATTATGCAGGAATTATGGGATATTGGGATAAATCTCAAAGAAGTCCCAATAAAATGTGACGATCAAAGAGCTATCGATATCACAAAAAATTCGGTTCAACACTCCCGTACCAAACATATTGAGGTACGTCATCATTTTATTTGAGATCATGTTGAAAAAGCACACCTTACTCTTACTTGTGTACCTACGGATTATCAACTAGCTGATATTTTCACTAAGCTCTTGAGTGAAGATCATTTTAATTTCATCTGACACGAATTAGGAATGCTAAACATTGATGCATGAATTGAGGGGGAGCCCTCTCTTATGACTGATTTAGTTTGTAAAGTGAATTTCAGGAATGACCATTTTCACTTTGCTCAAGGACATCGAAATTCAAGTTCTTGACAAGATGGTCAACTATCATACTTAATAAGGTACGCCATAACACCCTAGGTTCAATTGATACGGGTTGAGAAATCCAATTTCAGTGCCTTGAAATGAATTTGGTACAAAACTAATTGAGCGGAATTGATGGAAGAAAGTTCTCGCATAACTTTCCTTCTATCAACCACCAACAGGATTTAATTTACCTTGAAAAATTATTTCAGACCTCTTTTCGACACAGAACTTCAACACAAATATTTTGGTGACATCTTTCAAAATTAGGCCAAAAATTCCTTTTAATGATACATGCAAGTCTACCTGACCTTCTTTTCAGCAAAAGTGACCAAAATCAGGCCTTCTATAACTCTGGTATACCACCCCTTCATTTTCTCTCTGTTACTTTCCCTTTCTCCACTCATTCTCTCTCACCTCCCTTCGAACAAACTAGCCTAGCAGCTACTCCACCTTCCAAATTCAACCCTCTCCATCTTCCTCCCTTCCAAACTCATGCAAGGTCGCCAATCCCCCGTTTGATATGCATCTTCACTTCCATGATATAAAACCACCTTGAGCACCACCCTCTTCTCCATCCCCCATTACCATGATTCTTGTAGCTCCTTACTCCAACCATGGCACCCAGAACTAAGGACCTTAAGCCTTCCACCTTTCCCCGAAAAATGCCACCCTCCACCTCTAAACTCCACAAAACCGCCCCTCGGTCGGCTCCACTCCATCGCAGTGCCCAGATCTCTATCCGACCGATCTTCAAGTTTGCCCCTCGCTTGCCGCCAGCTGCACCTCAGACCATATCTGCCTCCACCACTGCCTCAGAACCAACTCGCCCAGCTTCACCACCCCTCTAGCCGCTGATGACATCTCCTTCTCCACGGCTGACACCCCAACATCTGTCTTCGCCAGAACACCCTTGGTCATCCCACAATCATCCTCTGCTACCTCGTCACGGCCCACAACCACCAATACTGAGGTAATCCCCCTAACTTGGTTCCATTCCAGCATAGCTAGAGATAAATTTCAGACACGATTTGTTAATCGACCCATCTATGCTTGTGATATAGTTAACATTGAGTCCATTAAGGATGAAAATTTGGGTTTTGTTGAATACTTCTTGAGGAGCAATTGTGGGAAGTTGCTAGATTTAGGTTCCAAATACTATCCCCAGCTAGTTTGCATGTTCTATGCCAACCTTCGAACAGTTAAATCTGGCCCTATCATCTCCATTGAATGCCAAGTGAAACACACAAAATTTACCCTCACTGAGTCCGAAGTAAATGCCATTCTTAACCTAGCTATTGCCCCTCCGTGTCCTCTGTCCCAGACTGATGCAAGAAACCGGTGCTTGACTGAATTTGTTCACCATCACAGTCAAGCTCACCCATCCCATCTTTCATATCTCATCCTCAAGTAAGATCCTCGCTTGCTCTAATATGTCATTGTTCGCACTATTTTCCCCAAACCTAATTCCACTGACAGTGTCAACACCAAGACCCTTGAGCTCATCTACCTTTTAATGACTGGAAAACCAGTCAACTTTGCTCGTTATATTCTTGGCACCATGTCTAAAGTTAGCTTCATTTTGCATCCTACCCCACTGCCCTATGCAAACCTCTTGGCTCTTGTGTTCAATCACTTTGGAGTGTGCAGTACCCATGAAATCAAAGAAACTAAAACAGTGCCAATCATCACTCCTGCCTCCCTGAAGAACATTCAGTTCTTCCAAACTGAATCTAGTGACTGGAAATTTGTAGAGGATATGACTCAAGAAGAGCTTGTCTGTGTTTCCAAAAAGTTTGGTCAACTTGTTAAATCTCGTCTCACCTCTCCCCAAACCACTTCTCCTTCCTCTTTCCTCTATCACATCCTAAACCTCGATGAAAGGGTTTATGACCTTTAGGAGATGGCCGACAAACTTAAGTATATTATGGTTCAGCACACGGATGTGCTGGATGGAATTGTGCACAATCAAGTTGTCATTGAAAACCGTCTCAACCGCATCCAAAAACTGCTCACCTCTCATATCTCTGAGGTGCACCAAAAGCTCGATGACCTCATCAATCTGGGAAGCGTGACTTGCCAATGTGCTCTCAAAGTCATTCCTCTCTCTGCCGCTGAACAAGCTCAAAGCTCCGCATATGCTGCTTAACTGCTTTTTGCTACGGGCCGAGCCTCCAAGACAAAGCATTGATCTTCACTTTACTTGTTTTAGTCTTTTTTGCAACAATCATTTTCCACTGTCCTCTTGGTATGCTCGCATATTTTTGTTTTCACTTCCCTCATTTTTGTTGAAAAAGGAGGAGAAAGTGTGGTTACCTATTACTACTTATTACTGCGTATATTACTAGTTGCTTAGATTTTAGTGTTAGTTGCTTATTTTGCTAAATTATGTTGTCTAACAAATTATGTCTACTTCACGGCTTAGAAACATTTAAAATGCTTAGATTGCATAATTTCCCAATATCTAGATCATTCACGTTTATTAGCTGTGTTCTGACAAACTAAGTACTTCTGTTTTATATCTATGCTCAATGTGATTCAGCATGACATAGCAACATAAGCCACTGAAGTTAATTTTGTTTTTCATCAAAAAGGGGGAGATTGTTGACTCCCTTAGTGGCTAAGAAGGTTTTGATAAAACGTAAAATTAACTAAAGACTTAGATGTAAAATTAAGTGGTTGGAAAATTGAATGCAAGCATAAGCAGCCTATTTATATCAAGAAAAACGTGTGGATGCTTAAGGAGAAGATATGTGCGATTTTATTTGATTGATTAATTGGGAAGCCAATCAAGGAAGTTATTTAGCTGATTCAAAATTCGAAATTCAAATTTTGAGGAATAAAATTAACATATTTGCCATGATTTTATCCTCACCCATGATACTTGCTATATAGGAATAATATGATATCATTTGACTCAAATTAAGTAACATTATCCCTTGATTCTAGAGTGAATTTTTGTCATATTTTGAAAAGATATTGTGCAGCTTCATATCAACCCAAATTGTGGCAAAGATGGCAAAAAAATCAAATCATAAACTACTGACCAGAAATCAATGGCTTGAAATCCAATTTCAATATATCCTAGGCAAAACTTCCTTTCTTGGTGCACGACCACTGATGCTTATAAAAAGAGGCCCAAATCAGGAAGAGCAAGTATCGAAGAAAGTGTGAAAAACAACATTGAGAACATACATTGAACTATTGTACTAAGTATTGCTTTGTGATCAAAGAATTGAGGTGAAAAACTTATTGAGTGAACCTGGAGTTTGTGAGTCAACTCCACCCTAACTTAAACCAAGAGGTTGGTTTAAGTAATTGATATCTCTAGAGAGTGTGGTTGCTCTAAGAGAGTGTTGAGAGTTCATCTTAATAAAAAAAGTGGAGTGTTGAATCATAGAGTTGGATAACTATAGGCGGGGCCTTAAGCTTGAATGAAGCCCAACCTCGTTAAAATATCATTGTGCATTGTCTCAATTTAATTTCTGTTTTTGGTTTCAATTGTTAATTTTAAGTTTTTACAATCACCCTATTCACCCCCTCTAGGGCGATATGAGTTTTCAATTAGTAAATAAATATGATGATGTTAGATAACTATGAAATTTAAATTAGAAGCTTAATCAACTATTAGTTTTAAAATAATGAAAAAACTAGATAATATTCAGTTCTCATGAGATAAGTGAATGTTTACTCACCCAAAAACAAAAACTCAATTCATAACCTAAATAATAAATTGTCAAGACCAAAAACAAGGAGTTTGCAAAAATTTTATATTGGTTGATAAAATAATGAGAAGAAATTTGTTAAATAAAGTGAAGTTGTAATATTGAGTCATTTATATCATAAATTTTTTCAATTGGTATTCTGTATGGCATTATGATATGTGGTATGCAATATAAGTCTCAGTTTTATATAGAATAATTAAAAACTTACAAAGAAACATTAGTAAATAAATATGATGATGTTAGACAAGTATGAAAGTTGAACAAAAAACTCAAGCAAGTGTTAGTTTAAAATGATGAAAAAAACTACATAATATTCAGTTCTCATGAGATGAATGAATGTTTACTCACCCAAAAACAAAAACTAAACTCATAACCTAAATAATAAATTGTGCAAAAGAAAAACAAGGAGTTTGCCAAAATTTTATGTTGGTTGATAAAATAATCAGAAGACAATTGTTAAATAAAGTGAAGTTGTAATGTTGAGTCATTTATTTCATTTTTTTTTCAATTGGTATTCCCTATGGAACGATGAATGTAAACACAATATAAATTTCAGTTTTATATAGAATAATTAAAAATGTATAAAGAAACATTAGTAAATAAACATGATGATGTTCGATACGTATGAAAGTTGAATGAAAAACTCAATCAAGTATTAATTTAAAATGATGAAAAAACTACATATTATTCAGTTCTCATGAGATCATGGATGTTCGCTCACTCAAATACAAAATCTAAACTCATAACCTAAATAATAAATTCTGAAGAAGAAAATCAAGGAGTTTACCAAAATTCTATATTGGTTGACAATATAAAGGTAAGGAAATTGTTAAATAAAGTGAAGTTGTAATATCGAGTCATTTATATCATAAATTTTTTTCAAGTGGTATCCTCTATGGCACTACGATTTGTGATATGCAATATAAATTTCAGTTTATATAGAATAATTAAAACTTATAAAGAAACAACAGTAAATAAATATGATGATGTTAGATAAGTATAGTTTTGAATGAAAAACTCAATAAAGGATTAGTTTATAATGCTGAAAAAACTAGGTAATACTCAGTTCTCATGAGATGAATGAATGTTTACTCACCCTAGACCTGGCAATGGGTCATTTGGTTCGGGTACAGGTCGAGTCAAGTTCGGGTTGAGTCATGTTCGGGTTCAGTGACATTTCGGGTCGTTTCGGTTTGGGTCGGGTATAGTTCGGGTCGATTTCGGGTCAATCATTTTTTGGTCAAATACACTAGTCATGCCAAACACAAGCAACTTTGTAGAAAATTTCGGGTCGGGTATGGTTCGATTCGGGTCAATTTGGGTTTCAGGTCAACTTTCGGGTGAGCATATTTCTGGTGTCGGGTCGGGTATGGGTCCGGATCGTTCGGTTCAGATTTCGGGTCTCAGGTTAGTTTTGCCAGGTCTACTCACCCAAAAAGAAAAACTAAATTCACAGCCTAAATAATAAATTATGAAGAAGAAAAACAAGGAGTCTACCAAAATTTTATATTGGTTGATAAAATAATGACAAGAAAATTGTTAGATAAAGTGAAGTTGTAATACTAAGTCATTTATTTCATCTTTTTTCAATTGGTATTCTCTATGGCAGTGTGATATATAATATATAAATAAATTTTAGCTTTATGTAGAATAATTAAAAACTTATAAAGAAACATTATAAATAAATATGATGATGTTAGATAAGTATGAAAGTTGAATGAAAAGCTCAATCAAGTATTAGTTTAAAATGATGAAAAAACTACTCAATATTCAGTTCTCATGAGATGAATGAATGTTTACTCACCGAAAAACAAAAACTAATTTGTTAACCTAAATAATAAATTGTGAAGAAGAAAAACGAGAAAGTTTACTGAAATTTTATATTGGTTGACAAAATAATGAATAAAATTGTTAAATGAAGTTGAGCTGTAATATTGAGTCATTTATTTCATAAACTTTTTTCAATTGGTATTCTCTATGGAACTACGATATGTAATATGCAATATAAATTTCAGTTTTATATTGAATAATTAAAAACTTATAAAGAAACAATAGGAAATAAATATGATGATGTTAGATAAGTATAGTGTTGAATGAAAAACTCAATCAAGTATTAATTTATAATGATGAAAAAACTACATAATACTCAGTTCTCATGAGATGAATGAACGTTTACTCATCATAAACAAAAATTAAATTCATAACCTAAAGAATACATTGTGAAGAAGAAAAACAAGGAGTTTATCGAAATTTTATATAGGTTGATAAAATAATGAGAAGAAAATTGTTAAATAAAGTGAAGCTGTAATATTGAGTCATTTATCATAAAGTTTTTTCAATTGGTATTCTCTATGGCATTACGATATGTAATATTTAATATAAATTTCAGTTTTATATTGAATAATTAAAAACTTCTAAAGAAACAGTAGTAAATAAATATGATGATGTTAGATAAGTATAGTGTTGAATGAAATACTCAATCAAGTATTAGTTTATAATGATGAGAAAACTACATACTACTCAGTTCTCATGAGATGAATGAATGTTTACTTACCAAAAAACAAAAACTAAATTCATGACCTAAGTAATAAATTATGAAGAAGAAAAATGCGGAATCTACCAAAATTTTATATTGGTTGATAAAAAAATGAGAAGAAAATTGTTAAATAAAGTGAAGTTGTAATATTGAGTCATTTATTTCATATATTTTTTTTTCAATTGGTATTCTCTATGGCACTTTGATATATAATACACAATATAAATTTCAGTTTTATATAGAATAATTAAAAACTTACAAAGAAACATTAATAAATAAATATGATGATGTTAGATAAGTACGAGTTGATTGAAAAACTCAATCAAGTATTCGTTTAAAACGATGAAAAAACTACATAATATTCAGTTCTCATGAGAAGAATGAATGTTTGCTCACCCAAAAACAAAAACTAAATTCATAACCTAAATAATAAATTGTGAAGAAGAAAAAGGAGTTTAGCCAAGTTTTATATTGGTTGATAAAATAATGAGAAGAAAATTGTTAATAAAGTGACGCTGTAATATTGAGTCATTTATATCATAAAGTTTTTTCAATTGGTATTCTCTATGGCACTATGATATGTAGTATGCAATGTAATATTCAGTTTTATATAGAATAATTAAAAACTTATGAAGAAATAGTAGTAAATAAATATGATGATGGTAGATAATTATAGTGTTGAATGAAAAGCTTAATCAAGTATTAGTTGATAATGGTGAAAAAATTACATAATACTCAGTTCTCATGAGATGAATGAATTTTTACTTTCCCAAAAAGAAAAACTAAATTCATAACCTAAATAATAAATTGTGAAGAAGGAAAGCAAGGAGCCTACCAAAATTTTATATTGGTTGATAAAATAATGAGAAGAAAATCGTTAAATAAAGTGAAGTTGTAATATTGAGTCATTTATTTCATATCTTTTTTTAATTAGCATTCTCTATGGCACTATGATATATAATGTACAATATAAATTTCAGCTTTATATGGAATAATTAAAAACTTATTTTTTTTTTTATTATTTAGTTGGGTATGACCCTTACAGTAATAAAGAAAGAAAGAAAATACAGCCACTACACTGCTCGAAGAAAACAGTTACTACAGTCTACATACTGCAAGTTGCAAACAACTAAGCTCAACAAGCCGCTAGTTCCAATCGTAGACATCAATTAAAATAGTCACCATAGATATCCTAAGATCATCAACCTTTGCTTAGTCGGTTGTTCTCCAATTCTGTTATCAGGCTTCTTGTGATTATTCTAATTGCCGGAGCCTCAGTTCAGACAACAGAAATACCAAGTCTTTTTCCAAAATCCAAAGCTTCTTTCGTTATTTCAGTAGGGGTAGGCGACTTATGATTTGATTTTGTGTTCTTACTGCCGCTCTTCTTACCCCTGTTGGAAGGCTTACATTTCTCACTTTTCTCGTGGAGTTGAAGCTCCAATTCAAGAGGGCCATCAAACTGGCGCAAGGTTCTATCAATCTTTTCACCATCTTCCATATATGAACCGCAGCTTGGTACTTGGGAGATGAACTTCCCAGCATAAATCGGGCGGCTGGGAGCATTATCCAAAGTGATTACTATTGTATGAGAATCCTTCATGAACACCTTCCTCCACAGCCTCATTAGCACTTCTTCGGCCTCTAAATTATTATCATTGGGCAACTAAAGAGTGTTGGCGTATAAGGGGTTGAAGCATCTTGAATGAGGTTATTTTTTTAATTTAGAAGCCACTTGAATGTCTTTGTCCTCCACATCTTTGGAAGCCACATTAGGCATCGTTCCAGAATTCTTTTTGAGAATCCATTTCCAAACCATCTTTTTTGGAGCAGCCTTCCTCTGATCACTAAGCCTCCATCAGGCCTCTTTTGAAATCTTGCCCAAGCAACATCCAACTTGTGGCCACCAACAAATTTACCATTCATTCCTTCAATTGCTTTCTCACCCTTTTCTTTGTCACCAAATCTCACGAATCCATATTTTCTACCACTCCTCCTCCCAACTTTGTTAGGAACATAAGCATCCATAACAACACCATAGTCGCTAAACAAATTTTTGAGGCCCAAATTATCCAAATCCACCGGTAAATTGTCAATACAAATTGAGAAAGTTCGTTCTTGGTTACCTCTGTTTTCAGATCTGGGAGAGGGTTTCAATTGGAAAGCCTCGACCTGCTTCCCCACAGCACCACGAGTCTTCCAACCCTTGCCCAAGCCAGCAACATCCCTGAGGTGGTGGAAGCCACCAGAGGGAGGGAAGAAGAAAGGCTTGGGGAGGTGAGATGCGACTGGAGGAGCACAGTGCCAAGAAAAGCAGAAGAGAAGACACCACGGGCAGCAGCAGGACGCTCGAAGGTTGAAAGGGACCCCTTCTCTGGCGGGCCAACGTCGGCCTTGACGAAACGAGCGTCCAAAATTGGACATTGAACCACAACCCATCGCCTACTCAGATCCCAGAGCTATAGGGCAAAAAAAGGAAGCACTGGAAAAAGTCTGGAGGCGAAAGGTGGTGCAGGAGGCAGAAGAGGCAGTCAAGGGCGGAGAGAAGGGCAATCACTAGGGTTTAGGCTGGAAGTTGGAGAGACAGGCAGCCATTGCTTTATGAATGCCTAGTAATTAAGAACTTATAAAGAAACATTGCTAAATAAATGTAATGATGTTAGATAAGTATGAAGGTTGAATGAAAAACTCAATCAAGTATTAGTTTATAATGATGGAAAAACTAGATAATATTCAAGTCTCATAAGATGAATGAATGTTTACTCACCCAAAAAGAAATAGGATTATTTGAAACTAAGAGAAAAATAATGTTATGACCTACAATTGAGATTTGATAGGTCTTTTGGAACTTCAATTTAGAATTAGCTATGGAGATAGTTTCTTTTTCCCTTTGAATGTTTTTATTAATTTTATGAAGAATATTTCTTCGAGTATGAATAAAAGAGAGAGGAAAAAAAGAGGCATCTATTATGACTTTTAAACTTATGGCAAGAAATTGAAATTGAGTGAATAAGATTTGCAAAATCTGTGTATTAATTGCTCCCACGACCTATGCATCAATCTTAAATGCATTCGAAAACATGCAATCACAATAACTATAGGAACAAATCAAGTATTATAATACTGAATATTTGTTTTATTATAAAGATTGTGACTCATTTATTATAAATTCTAATTTTTTGTACAATTTATATTAACAATTGAAATCTTAAAAAACTTCTTACTTTATCACATATTGATACAAAAATATCTCTCAATTTACTTCATTACTTCCCCTCGATTCGTAATTCATTTTATTTCCATGTTATACAAATATATCCATGCCTCCTATCCTCTGCCATCTTCAATCCATTTTCCAACCTTCTGTAGCCTAAGAAACCAAATGAAAAATTATTTTCGATTTAATAAATTAATTAAACTAAGACATTAAGCTTACCTTCATAAAATAACTCAGCTTCCAAAAACCCATAAAAATAAAACATAGCAGCTAAGACAGAAAAAAATTTCATTGAAAAAAATTTCATTTGCTTGCCAAAAATGCAGAGCTTGCCATACTTAATTTGTATAGATCATCATTTCAACTGTCCAGTCACACATCCAATTGGGTGAACAAAGGAATTAAAACGAAGAAGATGAAAATGATGGTCTATGCTTTATGTAATCATATATAGGCAAATTAAGAGAAATATTGGAGAAGAACTGAGGCCAACAACACGATCACCTTCGTCATCATACAAAAAATTTATGAAGGATAGAAATTGAATAAGAATATAAACGAGTGAGAAAAGGGTTTCAGCATGTGCATATTGGTGTGTTGGGATTCTAGAAAGCTCATAGAAAAGTAATAAAAAAGCACTATGTAAGCTTGGACAGATTTCATTCTAGAAGAAAGAGAAAGAGAGAGACAGCTTGATTTGCAACTTAGGCTTCAGAGGAGATTAACTTTACTTTCATCACTATACAAGATCAAAATTAAGAGATCTTGTTAGATCAGAAAAGGATAAGAATCAAGAGACGTTAAAAAAAGGATAACAATAAAGAGACAATGGAGGAGAATATCAAGAAATGACTATGTAGTTTTTTAGAAAAGTTATGATTTTCATATTAGATAAAATTTCATTTTAGACAATTTTGCCCCTTTTTTTTATTGTTTTTCTTTCTTTTTTTTTTCCCAAATTTCATGTAATATTCAGATGAGGGAATAAATTTTAAAAAGATGATAAATAATGTATTATAAAAGTCATACGCCATAAGAGAGGGTTGACTTTATATATAGAACATATGTAGATAGATAGATATAAAAAAAATAGTTTTATCCACTACCTGAATACTCTATACCACTAGGCATGCAGATGTTGTTGTAGACAATCATTTTCCAAATATGATTTTTATAAAAGAAACATGCTTGAGTTTGTCAAGACTTCCGCCAGTATTTCCACCATGTTTAAGGTATCGAATTTCTTTGTGCAAGAAATCTAGTGCAAATAAGCTTGGCTCTTCTGGAATTTCAAAGAGCATTTTGCCTTCCATGGGTGCATTCATAATTATATAAATAAATAAATGACTAAGCATTGAAAGGTATCTTTAGCTACCCTTCTTTGAAAATTGGACAATCCAAATAATTTCCCATGATATTTTATATGAGAAATAGACCAAAAAAAATATTAATCCGACCTGAACTTGCAAAAAAAAAAAAAAATTGAATCTTATTGACCACATTTTAGAACTCGAACTTGTTCGGGTAGAGTTGAGCTGTTTGGATTTGGTTTTTTTTTATATGTATTTTTTGTGCAAAAATTCTATACCTAATACATGTGCTTGCCTTCCTCTTTCAATTAGCATATGTAAACATTAAAATCTAACTTAAAAAAGCAGAATTCAGTTGTTTCAACTATTTTGAATTTTTCATATTTTTCTTCCATCTCTATTTTTCTGGTCTATTGCTACAACATTTTCTATTATATATGACACACATCGCTAATATTATTTGGCATTTTCCTTATGACAAACTATCTTCTCAACATCTAATCAAATCAACTATGCCAATATATAACATATGTATGTTTTAGGCAAAAAATGAGTAGTACATAGTTGACCATCTTCTCTAGGATGAATGATATCGGCATCATCAACCATATTTCATTGGAACCTTGGTTATATGCATATGCAATTTCTTTTCTTTTTCTTTAATTTTTTTTATGTCGAGAAAACATGAGCAAAAAAGTCAGCAAGTCCTATTTTCAATAGATCGACTAAAATAGCTCAAATATTAAAGTTTGGATTGATGTAACCAAATATGTTTTTTATTTTATAAAATACATTAATGGTTACAATATTTGTTGGAGAAAAAGATAAAAAAAAATGCTTCTAACCCATTGGATTTGGCCCAAACTCGAGATGTTAGGGTTAGGATTTTAACACTTTCAAATCCAAACCCAAAATAAGACCTACCCATATTTAACCCGCTTGCCGAAATCGATAGGCCTACGGAAACATAAAAAGCAATGGTGATAGTTCATTTAGCTACATTAACGACATTTGTAAATACCATTATAGATGATTTTCAAAAGTTGCACACACACACACACACACACACACACACACACACACACACA
>JACYFF010019584.1:80983995-81015089 GCA_017589665.1 Selenicereus undatus
TTCTACTTTGCTCAAGTATCCTCAAATGGCTGTATTCCTTTTTAGCACTCAACCTCTCCTTTTATAGAGGGGATGAACTGTATAAAATGCCCTAATAGCTACAGTACATGATGATATTTTCACACGACTATAGTTGCTCTCACATGGCTACAGTAGACTGCATTATTCTACTGTCTTGACACTTGACAAAAATACAATAATCATGCAACAACTTTTCAGAGTACTTAATGTTGACAAGACTAGTTATCCATATTAATATTCTGCATGCCTTCATCTTCAATAATGTTTTCTAGTCCATCATTATACAAATAATCATCAGAATCTTCATCAAGTTGAAGACGCTCTGGATCCCATCTTTCAAATAATTCATGAAGATATTTCTTTTCTTTTTCTGATAAGAATTTTTCAGGTCCAACATCAAAGAGATAATCAAAGACATCTTTTGAAGTTGCTCCTTCTACCTTCATATATTTGCTAAGATCATTATGATAGACAAAAGTAGTGTTCACGCAATGCATTAGTGTGTTTCCTTGTTCAATTAATGCCCACATTTGATGATAAATATTGTAAAAACTGATGATTCTTGCTAAAATAGGATCGCTAACTACTTCTTGTTGTTATGTAAACCATTCTTCTCATTGATTATTGGGATAGTCTAAATTAACTAATTGAACAAGTTAATAAACTGGGTTGGCTTTTCTGTTTTCATAGTCTATTACCATGCAATATACCTCCACATACAAGCTTCTAATGTATGAAATTTTGGTTGGACCATCAGGACACGTGAGAATCCAATGGATCCTCTTAAACATGAACTGTAGAAACTTAGTTTTGAGAAAAATGAGTACTTTGGATCTGAAATTTTCATAATATAAGTTACCATTCCATATTCACAGGCTTTCATTATGGTCATCTGGAGAGATTGAATTACCGAGGAATCTAACAACACCAACTCCTAATCTATCAGAAAAGAAGATCATAGTACTCCATGACTCCCAAATATCATGGGAATAATTCTGATAGTAGTCGATGCAGGCTGCACACCATCCGTTGAACCATTTTTTTTTTTTTAACATGAGAACTTATTTTTTCTTGAATATCATAAGGACACCTTAGGTAATTCATTTGTAATTCTAAAAGGTTGAGTATTTGTGTTGTTAGATGGGTAGAAGACAATAGACCAAAGCGTGATCTAATTTTTGTATGGAATTGCAAAATACGCATAAGGATTCTACTAGAAAGGGAAACCCATTTTAGTTGTAATGACATTTCATTTTGGATCTCCGCCTTTTCCGGTAGGAGTTTTGCTCAAATGATCACCATTGGAAAACTCGCGAGTTACATTATCTACCATAGAATTTTTCGATCCCTTTATATGTTCAACAGATAAAGAAAACTGGTGAAGCCATAATTATCAATGCAGAAGTCTCCCTTACGCTTACATTTTTGATAAATTCTTTTTCACAAAACCGAGTATGGCTTTGGAATCAGTTCCAATAAAAAAAGGTTTTAGGGCTAAGAACTTTTTAATTCCCCTTATGACTGTAAGAATTTCTTCTTTTTTTTTATCATGAGATAGTTGCGATGCCTGTAGAGGTAAGGTTGCATATAGCTGGATCTTCCCAGACCCCGCAAAAGCGGGACCCACACAGGAAGGTGTTGTTGTTGTTGTATCATGAGATAATTGCATTCTGCTTTATTAAAACTTCCACTACAATATTTGTAGAGTTTTTTTTTCCCTCTTTGATTTTGAGTGTTGCACTCTAGTGCTCATTGCTAGCATCTATCTCAAGAATTAAATCATCTTCTTCATTTGGCAAATTAATAACATGAAGATTTTCACGCATCTTTTTAAAGTTTTGAACAATCTTTGAATCGCTAGGGGTTCATGTTCAAGTTACTTCTTTCTTGAGTTTTTGCTGTAATGGTTTTTTCAATTTAGTTAGATCTTTAATAAAATCTGAAGTATGGCTAAGACATCTAAGAAACCTTCTAATTGCTCCCTGTCTTCAATATTTTCAGGCAAATTTTCTATTTTCTCTAGAATATGCTTTTATAGGATGATTTGTCTAACTTTTATCAGTAGACCTAAAGACTCGATTTCTTATTTAGCATAAATGCACTTGTTCTTTTCGAGAATAATATCATGACCAATGCATCTTTAGGTGACAGTTAGGACATCGTCTTTGCACTGTTCTATGGTCTTGGAAAAGACAAGGATATCAATGATGCAAACTAGACAACAGTGGTTAAGATCTTTGAAAATGTCATTCATTCTTCTTTGAAATACTTGAGGTGTATTTTTAAGACCAAATGATATTACTATCCACTCATAATGTCCTTCAGGGGCATCAAAATCAGTTAAAGGAATGCTTTCTTCATTCATTTTTATCTAGCAGTATTTGCTTTTGCAATCCATTTTGAAGAACCAATAGGCTCCTTGAATTCTATTGAAAAGGACTGTTTTTGTTAGGAATATAATAATCATTAAAGACAGTATTATCATTAAGCTTTTTGTAATTGATTACCATTCTAACTTTTCATAGTTTCTCTTCAGTATGATTTCTTACCGTAAAAGCGGGACTAGTGTGAGGACTTTTACTATTTCTGATTAACCCTTTATCTAATTGCCCTTTGATTTGCTTATCAAATTCTTGGATGTCATTGTATGTATAGACCATTTGTTTGACTTGGATAATAGTGTTGGATTCAACAAAGTAATCTTTCCAAATGTCTTATCTTTATCCTCAAATTTTAGAGGATTAACCAATTGAAAGGGGTAAAAAGAAAAAAAGGGAAAAAGGCTAAATAAAACTCACTTAAATTAAGCTAATTAACTAAACAAATAAAACAAAAATTACAAGAAAATAAATAAATAACCCAACCCCCCTGATTCTGCCCAGAACCCCATCCCCCCCTTCCCTTGTTCTGCCCTCCGTTTGTCCCCCTCCCCCTGCTGCTTTCCGCCATTGCCGTCGGCCAACCGACTTCTCTGCCGCCGCCTCCGAGTCCCGTCGCCAATAACCGGCCTCCCTCTCCCCTCCTTTGTGTGTCTTTGAGTGGTTCTAGTGGGTTGCAAGGTGAGAACCCTAACTCTCACTTCATTCAATTTTGATCCTTTATGCTGAAATTTTGGGTTGTAAATGGTGTATTTATCATTGATAAGTATATATTTGTGAATTTCTTGAGTTATTTTGGATGGTTGCATTGAATTGGAGGTGGAGGAAGTGATGAGTGAAGGTTGAAGATGATGCTTGGTTTTAGGTTGTTTATGATGATGATGATGATTATTAGATTGGTTTCATGAAGAATTTGAGAGAATTTGTGAATTCTATATATATGAATTATGTTTGTAATGTTCTAATTATGAATTGGAGGACTAGGGTTTTATGGCTTGAGTATATTTGAGTTAATTATATGGTTTATTAGTGCTTAAATTAGTTAATTGGTGATTAGAAAGAGGAATATAAGTATATATACATGAGGATAACAAAGGTTATGTTTTGACCCCAACCAAGTAATTGAGAGTTGTGATTTAAATAAAGATAAAAGGTGAATTTTGGGTTAATTGGTGGATTAAGCAAAATATAAGGAATATTTGAGTGAGAGTAATGAGAGTTGGGTGATTAAAGTTGGGGGTGTTTTAATTATGTTTAATTAATATTAAGTAGTATTTGGATGGGGTTAATGATTTGTACATGTTTTGGAAGTGTATAATCATGGACATAGTGATTTAGATTATTGGTTAACATTTACCTTGGTTATGCCCATTTTAATTATGTTGCCTTTTTGTGTTGAAATAGGATAAGTATGCAAATCAAAGGGGAAAATAGGTGCATGAGGGGTTGTGGTGTCAATTGGAAATGAAAGGAGATGTAGTGGTGTTAAGTGTTGGAGGGTCATGAACTAAGTATGGGGTTTGGTGAAATTCGAGGATTTTGGGTGTTAATGGAAAGGGAAAGGAATAAGTAGTTAGGTGGATTTGGAGCTATTAACGCAATGTGCCTTAGTAATTTTATTTCGCTAATGAATAATGTTATGATTGGAATTCGATTTGAACATGAGACCAAAAGTTTGTAAAATCACCTTAAAATGCATCGTAAACCAAAGTTTGATGGGTAACGATGATTTGTTAAAGGGAAACGCAAAAATCGTAATAATATTGTTAATAACAATTATTACCAAAAATAATCACAATTCTAATCATAATAATAACAATAATAATGATAATGATCAACGATTGATGATGTCGTTAATAACAAACTCAAGATGAGTACCGTTACGTCACTATAGCTCGTATCAAACGAAATTGGCTATAAAGGAGAGGAACAAAAACAAAATCAAATAGAATCAAATTAAGTATAATTACGCTATTAACAACAACAACAACAACAACAACAACCTCCCAGTGTGGGTCCCGCTTTCGCGGGGTCTGGGGAGATCCAGCTGTAGGCAACCTTACCCCTACAGGTATTCCTACCTATAGAGAGGTCGATTCCATAAGACCCACAAAACAGTTTTGTAAAAGGTTTATAAAGAAAGACGATTGCGAAAACCAATTCCGAGAAGGGGAAAGAGGAAGAGAAAAGGATCCGGAAAGCACAATAAAGGGTGGGCAAAAGGAGAGTGAGCAGAGACATACCTCAACAAATTAGGAGCGCTTGGTGTCGTCACATCCCAAAAAAGTACGACCTGCAGACAAAAGCACACCAAAAAGCACAGAGCCTAAGCCCCAGCTACCTACGGAGGCGATCCCCTACAAACAGAGACCTTAATCCTGTCCCGCCACAGCCTCCTATCCTGAGCCATGTCCTCCGTCAGACCAACAACTCTCAAGTCCTCTTTAACCACTTCTTCTAGGCTCTTCTTCGGTCTACCCCTCCCTCTCTTACCACCGGGGGGGTTGATCATCTCACACCTCCTCACTGGGGCGGCCACACTTCTCCTCTTCACGTGGCCGAACCATCTGAGCCTCGATTCTCTCAATTTCTCCTCTAGAGGGGCCACTTCAGCTAAACCCCTAATTACTCCATTTCTAATTCTGTCTAATATCATAAAACCACACATCCACCTGACCATTCTCATCTCGGCTACCATCAACCTTTGGACCTGCGTCTTTTTAAGAGGCCAACACTCCGATCCATAGAGAATAGCCGGTCTAACAACCATCCGATAGACTTTGCCTTTCAAACCCATGGGCACTCTCTTGTCACACAGCACCCCTGATGCTGACTTCCACTTTTGCCAGCCCACTCTAATCCGATGGCTAATATCCTCGTCAATGTCCCCATTCTGCTGGATGATCGAGCCCAGATACTTAAATTTAGCGACCTTCGGTATTGCCCTCCCATCCAGTACTATTTCTCCCCCCTCTTCTATCCTTCCGCTGAAACAACAGTGGAGGTATTCCGTTTTCGATCTACTCAACCGAAAACCCCTAACCTCCAGCGTATGCCTCCACCTCTCTAACTTGTCGTTCACCCCCTGCCTGGTCACATCGATAAGGATAATGTCATCTGCAAAAACCATGCACCAAGGCACCTCGTCCTGGATTCCTCTAGTGAGTACATCCAAAACTAATGCTAAAAGAAACGGGCTTAAAGCGGAGCCCTGATGCAGGCCCAAACTAACAGCAAAGTCGTCAGAGACCCCTCCCGGAGTCCTAACACGTGTTCGCCCTTCCTCGTACATATCTTTGATTATACGGATGTACGCTGGCGACACCCTTTTCTCTTCCAAACACCTCCACAAAACCTCCCTTGGAACTCTATCATACGCTTTCTCCAGGTCAATAAACACCATATAGAGATCCACCTTTTTGTCCCTGAATAAGCCCATGAGCCCTCTGAGGAGGTAAATCGCCTCAATGGTCGACCTACCTGGCATGAAACCAAATTGATTCTCTGAAATCACTACTTCCTCTCGTAGCCTTCGCTCAATCACCCTCTCCCACAGCTTCATAGTGTGGCTGAGCAGCTTGATGCCCCTAAAGTTATTGCAATCCTGGATATCCCCTTTGTTTTTGTACAGTGGGATGACTGTACTGGCCCTCCACTCTCTGGGCATCTTGGCGGTCCTGAAAATAACATTGAAAAGCTCCGTGAGCCACTCTAGACCCGCTTCCCCCATAAACTTCCAAACTTCTACTGGTATTTGGTCCGGGCCCACTGCCTTCCCATTCGCAATCTTCTTCAAGGCATCCCTAATCTCCTCCTTTGTTATCCTGACACCCACGCACTGAACGCTACACTCTCCGCCTCTACTACAGTCGCCTCCCCCTCCCTCCCCATTGAGGAGTTTAGAAAAGAAACTCTGCCATCGCTTCTTAATTTCAGCATCCTCCGTCAACACCTTACCCTCTTCGTCCTTGATACACCTCACCACTCCCAAATCCCTAGTCTTCCTTTCCCTTGCCCTAGCCAGTTTCAAAACCTCCTTCTCCCCTTCCTTCGTTCCCAATCTATGGTACAGTCTATCAAAAGCCTGACTCTTTGCTATTGCCACCGCCCTTCTGGCTACCTTCTTGGCCTCCTTGTATCCAGCCTTCTTTTGCTCCCTTACGTCCTCCGAACTACTTCTCATGAACTCTGCGTAAGCCTCTTTTTTTGCCTTGACTTTCTCCTTTACCTCTTCGTTCCACCACCAGGCGCCCTCCCTCCGGTTGCCGCCTGCCTTGGA
This sequence comes from Selenicereus undatus, assembly GCA_017589665.1. Classification (NCBI taxonomy): domain Eukaryota; kingdom Viridiplantae; phylum Streptophyta; class Magnoliopsida; order Caryophyllales; family Cactaceae; genus Selenicereus; species Selenicereus undatus. The sequence goes on from JACYFF010019584.1 coordinate 80,990,674, forward strand.
AAGACCTAAGGTTTCCTTCGCCGACCTTCGGATGCAATCCGCCACAGCATCCCACATCGCATCGGCGTCTTCCGCACTCTCCCAAGCTCTCTCCTCGGCTATTCTTTCTGCTATTAGCCCCGCCTTCTCCTTTGAGAGGGTCCACCACTTTATTCTGGGTTCGCCGGCTCTCCTCGATGACCTCTTTGGAAACTTGAACTCTGCATCTAAAACCAGCAACTTGTGTTGGGTTCCCAGCAACTCGCTAGGAATCACTTTGCAGTCTTTACACGAAATTCGATTTTCCTTCCTCGTTAAGAAGTAGTCAATTTGGGTCTTGCACGAGCTGCTCTTGAAGGTCACTAGGTGGTCCTCCTTCTTCTTGAAGAAAAAGTTGGCCACCAGTAGGTCAAAGGCCTCCGCAAAATCCAGCACAGCGACCCCTCCCGCATTTCGCTCTCCGAAACCGAAGCCCCCGTGGACCCCATCATAACCCGCTACCTCCACTCCGATATGGCCGTTAAAGTCTCCTCCTATGTACAGTTTCTCGGTTTGAGGTACCTCCCGAATGACCTCATCTAGGTCCTCCCAGAAGAGCTTCTTATCTTCCTCCGGCAGGCCTACCTAGGACGCATACACGCTGACCACGTTCACGAAAACTGAACCCACCAAAACCCTAATGGCCATAATCCGATCGCTCTTACGCCTCACTTCGACCACCTGGTCCACCAAATCCCTCACAACCAGGATGCCAACTCCATTCTTCGCCTTGGATGACCCCGAGTACCAAAGCTTGTACCCATCAATCTCTCTAGCTTTCGCTCCAACCCACTTTGTCTCCTGGACACACGCTATACTAATCTCACGCCTACGCAGAGATTTAACTAATTCTATCGACTTACCCGTGAGGGACCCAACATTCCAGGACGCCAGGCGCACCTTCCGCAACCCTAACCCCCTCCTAACCCTAAAACTCCTCGGAGGACAGGCTGAAACAGTTACATGGCCCGCCACGAACGCAGAAGATAGCAAAAACTACCACAAACTAAAACAAACTACAACCAGCCAACGACAAAAAACAGTTATACCGAAAAGCTATAGCCGACTTAAAGACTCAGAAACTAATAAACAGAATAAAATAAACAAAATAAACAAAAGTAAAAATTGTCGGGAGACTTGCGAAAAAGATAGACTAGCAGCGGCCAATAAAGGGGAAGGGACTAAAAGGGATTGGGACGACCTCTAAAGCAACACAAGAAACCAAAATGGTGCCCGAAACCGGAGAACACCTAATACCCACAAAGTCACCAAAGCGATGGGGAGGGGATCAAATGCCACAAGAAACTAACCACAGGAAAACTACTACGAACCAACACAAGGTGCCAATAATAACGCAAAAGCCACGAGAACCAATACTAACCAAAAAAACTGCTAATAGATCAATCAAAAAGCCAACCAACCTAATAGGCCAAATGCAAGCAGCAAATAAAGGAAAACTAGTTCCAGATGCAAGCAGCAAGAGCACATACCAATTGCAAAAAGGAAAAAGAAACAGAAGAGCACATTCACATACAGGGAGCTCGAATGGAGCAAAAATAGGCGAAAAACTAGGCAAGATACCCACTCAGACCAAATTTACAGAACCGTAATTAGGCAAACAATTCAATAACAGGGGCACATTCACCGAATTAACAGAGACAAATTAAGCAAAACCAGGTTCTGGGAGATAAAGCGAAATGCCCACTCAGACCATCAGCCCCACCTCTCAACACACTGAACCGTAAAAACTTCCAGATTAGTCGAAATAAGTAAGAACTGTGAGGTTACCTGTCTTGCTCCAACAAATCAGACCTGGCGTCTGCCCAAACACCTCAAATTTCGCTTCAAACGATCCAGAACAGAGGAGTGCCCCTGAAGTTGCAGGCGACGGTGATGATGTCCGGATGACTGTTCTTCAGCAAATCAGACACAAAGAACAAAAGCTCTTCCAAATTGCAGACCAGGGAACGACGGTAAACTCTAACCACCTCAAATTCAACACTCAAATTCCACCAATCAGAAAACGCAAATTCGACAAAGAGACCCCACGCCGTCGGCGACCACCACCACCGGCGACCGGGTTCTGCTGGTGGGCGCTGCCCGAGGCGACCGTTCTGTGTAACTGAGAACCTGGTGGATGCAGAGCAGAGAGAGAGCAGAGAGAGAGCTATTAATAAAAAGGAAAGTCAAAGGAATTCAAATTACTCATTAAGTCAATAATGTAATAAAATTTCTTAATCATACTAATCGAGAAAATGACATGTTTGGAGCAGAAGTGAGGTTACCTCTGTCGCTTCAAGCTGCCAGCACATAATTTTCAATAGAACGGAGAGAGGTTCCCAAAGGTCAGGTACGTACATTGCCTGCGCTCTTCGAAAACTTACATGTTTATCAAAATATACAAATTCAATATAATGTTCATACAATGAATCATTTGACGCAATGTTTTGTCACCCAAGCAAGTGGCCCCATTAATTATCAATCAGCAAGGCTTATGCCCTTCAATTTACCCATGCGGTTGCAACTCAGGCTTCCCGATCGGCCTAGGAGATGTGCACCTATCTCAAGATCGTATCAGACGTCAATCGGGGTCCACTTTCAGATAATAATCTGCAAATCAGTTTTATTCATACGTTCTCTCTCTCCTGTTTGCAAAATAAAATGTTTTGAAATGCGGGCGCCCAACTATTTAAACTTCAAGTCTATTTTACTACATAGGTATGTACGTGTTGTGCTTCGGCTCATATTTCGAACGTTTTTGTGTTTTCTTTTTTTTTGTTTTAGGTAAGGGATCAGTGAATAGTTTCCCTCCTGGCAAGCCAATAGGTAGCAAGAAATGAGAGAGAGTTGCAATCTTGCTGAAAGTTAGCTAGCTAAGCACTCACAATGTTACAGGTAATTTCAGGTAGCCTTATTCTGTTATGGAACGGCGGTAATGCCTCTAATCAAAAGACTTCCGCTGCGAATCATTAGTAAATAAGTGATTAGTTAGAGTAACCAGGCATTAGAATTGGGGGTGTTACAGTTGTGGTATCAAAGCATTTGTTTAGAAGATTCTATCGTGTGGTTGGGTCGATAACGTCCACCCTTATTATGAGGTTAGAAAAATCTCTAAGGGCACATAAAAAAATTACTAAGGGTGGATTTTAGCTCCACGATATCCATAAGAGGTTCTAAGGATACGGTATAACTAATTTTTCTCATTATGACATAATAGGTCGTGGGCACTGATGGGTCAAGCTATGGGTCAAGCTATACTCATTAGATTGTGCAAGATAAACTAAGTGGGGAAGATCTTACTTTGTGGGGCATAAAGTGATTAAGTGAGTAAGCTCCTTGGGATTAACAAGGACTCGATAAAGAGGGGGGGGGGGGGAAATTGAAAAGAAAAAGTGACACGAAGGACACTTAGCTATTGGATTCATCGAAGTGGCGAGAGTGATAGTCCACAATTTTGAGCATGCTCATTTTGGTGAAAAACTACTATTTACATGAGTGAAACTATGGGAAAAAGAGGTTAAGGATATCTCATATATGTGGACATATTTGTTACTTTTGTATACTAGGAATTCCGGAAGTCATAATTTATATTTTGCCCAGAGTGGATAAGTTTGGGGAGACAAATAAGATTTGGAGAAGTATAATAAATTACAATGGTTATATGGGTTGGACTAATTAGGGTACTTGTTGATGGATTACAGTTCATGTTGGTAAGGAATTGGGAGTAGTGATTCAAGCATATATATTGCATGGACTCTATAGAAGTATTACTAGTGATTCTATGAGGTTGAGATGTCAAATTCAAAGGAGCATCACCAGAACACAAGTTTAGGTGTAACAATAGAGAATTGTAGGGTACTAAGATCTGTGAGATGTTCACATACAGATTGAAACCCAGGCGACTTTCTTGTGATTATGTCAAATCCTTGAAACTTTAGCTGCACGAGTCCCTATATTAATCCAAATGAGTTTACAGTGACCTTTGTCCAACTAATGTTAGACCTCCCTTGTCAGATATCATTGCATAAATTAGCATACTTCTTGCCCTCTTTGATTCCCACCTAGAGTTAGCCACCCCCTATTATGCAATCGCATAATTTAATTTACAATTCCTTTTCATTCACATTAAGCTTTGCAAAAACTATTTAATCACAACAGCAATACCTTATTACATACCTTTTCCCTCATTGAATTTCCTCATGAAATTAATTTTTCAAGGGAATCCCTATCATTATGATCAGTTACGTCCCTCTTGCTTTCACTAATTACCTCTACTCAGCTTACCTTTTGCAACCATTACTTCAACTCAAGTAGTGAGATTGTTAGTGCTATCTCGTATTGTGCAGGTATTATACATTCTCACAACGCTGGCTGCGTGTAAACTCAATCTTCTAATGAGTGCAAGTCTTACTTAATTTTTCAATATGAACTAGGTGACAATTAATTGTAAATATTATTTAGTTTGTAGCCTATCTGCATGGAGAATATAGCCTCTGAAAATTATTTTCAATAATCACATCATAAAAGGGTTGGTCAGTAGCCTATAAAATTGGTATAATGCATTGGACTCCTCCTATCTCTATGGATAACCTTCTATGGCTTCATCATGGCTCATTATGCTATTATTAGCTATCCTTACTTGTAAACGATTCTTGACTTTTTTGTGCAGAAATTCTAGAAAAAAATATCTTTTTTCAAAATGGACAAAACAACCACTATCTATGTAGGCACACAATTTATATCTATCATATCCCTTTAAACATATGTTTATTGGGATATATATGTTATTAGGATTTTTGTTGGTGACTTCATAGCATACCTCTATAGTCATATTTTTTACTAATTCATCCTTAGAGATTGGCCCACTAACAGTTCTTGTTTTGTACCCAATGATTTTTCTATCTAGAGTTATACTTCGGTCTGCACTGTATCTTGCGGATTCAAAACCCATTCTACTCATTTCAATGGCTAAACTAATTGTATCATCTTCTTTAAGCATTTTGATCTTGCACTCATGCTTTTTAATAATTGTACCCTTCTAGCCATTCTGATCTTGCACTCATGCTTTTTTATGATTGGGGTTCAATAGTAATTTTACCATTTTCATCAATTTTTGTAACATTTTTCTTATTGATTTTTGTGGAATTGGCAAAGTTAGATATCTATGACTTACGGATTTTTATCTAGTGCAGATTGGATTTTCTTCTCTCAACTTTTTGCATTGGAGTAGGACTTTTAAATTCCCTTAATCTTTCGATCTATAGTGTTGCCTAATGTAGATTATTTTTTAAAATATCCTTAGTGGTATCCCCTTTTTTCATGTATATCCCAACTGTTTTTATCTTAAAGGATAGAAACTTTTTTGGCAAATTCATCTTTCCAGGTTGGCAATTGAATCCTACAGATCCATTAAATAAATTGGTCTTAACCCTAGTGATAATTTGATTATTAAATTTGGCATGTCTGATATCATAGAGCAAAGCATAAAAATCAATATCTTTGCCATAATACTGTAAAGAAGTGATTTGTACTTGGACACTTCCAACATGGATATGCCTATACTTTCTATCTTTGTTATGCTTAAGGATGTTTTCCCAATTAATGAGATTAACTTCTCCCACATCATGCTCACAATCTTGTGTCTCTAAATCTCCTTCCATTATTTCACATACGTTCTTGCTCTTTAATTAAAAGATGAATTTTTAATAGATCATATGTTTTTAAATTATAGAAAGGACCCTTGACATCTTCATTCTCATTATCTATAATAAATTCGTCTCCTTGAAGATCACCAAGACTAATTGAAATACCTTCCTGTTAGGATTTGTCCCAAATTCCTTTGCCAATTTTGAAAATAATTAAATTATTTCCTTTTCTTGAAGATTATTGTTGGCACCCAAGGCTCAAGTTGTGTTGTTGGAAATATTTTATTTTATGAAAATTATATTATTCACTTATTTTGTATTGAATATCTTTTTCCTTTTCTGTAAAGATGATGCTTGGTGGCCAAGACATATGCTTGCGGCTAGGGTTAAACTCTTGGTACCTTTGGGGCTTCACTATAAATATTAGGTTGTTTAACCTTATTTGATGCGGGGCATTTGGGAGCGCCTCTTAGAGTTTTCCTTTTCTTTTACACATTTTGTTGAGAGTTAGTATTGAGATATTTTTATCTCTCTTGTTGTTCTCTTTCTTGGATGTTTGCTTTGAGATCGTTTGGTATTTACTCATATCATAGTGGATTTTGTGTCATTGTTGTCGTCTGTGGTTTTCTCCCAATTTAGGTTTTCACGTAAAAATCATATACTTGCAATTATCTTGTTTTGATCTTGTTTTATGTTCTCCAATATCTACATCCTTTATCGCATCTACATATGCTAAGCTCGAATTTCAATTACTATGTTCCTAAGAAGTGGTATTAGAGCCAAAGTCATTGATTTGGATTTTGAGCATTTTCGTGAAGGATGTTTCTCATTGATATTGAGAATTTTAACGTCATAACAAGATCGATTTATTGTGTTCATCTATTCCAAGGAATTTGGTGCAAGGTGGAGTTTGTTGGGATTTATCCTAAATTTCTTTGCTAGTTTTGGAAATAATTAAATTATTTTCTTTTTTTTTGAAGATTATTGCTTGGCACCCAATGGCAGCATTGCTGGTAGAGGTAGGTTGACTACATCTAGATCTCCCCAGACCCCGCGAAAGCGGGACCCACACTAGGAGTTGTTGTTGTTATTGTTGTTTATTGCTTGGCACCCAAGGCTCAAGTTATATGGTTGGAGATGTTTTATTTTATGAAAATTATATTATTTCCATATTTTGTATTGAATATCTTTTTCTGTTTCTGCAAAGATGATGCATGGTGGCCGAAACATATGTTTGCGGCTCGGTTTAAACTCTTTGTACCTTTGGGGCTTCTCTATAAATGCTAGGTTGCTTAACATATGAACCTGTGCCTTTTTTACAGGTCAGCACTCCGATCCACACAACGCAGCAGGTCTAACTATCATACAATAAATTTTGCCTTTTAATCGTACAGGCATCCTCTTATCACACACCACACCTGAAGTATACTTCCATTTTTGCCAACCCACTATTATGCGCTGGTTAATATCTTCGTCAATATCTCCTTTTTTCAAAATGATTGAGTCTAGATATTTAAACTTCTCGACATTGGATATCGTCATCCCATCAATGGTGACTTCTCCCTTTGCATCTTCCCTTCCACTGAAATAACAAAGTAAGTATTCAGGCTTCGATCTACTAACGCTAAAGCCTCTCGATTCCAATGAATGTCTCCAACGCTCCAACTTGCCATTAACTTCCTCTCTGGTCTCATCAATAAGAACAATGTTATCTGCAAATAGCATACACCATGGTAACTCGTCTTGAATCTCTTTTGTAAGTTCATCCATAATTAAAGTGAAAAGAAAAGGGATTAAAGCGGAACCCTGATGCAGGCCCAAACCAACGTAGATGTCATGGGTAACCCCTCCTGACGTCCTAACACTCGTCCTACCTCTCTCGTACATATCCTTAATAACTCGAATATACATAGGTGACACTCCTTTCTTTTTCAGGCATCTCCACAACACTTTACACGGAACTCTATCATAAGCTTTTTTCAGGTCAACGAACACCATATGAAGATCTACCTTTCTATCTCTGTACAATCTCATGAGCCTTCTAAGGTGATAAATCGCCTCTGTGGTTGACTTGCCAGGCATAAAACCAAATTGGTTCTTTGATATCGAAATATTCTTCTGTAAACTTTTCTCAATCACCATCTCCCATAACTTCATAGTGTGACTGAGCAAGTTTATGCTTATGATATTTCAAATTATTACTTTAGGAGTCTCATTTTCACACCATTTAAAAAACAGTATTATCTATTTTTCGTTTATTATTGTTTTCTCATCAAAGAGTTTTAGACCTTTTCCTTCATAAAGTTAGTAGACCCTTGTTATAACGGTATGAAAGTCGTACCCTTAATCTATCCACTGGTTACCCCTGCAACCAACACTTGATCTAACCATCACCTACCCATAATCTACCTATCTAGACCTTTTTCTACCCATGATCTATTTCCACCATGCGTTCATGAAGAAACAAACTATAATCAAACTCTAAAATAACTAGAGAAGGAGACTACTGACTTGGACAAAGCTTTAATCTATCCAGACTTCGATACTCTTCACAGGTACAAGCATGAGATTTCTTAAGACCATTTGACCGAACACCTAGAAGCAAAGCAGAAAACCATTTGGAGAATAATAAAACTAGATTAAACTACCTCCTAACTCTCCATTATACTAGGCAACCAATAGCCATAAACATAATCAAAGATCAAATTGCTTTATTAGAAGTGTAACGCCCTGAAATTTTTGTTACTTATTTTTTGAATTATGTGCAATATGTAAATTATGTTTATGTTGTATGCATTTTATTTTAGGCACATGTGTGTGTTTTATGTTATTATTATCATCTTTTTGGGAGTAGTTTCTAATTATGTATCACTTAGTAGTGCTGGGGAAAAAAAAAGAGAAATGCAAGGATGAGTCAAAAAAAGAGGCTTGACCCCAAAAAAAAGAGGAAAAAGAAAAGGGGGATTTTTTTCCATCTCCCGTGATATCTATCAAAAAGGGGAGGGGGCTTTGTTTTTCTTCTTCAACACAAACACCTACACCATGCACACAGAGAGAGGGAAATAGAGGCAGAGAAGAAGAAGAAGAAGAAGAAGAAGAAGAAGAAGAAGAAGAAGAGAAGAGAAAAAGTTTGAGTTTTGATTTTGATTACTGATTAAGGTGAGTAATTCTTGTTTTTCTCAACCCTAAAATTGATTAGGGTAAGATTAATTTGTTGATTTATGTTCGAATGTGAGAAATCAATTGAGAATTAAAGCTTTGAATTTGATGTTTTAGGGTTTAGTAGATTAGAATCTTAATTCCACCCCATTAGAAACCCACTTATTTGAGTTGTATATTTAATTGTGATTTTTGGATTAATTTAGTGTTGTGAATTAATGGGTATATTGTGAATTCATCCAAACACATGCTAAACTATGAATTTTTGGATTGATTATTGGTATTGGATGAACAAGAGAGTAGAAAAATAGGGGTTGAATTTTCAAATTTTGCACACAGCTGGGCACTGTTTGCTTTTTTGTGAATTATTGGATTGGTGAAAATTCCTGAAAGTTTTACTGTAGGCTACCCATGATATTGGACAATTTCCTGTAAATGTTAGTAAATTTTTGATATGTGGTTTGTGAGTTATGAATTTTTGATTGAGTCTGCCCTGTAAATTCGTGTTGAAATTCAGTTAATGTTTTGATTATTGTGAGCTATTGGGTTGGAGACAAATTATAAAATTTTTATTGTATAATATTCATATTATTTGGAAGTTTTTTTGTGAAGTTTCATAAATTTTGGATATGTACTTTGTGAGTTATGAATTTTTGATGGAACTGCCCTATTTTATTACCCAAAGTTCGGTTGCTGTCTGAATTTTCTGGTAATTATTGGCTCGGCATAAAATTGTGAAAATTTTAGCATAAGTTCTCTATGATGTTTGTAAATTTTATGGAAACTTTTATGAACTTTGGAGATGTACTTCATGAGTTGTGGAGTCTTTGATTGAAATTGTGCTGTTTTAAAGCATAATTCTTGGTACTGTTTCGATTGTTATGGAGGATTGGCTCAACATAAAATTATTATAGCGAATGCATGGTATTATTTGGTCATTTTCTTCCAATTTTTGTTCATGTTGGATGTGTATCATTTGAGTTACAAATTTTTGAGTGAAACATTATTTTTGGTGTAATTATGGGTTATTCGTACGCATAAATTAAATAATCATCAGGTTTGTGATGATTTCATGCATTATAATAGTAAAAAGGTATTTATGATTTATTGAAAACTTGTGAAAAGTATTTCGAATGGAATTATGCTTTGTTTTGATTACGTTTTTGTTCAAATTGTAGAATTGAATTTCTTTGAAAATAAAAAATGTGATTATATGATTTCATTAGGTTACGTTTTTTGGGAAAGAGGTTCATGTCTAGTGTGAGGCTATTACAAAGCGTTCTAGAGCTATGGCCATAAAAGTAGTTGCCTTTGTGTTTGGAGTTGTGTTGGTCGTTGGTTGGTACCTTGAATGGGCACTGCCCAGTCCACCAATTAGCTCATCAGTTTATGTTATTTGGAAGCTGTGTGGGTCCCAAGTTCTCCAAGATGTGAATGTGGCTCCACAGTTTGTGATTTGAGGGCATCTACATAGTCTAGAGTATTGGGTCCCTTGTTGGTACCTTGAGTGGGCATTGCCCGATGTGCCGGGATGTGTTTGTGACCCTTCTGTTTTGTGATCGTTCTTTGTGTGAGTCATAAGTTGATTTCCCCTAAACTAAATGTTTTGCATTCAGTTAAGAATATGTGAAGTGTTGTGAAATTGATTTTGGCTTGGATTTGGACTTTGGATATGTTTTGGATTTTTGGATATGAAATGGAATTGGGTTTCGTTTGGATTTGAAATTTGGATAAGTTATGAAATTAATTTTGATCTTAGTTTTGGATTTTTGGATTTGGTTTTGGATTTGAAGGTTCATTCAAAATATCTTTGAGCTTGTGATTGATTTTGAAATGCATATGTGATTGATAACTATGTTTTAAGACACATGTTATGTGTTTATGGCTAGTATGTGAACTTTTGTGATAAAGTTGCTTTGATGTATGTGTCGATTATGGTTATGGGCGGACCGTTAGGTTGCTTAGCAGATTTTGCATTCTTTTGGACTCTAGTGAGGACTATGAGCCAAAAAGACATGATTGGTATGGGACAATTATGGTTAGTTTAGTGAATAGACTAACAACAGAGTTTGTTTATGGACTTAAGTGAAAACAAGACTCCTTGAATTGTACCTGGTATGGGAGAAGTACGACTAGGCTAATCTAATTACCTGTTCCATGACATCAATATCTTTGCGTGTGTTTGTGATATTTGTGAACATGTTATATATGAAAGATATGAGTTTATTTTGATTCTTAAAGCATATGCATGTTCTCTTATCATCCTCTATATGGCATATGATATGTTCAGTCTATATGTCATGAGATACGTGTACTGTGTGATTATGTGTTAACCAGTTAATGTGCAAAGTGTAACAACGGGGAAGGTAAGCGTTATTCACTGGGCTCGGGGAGCTCATGACCTCACCATTTTTTAGGTTTTGGAAGCAAAAAGGGGCCACAGGAGCATTAAGAGAGCTAGCTAGCTGTGCAATAATTTCAAAGTATTTAGTTGGAAATGCAGACCTCGTTGTATGTTTATGCCAGGATTATGTGTAGTAAATACAGTTTTGAATGTATTTTTGGGATTACATATGTGTAAGAATATTATGGATGCGGTTTAAGTATGTATGTAATGCATGCTTTAGAATCACCATGCCCAAGCTTTAGTTTGACTTTGAGAAGAGCTTCCGCTGCTATCGCATATTAACAGGTTAATTAAGGTTAAGAAATTTTAATAGCCTTGTGGATGTTCCTAATCGGGCATCCACGACGGTGACGCACCTGCCTCCTTTTGTGTGGGGCATTAGAGAAGTGGTATCAGAGCAATAATCCTATGACCTTTGACCTTTAGGGCTTGTGTGCACATGTGATTGACTATATGTTTGATGATATGCATCTACGTGATTCTGTGCATTTTGTGTGGTCTATGTGACTTGAGTTGCAATGTGAATTTGTTTGACATGGAACTTAAGATTAGAAACTTTGTGATGATAAGTTTCGAGGATGAAACTTATTTTAAGGGGGGAAGGATGTAACACCCTGAAATTTTTGTTACTTATTTTTTGAATTATGTGCAATAGTTAAATTATGTGTATGTTGTATGTATTTTATTTTAGGCACTTGTGTGCGTTTTATGTTATCATTATTATTATTGTTATGTTTTGAGGAGTAGTTTCTAATTATGTATCACTTAGTAGTGTTGGAGAAAAAAAGAAGAAGAGAAATGCAAGGATGGGTCAAAAAAAAAGGGAAGAAGAAAAGGGGGTTTTTTTTCCATCTCACGTGATATCTATCAAAAAGGGGAGGGGGCTTTGTCTTTCTTCTTCAACACAAACACAGACACCACACACATAGAGAGAGGGAAAGAGAGGTAGAGAAGAAGAAGAAGAAGAAGAAGAAGAAGAAGAGAAGGAGAAGCGAAAAAGTTTGAATTTTTATTTTGATTATTCATTAAGGTGAGTAATTCTTATTTTCCTCAATCCTAAAATTGATTAGGGCAAGATTAATTTATTGATTTATGTTCAAATTTAAGAAATAAATTGAGAATTGAAGCTTTGAATTTGATATTTTAGGATTTAGTAGATTAGAATCTTAATTCCACCCCCTTAGAAACCCGCTTCTTTGAGTTGTATGTTTAATTGTGATTTTTTGATTGATTAAGTGTTGTGAATTAATGGGTGTGTTGTGAATTCATCCAAACACATGCCAAAATATGAATTTTCGGATTGATTATTGGTATTGGATGAACAAGAGAGTAAAAAAATAGGGGTTGAATTTTCGGATTTTACACACGGCTGGACACTGTTTACTTTTTTGTGAATTATTGGGTTGGAGAAAATTTCTACAATGTTCACTGTAGGTTACGCATGATTTTGGGAAATTTTCTACAAATTTTAGTGAATTTTTGATTTGTGATTTTTGAGTTAAGAATTTTTGATTGAATCTGCCCTGTAAATTCATGCTAAAATTCAGTTAATGTTTTGATTATTGTGAGCTATTGGGTTGGACAAAAATTATAAAACTTTTATTCTATAATATTCATATTATTTGGAAGTTTTGTGTGAAGTTTCATAAATTTTGGATATGTACTTTGTGAGTTATAAAGTTTTGATGGAACTGCCTTGTTTTAGTGCCCAAAGTTCGGTTGTTGTCTGAATTTTCTGGTAATTATTGGCTTGGCATAAAATTGTGAAAATTTTAGCATAAGTTCTCTATGATGTTTGTAAATTTTATGGAAAGTTTTATAAACTTTGCAGATGTACTTCATGAGTTGTGGATTTTTTGATTGAAGTTGTGTTGTTTTAAAGCATAATTCTTGGTACTGCTTCGATTATTATGGAGAACTGGCTCAGCATAAAACTATAAAAATCTTATACATGGTGTTATTTGGTAATTGTCTGCCAATTTTTGTTCATGTTGGATGTGTATCCTTTGAGTTACGAATTTTTGAGTGAAACGTTATTTTTTTTGTAATTATGGGTTATTCGTACGTACAAATTAAATAACCATCACGTCTGTGACGATTTCACGCATTATAACAGCAAAAAGGTAGTTATGATTTATTGAGAACTTGTGAAAAGTATTTTGAATGGAATTATGCTTTGCTTTGATTATGTTTTTGTTCAAATTATGGAATTGAATTTCTTTGAAAAAACAAAATGTGATTATATGATTTCGTTAAGTTACGTTTTTGGGAAAAGAGGTTCATGTCTTGTTTGAGGCTATTACAAAGCGTTCTTGTGCTATGACTATAGAAGTAATTGTCTTTTTGTTTGGAGCTGTGTGGGTCGTTGGTTGGCGCCTTGAGTGGGCACTGCCCGGTCCACCAATTGGCTCATCAGTTTGTGTTATTTTGGGGCTGTGTGGGTCTAGGTTCTCCAGGATGTGAATATGACTTCGCAGTTTGTGACTTGAGGGCATCTACGTAGTCTAGAGCGTTGGGTCCCTGGTTGGTACCTTGAGTGGGCATCGCCCCGTGCCCCGGGATGTGTTTGTGACCCTTGTGTTTTGTGATCGTTCTTTGTGTGAGTCATGAGTTGATTTCCCCTAGACTAAAAGTTTTGCATTCAGTTAAGAATATGTGATGTGTTGTGAAATTGGTTTTGGCTTGGATTTGGACTTTGGATATGTTATGGAATTAGTTTGGCTTGGATTTGGATTTTTGGATATGATATGGAATTGGGTTTGGTTTGGATTTGAAATTTGGATAAGTAATGAAATTAATTTTGATCTTAGTTTTGGATTTTGGATTTGGTTTTGGATTTGAAGGTTCATTCAAAATATCTATGAGCTTGTGATTGATTTTAAAATGCATATGTGATAGATAAGCATGTTTTAAGACAAATGTTATCTGTTTATGGCTAGTATGTGAACTTTTGTGATAAAGCTGCTTTGATGTATGTGCCGATTATGGTTATGGGTGGGCCGATTGTTTGCTTAGTAGATTTTGCATTCTTTTGGACTCTAGTGAGGATTATGGGCCCAAAGGACTTGATTGGTATGACACAATTAAGGTTAGTTTAGTGAATAGACTAACAACAGAGTTTGTTTAGGGACTTAAGTGAAAACGAGAGTCCTTGAATCGTACCTTGTATGAGACAAGTACGACTAAGCTACTCTAATTACCCGTTCCATGACATAAATATGTTTGTGTGTGTTTCTGATATTTGTGAACATGTTATATATGAAAGATATGAGTTTATTTTGATTCTTGAAGCATATGCATGTTCTCTTGTCGTCCTCTATATGCCATATGATATGTTCTGTCAATATGTCATGATGTACGTGTAATGTGTGATTATGTGTTAACTGGTTAATGTGCAAAGTGTAACAACGGGAAAGGTAAGTGTTATTCACTAGGCTTGGGGAGCTCATGACCTCACCATTTTTCATGTTTTGGAAGCAAAAAGGGATTACGGGGCATTAAGAGAGCTAGCTAGCTGTGCAATAATTTCGAAGAATTTAGTTGGAAATGCAGGTCTCGTTGTATGTTTATGCTATGATTATGTTTAGTAAATACAGTTTTGAATGTATTTTTGGGATTATATATGTGTAAGAACATTATGGATACGGTTTAAGTATGTATGTAATGCATGCTTTAGAATCACCATGCCCAAGCTTTAGTTTGACTTTGAGAAGAGCTTCCGCTGCTATCGCATATTAACAGGTTAATTAAGATTAAGAAATTTAAATAGCCTTGTGGATGTTCGTAATCGGGCATCCACAGCGGTGACGCCCCTATCCCCTTTTGGGCGGGGCATTAGAGAAGTGGTATCAGAGCAACAATCCTGTGACCTCTGACCTATAGGGCTTGTGTGCGCATGTGATTGACTATATGTTTGATAATGTGCATCTACGTGATTCTGTGCATTTTGTGGGGTCAACATGACTTGAGTTTCATTGTGAATTTGTGTGACATGGAACTTGAGATTAGAAACTTTGTGATGATAAGTTTCGAGGTGAAACTTATTTTAAGGGGGGAAGGATGTAACGCACCGAAATTTTTGTTACTTATTTTTTTGAATTGTGTGAAATATGTAAATTATGTGCATGTTGTATGTATTTTATTTTAGGCACATGTGTTCGTTTTATGTTATCATTATTATTATGTTTTGGGGAGTAGTTTCTAATTATGTATCACTTAGTAGTGTTGGGAAACAAAAAAAGAGAAATGCAAGGATGAGTCAAAAAAACAAAAGGGAAAAAGAAAAGGGTGATTTTTTTTTCCATCTCACGTGACATCTATCAAAAGGGGGGGTTTGTTTTTCTTCTTCAACATAAACACATACACCACACACACACAGAGAGGGAAAGAGAGGCAGAGAAGAAGAAGAAGAAGAAGAAGAAGAAGAAGAAGAAGAAGAAGAAGAAAAAAAGTTTGAGTTTTGATTTTGATTATTGATTAAGGTGAGTAATTCTTATTTTCCTCAACCCTAAAATTGATTAGGGTAACATTAAGTTGTTGATTTATGTTCGAATTTGAGAAATCATTTGAGAATTGAAGCTTTGAATTTGATATTTTAGGGTTTAGTAGATTAGAATCTTAGGTCCACCCTCTTAGAAACCCACTTCTTTGAGTTGTATGTTTAATTGTGATTTTTGGATTGATTGAGTGTTGTGAATTAATGGGTATGTTGTGAATTCATCCAAACGCATGCTAAAATATGAATTTTTGGATTGATTATTGGTATTATTGGTATTGGATGAACAAGATAGTAGAAAAATAGGGATTGAATTTTCGAATTTTGCACACAGCTGAGCACTATTTGCTTTTTGATGAATTATTGGGTTGCAGAAAATTTCGAAAATGTTTACTGTAGGTTACCCATGATATTGGGTAATTTTCTGTAAATGTTAGTGAATTTTTGATATGTGGTTTGTGAGTTACGAATTTTTGATTGAATTTGCCCTGTAAATTCGTGCTGAAATTCGATTAATGTTTTGATTATTGTGAGCTATTGGGTCTGGGACAAATTATAAAATTTTTACTATATAATATTCATATTATTTGGAAGCTTTTTGTGATGTTTCATAAATTTGGACATGTACTTCGTGAGTTATGAATTTTTGATAGAACTGCCCTGTTTTATTGCCCAAAGTTCGGTTGCTGTCTGAATTTTTTGGTAATTATTGGCTTGGCATAACATTATGAAAAATTTAGCATAAGTTCTCTATGATGTTTCTAAATTTTATAGAGAGTTTTATGAACCTTGGAGATGTACTTCATGAGTTGTGGAGTTTTTGATTGAAGTTGTGCTGTTTTAAAGTATAATTCTTGATACTGTTTCGATTATTATGGAGGATTGGCTCAGCATAAAATTATGAAATATTATAGTGAATGTATGGTATTATTTGGTAATTGTCTGCCAATTCTTGTTCATGTTGGATGTGTATCCTTTGAGTTACGAATTTTTGAGTGAAACATTATTTTTAGTGTAGTTATGGGCTATTCGTACGCACAAATTAAAAAATCATCACGTTTGTGATGATTTCACGCATTATATCAGCAAAAAGGTAGTTATGATTTATTGAAAACTTGTGAAAAGTATTTTGAATGGAATTATGCTTTGTTTTGATTACGTTTTTGTTCAAATTGTGGAATTGAATTTCTTTGAAAATAAAAAATGTGATTATATGATTTCATTAAGTTACATTTTTAGGGAAAGAGGTTCACGTCTTGTCTGAGGCTATTACAGAGCGTTCTAGAGCTATGACTATAGAAGTAGTTGTCATTGTATTTGGAGCTGTGTGGGTCGTTGGTTGGCGCCTTGAGTGGGCACTGCCCGGTCCACCAATTGGCTCCTCAGTTTGTGTTATTTGGGAGCTGTGCGGGTCCCTGGTTCTCCAGGATGTGAATGTGACTCCACAGTTTGTGATTTGAGGGCATCTATGTAGTCTAGAGCGTTGGGTCCCTAGTGGGCATCGCCCGATCCCCCGAGATGTGTTTGTAACCCTTGTGTTTTGTGATCGTTCTTTGTATGAGTCATGAGTTGATTTCCCCTACACTAAACCTTTTGCATTCAGTTAAGAATATATGATGTGTTGCGAAATTGATTTTGGCTTGGATTTAGACTTTGGATATGTTATGGAATTAGTTTGGCTTGGATTTGGATTTTTGGATATGATATGGAATTGGGTTTTGTTTGGATTTGAAATTTGGATAAGTTATGAAATTAATTTTGATCTTAGTTTTGGATTTTGAATTTGGTTTTGGATTTGACGGTTCATTCAAAATATCTATGAGCTTGTGATTGATTTTGAAATGCATATGTGATTGATAAGCATGTTTTAAGACACATGTTATGTGTTTATGGCTAGTATGTGAACTTTTGTGATAAAGTTTCTTTCATGTATGTGTCGATTATGGTTATGGGTGGGTCGTTAGGTTGCTTAGCAGATTTTGCGTTCTTTTGGACTCTAGTGAGGACTATGAGCCCAAAGGACACGATTGGTATGGGACAATCATGGTTAGTTTAGTGAATAGACTAAAAACAGACTTTGTTTAGGGACTTAATTGAAAACGAGAGTCCTTGAATCGTACCTCGTATGAGACAAGTAGGACTAAGCTACTCTAATTACTCGTTCCATGACATAAATATGTTTGTGTGTGTTTCCGATATTTGTGAACATGTTATATATGAAAGATATGAGTTTATTTTGATTCTTGAAGCATATGCATGTTCTCTTATCGTCCTCTATATGCCATATGATATGTTCTGTCAATATGTCATAAGATATGTGTACTGTGTGATTATGTGTTAACCGGTTAATGTGCAAAGTGTAACAACGGGGAAGGTATGGGTTATTCACTGGGCTCGGGGAGCTCATGACCTCACCATTTTTCAGGTTTTGAAAGCAAAAAGGGATTACAAGAGCATTAAGAGAGCTAGTTAGCTGTGCAATAATTTCGAAGAATTTAGTTGGAAATGCAGATCGTTGTATGTTTATGCTATGATTATGTTTAGTAAATACAGTTTTGAATGTATTTTTGGGATTACATATGTGTAAGAACATTATGGATATGGTTTAAGTATGTATGTAATGCATGATTTAGAATCACTATGCCCAAGCTTTGGTTTGGCTTTGAGAAGAGCTTCCGCTGCTATCGCCTATTAACAGGTTAATTAAGGTTAAGAAATTTAAATAGCCTTGTTGATGTTCCTAATCAGGCATCTACAACGGTGACGCGCCTACCCCCTTTTGGGCGGGGCGTTAGAGAAGTGGTATCAGAGCAACAATCCTGTGACGTCAGGCCTATAGGGCTTGTGTGCACATGTGTTTGACTATATGTTTGATGATGTGCATCTACGTGATTCTGTGCATTTTGTGTGGTCAACGTGACTTGAGTTACAATGTGAATTTGCGTGACATGGAACTTGACATTAGAAACTTTGTGATGATAAGCTTCGAGGACAAAACTTATTTTAAGGGGGGAAGGATGTAATGCCCTGAAATTTTTGTTACTTATTTTTTGAATTATGTGAAATATGTAAATTATGTGTATGTTGTATGCATTTTATTTTAGGCACATGTGTGCGTTTTATGTTATCATTATTATTATGTTTTGAGGAGTAGTTTCTAATTATGTATAACTTAGGAGTGTTGGAAAAAAAAAGGAGAAATGCAAGGATGGGTCAAAAAAAAAAGGGAAGAAGAAAAGGGGGATTTTTTTTCCATCTCTCGTGATATCTATCAAAAAGGGGAGGGGGCTTTGTTTTTCTTCTTCAACACAAACACAGACACCACGCACACAGAGAGTGGGAAAGAGAGACAGAGAAGAAGAAGAAGAAGAAGAAGAAGAAGAAGAAGAAGAAGAAGAAGAAGAAGAAGAAGAAGAGAAGGAGAAGTGAAAAAGTTTGAGTTTTGATTTTGATTATTCATTAAGGTGAGTAATTCTTATTTTCCTCAATACTAAAATTGATTAGGGTAAGATTAATTTGTTGATTTATGTTCGAATTTGAGAAATCAATTGAGAATTGAAGCTTTGCATTTGATATTTTAGGGTTTAGTAGATTAAAATCTTAATTCCACCCCTTAGAAACCCGCTTCTTTGAGTTGTATGTTTAATTGTGATTTTTGGATTGATGGAGTGTTGTGAATTAATGGGTATGTTGTGAATCCATCCGAACATATGCTAATCTATGAATTTTTGGATTGATTATTGGTATTGGATGAACAAGAGAGTAGAAAAATAAGGGTTGAATTTTCAGATTTTGCACACAGCTGGGTTCTGTTTTCTTTTTTGTGAATTATTGGGTTGGAGAAAATTTCTGAAATGTTTACTGTAAGTTACCCATGATATTGGGCAATTTTCTGTAAATGTTAGGGAGTTTTTGATATGTGGTTTGTGAGTTACGAATTTTTGATTGAATCTGCCCTGTAAATTCGCGCTGAAATTCGGGTAATATTTTGGTTATTGTGAGCTATTGGGTTGGGAAAATTTATTAAATTTTTACTCTATAATATTCGTATTATTGGGAGGTTTTGTGTGAAATTTCATAAATTTTAGATATGTACTTTGTGAGTTATGAAGTTTTGATGGAACTGCCTTGTTTTAGTGCCTAAAGTTTGGTTGCTGTCTGAATTTTCTGGTAATTATTGGCTTGGCATAAAATTGTGAAAATCTTTAGCATAAGTTCTCTATGATGTTTGTAAATTTTATGGAAAGTTTTGTGAACTTTGGTGATGTACTTCATGAGTTGTGGATTTTTTGATTGAAGTTGTGCTGTTTTAAAGCATAATTCTTGGCACTGTTTCGATTATTATGGAGGACTGGCTCAGCATAAAATTATGAAAATATTATCGTGAATGCATGGTATTATTTGGTCATTTTCTTCCAATTTTTGTTCATGTTGGATGTGTATCCTTTCAGTTACGAATTTTTGAGTGAAACGTTATTTTTGGTGTAATTGTGGGTTATTCGTACGCATAAATTAAATAATCATTAGGTTTGTGATGATTTCATGCATTATAATAGTAAAAAGGTAGTTATTATTTATTGAAAACTTGTAAAAAGTATTTCAAATGGAATTATGCTTTGTTTTGATTACATTTTTGTTCAAATTGTTGAATTGAATTTCTTTGAAAATAAAAAATGTGAGTATATGATTTCATTAAGTTACGTTTTTGGGTGTAATAGCCCGACCCTAAATCATGTTGATTTAGTTAATTAAGTCATGTAATTCGTTTTTTATATTTATTTATCTCATTTAATTATCCCGGTTTGGAGAATTTATTTTGGGCCGCACTTTGCAATTCGAGTTTTATTTACCGGACAATTTCGGAAAAATTGATAGCAGGTCTTGATAATTATGGGTTAAGAGATTAAATCATTTTTCATAATATTTCAAAACTTTAAGTTCGAGCAACGAAATTTTTTTTGCACTCGGTCTAATTTTCTTTTCGAACCCAAACTCATTTAGGGCCAATTTTGGCCTAACAAGCTCCTAATCCATTTGCTAAGCTAATTACCATCATTAACCCCTAATTAAAATTAGTAAAAATATTATTGTGGGGGGTTAAATTTCAGCCAAGTATTTTACTTCATTTTGAACCAAGTAAAGTTTCAATGCTTCTTCTTCTCTACCTCTTCTTTCTCTCTCTAGCCATGCCCCTCTCCTTGGTTGCTCTTCCCCCATCATGCCGCCACTATTCTAGTGGTTTTCGGCCATCAGCCACCACCAGGAAAACCACCATGTACCACCACCAGATTAGCCCCAACCATCATCCACACCCCCTCAAGCATTCGACCACCACCTGGACTCTTTTCTTTCAAGCATCAAGTGAGTTAGTTTGTGTTGGTTTTGATTATTGATTATGTTGGATTTGTTTATGAATCATGTTATTTTGATAAAAACAAGATTTATTTTGAAGTTTTAATGGTTGGCTCATCTTGAGAGCAAGTAAAGATTGAAATTGTGCATGGACAAGCAAGCTTGAGTTAAAGTGATGGATTTGGATTATTTTGTATTTGATTTGGTAATCTTTATCATCATAAATGATTAGGGTAATGTTGGTGTGGTTTTGCATGAGTAAAGAGTGATTTTATTGGGGGTTTATGTGAAGAAAAGCTTTGAGCTGTAAACAAACCTGAAACAGGGGCCATTTCGGGATTAAACTGGTACTGTATTGCACATTGAAAAATTAAGATTTTTGGTGGATTGGTAGCTCAATGAGTTAGATTTCAATCGGATTTTGAATTACTTAATTGCAAGCTGTGTGGACAAGGTTATGATCAATTTACTGAAGACTGCGCAGAATACATCGAAATTGGGAGCATATGTGCACAAGGGACTTTACGGAAAAACTGGTATTGATTGGGTCATTGAAAAATTGTGATTTTTGGTGTGTATATATACCAATGAATTATATTTCAAAATGCCTTTTGAGTCACCTTAATCCGAGGTCTATGAAAAAAGTTATGGTCATTTTGCTAGGACTGCGCAGATAGAACTGAAATTGTGCACGTCTGTGTTCTACCCTAATTTTAGGGACCTTACTATATGAATCATGCAGTGTGTCCCAAAAAAACGTTTTAGTGGACATTATGAGCTTTTCATATTGGGATTTTATATCTCAATTGGAGGTCGCGACTGAAAGATATGAATTTTCTAAAGTAGACCATCAAACGGTAATATAGCGGAAGAAAGAAATCGTGACATTTGGAAATATTATCAGAAGTTTCTATATAATTATGAGTATTGCAAGGAAATTACAAGGTTTAGTGAGTTAAACAAGTTTGATTAGTGTATGGAAGCTTATTTGGGTTGGAAAACCGAGTTAAATGAGCATGAAAATGAAATTTGAGAAGTGGGCAGAGTAATGACTCAAGTCAGTGTCCATTGGACTCAATTGGGGTTATTTGAGCATTTATGAACCTCACAACACTTTTCCTGACATTAAGCCTTCTATTATCCATTTCAGAAGCATTACACTTTTCATTATCCATTTCAGAAATATCAAAAACTTATATTTCATTTATATCAATTAAAATCTTTTCACTATCACCTCAATCATTCCAATTTGGTCTATTTTGCTTCAGTTTGTTGTATTTCAAGTTCAATAACCCTAATTGATTTATTTTTCAAATCATTTTGTTGTAACTTATCTTATATTGAATTATTGGAATTGTGAAAGCTCTTTAATTAATCAATTTCCATTAAAGTTACAAATTCCGGGAGTAAATATTGTTTACTAAGTGCATTTACCTATAATTACATTTCTTTAGCAGAATCGGGGCCTAGTCTATCGTTTCCATTGTGCATAAGTATTATCAAGTGAAATATCATTTTAAAGACTTCAGGTACGTCCATTGCCTGTATCTTTAGAAATCAGAGTGTATTTATCAATGTTATCATATTCTGGTAAGTACATCAATGAATCAGTTTACACAGTGATTTATCAGTTAATTAGTGACCCCGTCAGTCATCATCTATAGGGCATTCGCCCTTCAGTTACCCGCACGACTTCAAGCCAGGTCCCCAATCGGCTTGGCAGGTGTACACTTATCCATAGATCGTAACAGTATCAAGGGGTTCATTATCAGATAATAACTAGCAATGCAGTTTTACATCATTTCATTCACTATTTTAACTTAAAATGAATTGCAAATTGGGTCCAATCAGTGTTTCAATGATCATTAACAATTCAGGAACGCATATACTGAGTATCGGCTCACAGTTCGAAATGTTTTCATGTTTTGTTTTAGACAAATGCTCAGAGAGTCGTCTTCATGATAGTAAACCAGTGGAAGAGAATAAGTTGAGCAAGGGAATCTGGATGGATCAACACTGACACAGTGTATGCATATTTTTAGAGCTGTATATTGAAATCTTCAGTGGATGGAGATACAGATTACATGGTGAATTGTTTTTACTATGGTGTAAAAACCTTATATTGGTTAACAGTTAATTATATATGGATTGATCATGTGTGTATGTGTATGATTGAAGCTATGCTTAACTGTGTTATTTATAGCACTCACGTTTCAAGCCTTGTCCTTTTGGACAGCAGTAATGCCCCTATCATTAGGTTGTCTAGATTATAATTAAGGGACTTATTAAGGAAAATACAAGCAGTAAAACATGTTTAACTTGGCGCCGTTACATTGGGGAAAGAGGTTCATGTCTTGTGTGAGGCTATTACAGAGCGTTCTAGAGCTATGACCATAGAAGTAGTTGCTTTGTGTTTGGAGCTGTGTGGGTCGTTGGTTGGTACCTTGAGTAGGCACTGCTCGATCCACCAATTGGCTCCTCAGTTTGTGTTATTTGGGAGCTGTGTGGGTCTATGATTCTCCAGGATATGAATGTGACTCCACAGTTTATGATTTGAGGGCATCTATGTAGTCTAGAGCGTTGGGTCCCTGGTTGGTACCTTGAGTGGGCATTGCCCGGTCCGCCGGGATGTGTTTTTGACCTTTGTGTGAGTCATGAGTTGATTTCCCCCAAACTAAAAATTTTGTATTCAGTTAAGAATATGTGATGTATTGTGAAATTGGTTTTGACTTGGATTTGGACTTTGGATATGTTATGGAATTAGTTTGGCTTGGATTTGGATTTTTGAATATGATATGGAATTGGGTTTCGTTTGGATTTGAAATTTAGATAAGTTATGAAATTAATTTTGATCTTAGTTTTAGATTTTGGATTTGGTTTTGGATTTGAAGGTTCATTCAAAATATCTATGTGCTTGTGATTGATTTTGAAATGCTTATGTGATTGATAAGCATGTTTTAAGAAACATGTTATGTGTTTATGGCTAGTATGTGAACTTTTGTGATAAAGTTACTTTGATATATGTGCCGATTATGGTTATGGGCAGGTTGTTAGGTTGCTTAGCAGATTTTGCGTTCTTTTGGACTCTAGTGAGGACTATGAGCCCAAAGGACATGATTGGTATGGGACAATCATAGTTAGTTTAGTGAATAGACTAACAACAGAGTTTGTTTAGGGACTTAAGTGAAAACAAGAGTCCTTGAATCATACCTCGTATGGGATAAGTACGACTAAGCTACTCTAATTGCCCGTTCCATGATATAAATATGTTTATGTGTGTTTGTGATATTTGTGATATTTGTGAACATGTTATATATGAAAGATATGAGTTTATTTTGAT
>JACYFF010019584.1:81025089-81039634 GCA_017589665.1 Selenicereus undatus
ATGTATATATATATGTATATATATATGTATATATATATATGTATATATATATATTTATATATATATATGTATATATAGACATGTATGTATGTATGTATGTATGTATATATATGTATGTGTGTGTATAACAACCCACCTTGAGCAAGCAGAGATTCGTTGCTACCATGGATAGCTAGCTACAAGGCTTTGTCTACTTTATTCAACTTTAACCTAATTTAGCTCCTTGAATGAACTAGTGTAGCGGTAATTTTGCACAATATGAATAGATTAGGCAGGCAATTTTGAACGTACACTTTATTTATACTCCTATAAACATTTAAAAGATCATTACTTAGTTCATATGACAAATGACCATTTTCATTGTATAAGACAACCATCAAAATGACCACAAGCCAACATAAACGAGCAAAGTTGGTTTTTCATGTTCAACTTCCAAAAAGTAGTTGAGTATTACCCTTCTTAGCGGTTAGCTACTCCTTAACTTACTTTCAATACCTCAAAAATGGTTAAGTCATGAGCTCCCTGAGCCTAGTAAGTAAATTCTCCTATCTATCTCTTTTATCTTTCACTTGGAATGTCACTAGCTTAACATACACACTCATACAAAAACCCTCAAAGTCACATGCACATGATTAAAAGTACTTAAAGAGAACAAAACTTGGATTACCTTTACAAACTAAAACGTTTGTTCACTTAGTAAAAAAAAGATCATATCTTAATTGAGAATTATAACTTATTTGTCATAAAATTAAATCACATTTTCTTTCCAAAACTTCAAAACAGATATAGAGCTTTTTTTTTTCTTTTTTTAAGGCAGGATTGAGCCTATGATTTAACGCAATAGATTACAGATTCCCTAGCAAGCACAAAGCTCCACTAAGCCTACCAAACACCACTGAATGATGCGACTACCCCGAAAATAAAATCCCTAGCAAGCATAATGCTCGACTAGGCCTACAAATGTTAGCAAGCATGAAACTCCTCTAACCCTTCCACATATAAGTAGCACCTCTATGGCCATAGCCCCAGGGTCACATAAATAAAAGCAATTTGAATGCAAATCTCATACTCATCCCACAAAATACAAAAAATAAAAACTTATTGTTAACATAATAACAAAGTAGTCATTGGAAACATTAGGGGTTCAAGTCTTCATTTATACATTTTATTACCTTTTCCTGTCTAAAAATAATAATAAGAACAAATTAGTTTCTCATAATTTATATATTTTTCTTCAGCACTTCATTTTAAAAAGTAATATCAATGATATTTGGTCAGTAGATGGTAACCTCAAAATAGCTATTATTTGCATAGTCACACTACATATATCCCATAATCATACTCAAAGATGAACATGCATAATTATGTACTTGATGCTCACATGAACTTAATTAGTATTAAACTACTCCAATATATTCTTAACATTTATGCATCCCTAATTAATCATTTTAAGCCCCTAAAACTATTCTTAATCAAAAATTATAGCTTATAAATACAAACAGTCCATAAATATATTCCCACATCCTAATTTATTGTAAAATTCATAACTCATAAAATAAGAATAAAACATTGATGAAAATTTACATAAATTTGTCAAAAATTATGCTAAACCTAAAGTAAAAACTTCACATATTTTGGCAAGTCAATAATTCTCAATAATTCAAATAGTGCACGAAAAACAGGGTATATCTAAAATTAGTATCAATTTTCATCTTGCTTGTTTTCCTAATTGTTGTCAAGTTATGATCATACCGATCTAAGTTATACAAGATCATCATGGAATCAAAACTGCAAATTCACAGATCTAAAGCTCATATTATGCACTCAAATAATCTAATAATCACAAATAAAATTTACTACGAGTGGATTTCTACGTGTTAAATTTATGTGTTCCTAATTCTTCAATTTATTCCAAGACACCAAATTTTTGAGTTGATTTTGTTAGTGAACCTAGTTAAGTTTTAGGAAGAGAGAGAGGGAGAGAGAAGAATTTACCAACCTTAACAAGCCAAAAAATGTCAACTTTCTTCTCCTTCCTTAGTCTAAACCCATGCCTCTTTATTTTTCTTATTTTTAGGGGGCGTGAAACAAATGCCAAGCACAGGAGGTGGAGGAGTGATCAATTGCGTCATTATTATTTATCGAGTTTTACCCCAACCAATTAAATCTTGACAAAATAATGGGTGATTAGGCCTGGATAACTACAAACTCATTGAGTAATTGGAGAAGCACACCTAGCTTGCATACTAATCATTCTATCATAACAATAACTTTAGTAATCAAACAAATTACGAAGGTTGTGGTGAGTAGGATGTATCCCATGTACATGGCCAGCTCTTTTCTTTTCTTTTCTTTTAAGGCAATGCTAATTGTAAGTTGGTTAGTAGTACTACTTTTATTAATAGTATGACCACTTAAATATAAATTAGGCCCAAGATAAAATGTCTAAACACAAGAAGAAATCACATATTTTCACACAAAATGTGGGTTAATAGTTTAATGTTCAATGTGTTACTATACACACACACACACACACACACACACACATGTCTGTGTGTGTGTGTGTGTGTGCGTGCGTGCGTGCGTGCGTGTGTGTGCGTGCGTGCGTGTGTGTATAATAAAACCTCTCAAAGCTAGCATATTGTATTAAATTTTAAGAGTTTTAGACTTTTCCTAATATAATTCCAAACCTAATCCCAAACCACCTAAATTAGTACTTTCAATTAAAATAATAAATAATAAAATATTTACAACATTATAAATATGAAGTATTAGAGATATTAGATACCTTATGGTGATAGATACAGATTCTGTACTATAAATATACAATTATTAAGAAATAATAAAAGATTTCTGATTTCTATTATTATCATCATCGTCGTCGTCGTCGTCATCATCACAATAATTTGTTACATAAACAATAAATAATTCATGAATCATGTGAAACAATTATACCTAGTTAATTGTCAAAGGAGTAGTGAAAAATGCACAATTAGTGTAAGATATTATAAATTGATTTTTCTTTTTTTTGCTATTTAAAAATAATTATGGGTTTAGGTTTTTAAACTTTAGAAAAACTATTATATGTCTTTTTCATAGATGCTCAAATAATTTTTTACAAATTACATAAATCATGAATGTAATTTGCTATACTTTTTACATATAGTTATTGTAATTTTTTTGGGTATCAAACAAAGGGGGTTCTATTTAAGTTAATGAAGCATGAACAAAAGCACACATACCATCCAATCTCCAATTAACAGTCAATACTAGAACATCATCAATCCATAACGGAGACCAAAACTAAAAGATTGACAATGAGTTAATTCATGGGCAACCTTTCTTCCCCCTCTTTTCATATGAGACCGAGAAAGAAAACTATAAGACTCTACCATAACTAAGATATCCTTTGCTTGATGATCAAGCCCACAACTTGCTTCTTCTTGAGCAATTCATATGTATAAAGCAATCAACTTCCATGGCCACCTGACCTTACTCAGCATTTTGGACCATTTGCAAAGTGAACAAGCACAATCGAGTCTCCTCAACTTCAGGACTTACATACCCGTTGCCTTACCTTGAGCCTGCACCTAAAATATTTCCCAAATGATCTCAAGCAACCCATCCCCACCCCAAGCACATGCCTCCAATAATATTCTCCCATCAAAATTCACCTTCACTATGCTTGCCCGTGTAGGTCTCCAAAGGTAAGGGTGTTGTTTAATATCCTTGGCCTTACTCGCCCCAGCATTATAGTAGTTGTGGATAAATGCAATAGCCTACTCACTCAAACAACATAGACTATGATCAAGAGAGCTGAAAATGAATATTGCTCACGTTCCATCACTACCAAGGCATAGGCACAAACTCCTCAAACCTCTCACCGTCTAGCGTACCCATAACCAAGCTCAGACAACAAAGAAGGGAAAGGTACTTTGACTCCTAAAGAGTTGGTCAAAGTCACTATCCTCCCAAATCAAAACGGCCAAAGGGCTTTCTAGCAAGGCATGTGAAGGCCCTAAAAGTCAATGTTGTATCACCCTAGAGGGAAGGTGAATAGGGTGATATCTTAAAAATTAAAGCTTAAAGAAATTCCAATACACTTTGAATTTGCGCTCCCAATTTCATAAACGGCAACCCTGAAGGTAAGTCACCGATGTCAGAAATAAATAAAACTAAAAAAAGTAGAATTAAAAATTGGACAAACAATATGATATCTTTACAATATTCACCCTTCCAAGTAGGGCTAGTCACTACGTAAGGCACTTCTGCCCTTAGGATTTAATCATCTCCACTTCTTGTTCACTTAAGACATACACACCAATGACTTTGACTTTACACACTATCTATCATTCCAAGCTTACTAGACTAAGCAATATTGGCTAGCGCACTCATTAATTATTGACCTCTCAATACCTAGCTATCCAAGTAAGTTTCCCAACGTACTCGTTACAAATCTCCCTTACAAAGGTTTAATTCACTAAAGAGCAGAAAGGAGGCTATTAGAAAATGATTGCACTTGAGCACTTTTCACGATATAATAAATTCTTGTGTCTTGAAAATTGCCTCAACTCCACCTTTTATAGAGTTCAATACCTTTTATTATCATTAGAGGAAAACTTTTCAAATCTTCAACGTTATCTATCTAGTATCCAATGTCTCTTATTCAAAACTTGGTGTTTCTAAAACTAGCTCTTGATTGACGAAAATAAAGGATCTTGATTGCTGGTAAATAGAGTTTGATTTGATTTCTGAAGTTCTCATCGAAATCTATCAAAATAATTTACAAATAAATTCAAGATTGATTTAATATAATTTTTCTAAATTGGGACAACCAAATCTTTACAATATCTCAGTTTAAAGGCAAGGATATATTGCAGCACAAAATATAATCCATTCAAAAGTGAATGAGGTATTCTTTCCAAGCATAGTAATATATTCTATTGAGATCTCAAGGATAAAATACAATAATATTGGATCTCATTTTATCCAAAACGATTATGTTAAGTACCAAAGTAAGAGATTTTGACTTTGACATTGGATTCCTGTAAGTGCAATATACGTTAATGTCATATAACTAATGTACTCAAATTGAGCTTTTGTCTTCCACTAAACATCCAATGTCATTAAGTTGTTACTTTGAACTAGACAACGAAATTGTCACTGACGTTAAGGGAGCCTTTAATCTCCCCCTTTTTTAATGAAAGACAAAACTTCAATTTGAGAGCCATGTAAGTGTATTAGGTAAGTATGTTAGAGCAGATTATAGAAAAGCCAAGCATTATAGTAATAGCAAGATAAAACCGCCTCTGGTCACCTATCTATGAACACTAGAAGCTTTCAAAGCCTTTCATATAGGCTTTAATCATTCATCATCAATGTCCAAGTCAGTCCATACCATTTCTCCTCCTTTTTAAATTTCATCAAAAGGGGCAGATTTGCAGAAAGTGTTTGCCAATCCATTGTTCAAAACATATAATCTATCAAAAGCATTAAGAAAATGAAAATTTTAAGAACTAGAAATGAAAAAAGAGAAGGCTTTAGGCTTGGTCAGTGGAGGATGCATCTGGACGATGGGCTAGTGCTAGAGCATGTGACCTTGGTTCCCCTATAGCTTCCGGCACTCCAATCCCCTCCTTAATGGTCTCCCCCTAACCCACTTCTAGTTGGGTTGTCTTCAAATCTGTTTGCAACTTCTCCACATTGGCCCCAAACTTATCATTGATTACCTTCAAGGAACCTTCCTCAACTTTCATATCTGAGATAACATTGTTGAGCTCAAAAGCATATCGAGTCAAATCCTCACAAACCACCTTCAGATCAACCAATGCTCTCTTGGTCTGAGCTTGACTAGCCTTCAAACTCATAAACCCCCCTTTAATGTCTTTAAGGTCTTCTTAAACTAATCTGACTGAGTAGAAGGAATAATTTTGAGGTAGGGTTGAAGATCAGTGGCAGTGATCTCCTTCTTATGTTTTCCAATGTCCAGAGGTAATGAGTTATGATTTGAGGCTTTTGAGAGTGCTTTCATTGATTTTAGGGATTTGAGTGTCAAGGCAGTCTTCTTCCTCAAGATAGACATTGACGGCCTTGAAGATGTGGGTTAAAAGATTGGAGTAGGGCAAGGAAAAATTCCTTGATAAGTTACAGACCTTGGTCACTCTATAAAATCAACAGAATATTCCTCTATGATATAATAGAGGGTTTCAAGGAGGGTGTCATTGGTTATCTCTTAGGATAGATGGTCCTACTCAAAATATAGCCTAGGATTCGCAAGTCAAAGTATAAAACTATGTAGCACTGGTTGGTTTTCTTGATTTTAGCAAGGTGGACATATTATTGAAGATAGATTTTACGAGCTTTGGCTAAGGACATTGAGGGAGGAAACTTTGAGGGATTTAGGCTAAGATTGAAAATCCTCTCAATGGAGGCAATCATGAGGGTGATGTTGGTTTCCTTGACCTTGGTGGTGTAGTAGGTTCTCCCCCTCCCCTGAGGTTCAACTTTCTCAAAGTTGGCATAGAACAAGAGGACTAATTATGGATGCACTTCATCAATCACGTCAAAGAGATCACACAATCCAAATTTTCTAACTTTTCCACAAAAGAAAAATTGGCCTTTATCAAAAAATTGAAATCGACAAGCTTACAACATACCAACTCCATTTCAACAACATTACTGTAGCATCTTACTCCCAAATCTGTGTAGCACTCAATGGAAAGATTGGGAGTCCTGGATTTTCAAGGCAATCAATGCACATTGAATTTCTAGAATTTATGGACATTTCGACCTCTAAGTCAGATATAGTGTTTGCCTCACCTGACTTTGGGAGGTGACACTTGGTTGCTCTGCGAGTTCTCTTCGCAGGAGTGGTGTATAGATCAGCCGAGGCTATTCTTTTTCGCTTGGAAGACATGGTGGTAGTTTGCTTCAAGGGTTTCGATAAAGGGAGAAAGGACAAATTTGAGGGTTTGGAAAAGAAGGGGAGATGAGGTTGCGTAGTTATGACCAAAGCACACTCTCTTTATGAGGGAAGGAGGGGGAGAGAGAGTGCCAACTTTTGGAAGGCACATTAAATCTTAGGGATTATATCAAGAATGGTTATTAAGGAAGGAAATCATTGCCTTTTGTAAATATGAAGGAGAAAGAGAATTGGTTTTATTTTTTTTTTTATTTTTTTTTTAGAAACAAGGTTTTCAAAATAAGCTAGCTTGTGAGGTATTTAATTGATTTAAATCCCCATCTTCCAGGTACTTGTCATATTGATCTATGAGATAGAAACCTAAAGTCCAAGAACATGAATTTGATCTACACTTTGAGATGATGTCCCAATGTATGGTCCAATTTCATTGGTGGTATCCTATAAAATTTTATCAAATTAGACGATTTGTTGAAGGATCCTCTCCCTTAATTCATGCATCCATTTTCAACATGCCAAGTTCACATCAAATGAAGTTGAATTATCTTCACTGAGAAGTTCAGTGAAAATGTCAGCTAATTGTGAATGTCAGGGGGAAATCCCTAAATGATATTACTTTCTCTACATGATCTCGTATGAAATGATGTATAATTTCAACATGTTTGGTTCTTGAGTGTTGAACTGGATTTTTTTAGTAATGTGTATTGAAATCATATTATCACATTGAATAGGTATATTTTGAAAGCCAAACCTAAGGTCTCGTAGTTGTTGTGTGATCTAGAGTATTTGGGCACAGCATGCACCCGTAAAGATATATTCAACGTCAGTAGTTGATAGAACAACATAGATTTGTTTCTTTGAGTGCCATGAGACTAGGGACTGTCCACGAAATTGAGAGTAGCCGAAGGTGCATTTTCTGTCTACTATGTAGCTAGTATGATCTGCATCGGAGTATCCAGTGAGATTGAAGTCTCTATCTCTGGGTACCGTAGACCAATGTCCTTGGTTCCACTTTGGTCAAGGTCTAGCTTGGTGCTTAATGCCATTTGTGCACTTGCATGCTTGACTTCATGAAGCTTGTATTTCTTCAAGAGTTCTTTAAAATACTTACCTTGGTTGATGAATATTCGATCTTGGCATTGCTTGATCCGAAGTCTTAGGAAGACGTTGAGTTCCCCCACCACACTCAAGTCAAAGTCCTTACTCATCAAATTGGAAAACTCTTGACATAAATGATTGTTCGTAGCGCCAAATACGATATCATCTACATAAACCTGAATAATGAGAAAGTCTTCCCCCTCTCTTTTAATGAAAAGAATTTTGTCAATCTTTCCTCATGAAAAATCAATTTTCAAAAGAAATTTGCTAAGATGTCTACACCAAACCCTTAAGGCTTGTTTTAAACAATGAAGAGCTTTATGAAGCTTGAAAACATGATTTGGAAATTCATAATTTTCAAATCCGAAGGGTTATTCATCATAGACTTCTTCATTTAAAAAACCATTTAAAAAAGCACATTTAACATCCATTTGAAATAATTTGACGCCCATGTGAAAGGCAAATGCAAGCAATATGTGGATGGCTTCTAGTATGGCCACGAGTGCAACAGTCTTAACAAAGTCTACCCCTTTCCCTTGATTGTAACCTTTTCCAACCAATCTAGCTTGATTCCTAGTCACTACCCCGGATTCATCTAACCTGTTCCTAACAACTCATTTAGTCCCAATCACTAGATGGTCCTTTGGCCTTGGAGTGAAAGCCCACACTTGGTTCTTCTTAAATTGGCTGAGTTCATCTTGCATAGCCAATGTTCAGTTTGGATCCTCCAATGCCTCAACATGGTGCTCTTTGGCATTGCATGAGAAACAAATGAAAAGAATGTATAGAAATTTCTTAATGAAGGAGGTATCCCTATACCTGTATTGTTGTAAGCGAGTAGACTGTCTAAAGGATAGGCAGACTAGTAATTGAATTCCCTATCTGGTTCACTGAAGTGACTTTGAACCTGTCCAGGGGTGCTTGGGGATAACACATTATTCATGTCATCATCTTAGGATCTCTCACTAGCATCTCACCCGAAATTTATTTTTGGGTTTCCTACGTACCTTTAATGGGATCAAATCAACATAATTCTTGACCCAAAGAGGCTAAAAAATGGAGCGAAGTGTGGTGAGCCTGTTTGTTTATTTGCATTGGGTTCGGTCCATTTCGTAGACTTCAAATTTGAAAACAATTTGATTTTTGAGGAGCTTGACTTTTGATTTATTCTAGTTATATGAAGTGTAATCATGGCTCACAAAATTCTAATTTTGGTCTTTTTTGTAAGAGGGCGGAAAATAAATAAGATATTGATTGGATCTTGGTTGAATTGGATTTTTGTGGAGCTTGGGTTTTGATTT
Source organism: Selenicereus undatus (assembly GCA_017589665.1). NCBI lineage: Eukaryota > Viridiplantae > Streptophyta > Magnoliopsida > Caryophyllales > Cactaceae > Selenicereus > Selenicereus undatus. The sequence goes on from JACYFF010019584.1 coordinate 81,034,408, forward strand.
GGGGCAAGTTGGTTGCAATTGACTTGGAAAATTCATGTCTGCAAAGAGGGGGTTATTAGTTTGAGCCCATTTGAGAAGTTCGAGTTAGACTGAACCCGAAAGTTTTAGATCAAGCTTTCTACGTAACCTTAGTGGGATCAAGTTAATGTAGTTCTAATCAATATTTGATTTAAACATATTTGATTTTCCCCTTTATGAATTTTGTCCATGCATTAACACGTAATTTTTGTCTCGTTTGGTTTTCCAATTCCCAAGTTGATTCATGAACTCCCCCTCTTATTTTGAGACTTATGTGGCTACAAATGGCAGTATACTAATTTGAGTTGGCTTATTTGCTTTGTCACGCTTGTCATAATCACATGGGCAAGATATTTTCATGACAACATCACTATTAAAGTAAACATCCCTAATTTTGGATTTTTGCCAACAATTTGAACCCACCATTCATTTTAATTTAATTATGTGGGAAACCCCTTTATCATATTTGCCTGGGCCTTCATGTTTTTTCCTATACACGAGCTTATCAAATCCTATTTTACAGGTACATGCATATGTAGTATGTTTTATACATATATATTTTTTGTCTGACTTAGAGAAAACTATATTCATGTTTATGAAACTCCCTTTTGGACACAAACGCATGAACTAACGAGATCGTTTGATCTGCATGGACAAGAAGAAAGGACTGACTTTGTTTACTAAATGACTGTCCTAGATTAACGGTTTTGACTTGTTCCTTTGGTATTATTACTCCTCTTTTATTCTGGTACTTCATTTGTGGAACTTCGCTAGCCATTGAACAACATCAAGCATGGCAAAACATGATCTGTGCCCTATTTCTTTTTCTTTTACTATTTGAAAAAACCTTGGATCCAATAAGATCCTTTGTTTTGTGGGTCCGACAAAACCAAGGATTTGATAAAATTCATAGATTTTGTGATTCTGGCAAGACTCAAGATCCTTGATTTCATCGGTCCGGCGGGACCTAGGATCCTAAAAGATGTATTTGAGTCCCTACAAACTCGGAATCCCAAAGGATCCAATTTAAATCCCAAAGAAGTCTGTATATTCAGAGTCTTGAAAGGCCCAGGTACTCCTAAGAATCTGATTTAATTGTGAATCTAGCAGGATTCTTTTATTTTATTTTTTTTTGGCGTCGGCAAGGATTGGACTTGGTTCTCCGTCTATCATCTTGATGACCTATTTATAACGTTGCAGCTGTACACCAACTTGAATTTTGTTTTGGTTGGTCATGATGAACATGAAGCCAAAGATGGAAGACATCTAGGAGATGAGAATGAACCAAACGCCACTGATTCTTTACCTTCAAATCTTCGATTTTGTAGAGAGTGATATGTGTGTTGCTTTTGCTTCACTTCCTCTTCTTTGTCAAATCTTCTTGCTCTATTTCTGCAATTTAGGTCTCTACTTTTTGTTCTCCTTCTCTTGTTCTTCTTTTTTTTTTTCATCGGGCCCTTTTCTCTGCTTCTTTTGCTTTTTTTAACCTAGTTTCCACCGTGCCTAACCCCCCAGTCAAATCTTGTGCCTCCAATTTATAAGTCCCAAATTTGGCAGGCAAACCAAGCAAATGAAACAAAATTAACCAATTAGGGATGTTCATTATTCGGTCAAGAATCGGGCCAGACCGAAGACCGGCTCAGACTAGACCAGACCGAGTGACTTCGATCCAATCCTGGGTCCTAAATTTGTGCCTTTTTAGGTCTTCAGTCCAGTCTTGGTCTAGACCGAAAGGACTGGTGGACTGAACTAGGAGCGAATAAAAAGCAGATTTTTTTTTTTTCATTTTCAGGTTAAAATTCAGCGCCTCCGTGGCTTCTTCGCCTTTCACTCTCTAGTCTCTGCTAGTGTCCGCTTCACTCTCCTCGTGCTACTCTGATGGTCAAATGGCAATCGTCATCTCTACGGCTCTAATTTCTTTGTCAGTGGTGCCATGCACAATGGCAGCTGCTTCCCAACCAGTTCCTCACACTCCCATCTTTTCCGCTTATTGGTGCCACGAAGCCTTCTCAACCATTTTACCCGAAACTCCATTGCCCTGACACCTCAGGCTGCCTATTTGGTTTTGGATCTGGACATCATCACTTTTCATCCTCCAAATTGACATTGAGATCCACAAGTATTTTGAGACAAGAGTCTGAGTACGTGTTTCAACTGTGTCGATGCTTCTTCCCGACCCTAGAACCATTATTTTTATCTCTCTATTTTAGTCTCAATTTCTCTCTCTTCTTTTTTTTTTTTTATTTGGTTTGTGTCCTTGCCTGTTTTCTATTCTTTACAATTTTACATCAATGTTTTCAATTTTCCTATTTGCCACTTTGGTCACATGCAAGAATGAGATTGCCATAGGGTGTGAAATAAGCTTGCCGCATAGTTGAAAGCCAACCATTAATAAAAGTAGGGCTTAAAGATATTTCAAGTAAAATCAATTATGCAATTTTATAAGATATTTTAATTTTTCTAATCTCCTAATTTCTTAATTTTATGATTTATTTAAGTGGGAGCAATTTTCTCTGTCTCTGTTGTCTGATTGCATCTTAGTTGTTCTTCCACTATCTGAAAGAAATTGTGACAAATTAGATGAGTAATTTTGCCATTTGGGAAAGCAAAGATACATATTATGTTTCTCTTTGTAAGATTATGAAATGGAATTATGGAATTCGAATCGATTTTTGACATATTTGAACATGACTGGATCTGAAGTGTGCAACAGCTAGACGAATAGAAAATGGCACTCACTCTTTATTCGGTCCATGTTGGTTGAGTCCCAGGCTATTCCGGTTTCTTTCGATCCCGTCCCAGTACGGATCAACTCTTATTCGGCCCGATCCTCAGTCCATCATGCACCCTTTATTCGGTCTTTGATCCAAGCTGGTTTGGTCTAGTCCGATCCGGTCTTGGATCGATGAACACCACTATAACCAATAATTGATCCAACTTATTTTTCCTTGTGAGTTTACAAGCAAAGTCTAATTTATGGTTTGTGATTTGTGAATTTATCAAATATCCAAGCCCAATTAATTAATTTGGCTACTCCCCATTTTTCCCGAATTTCTTTGGTTTTGAGAGGAAATTACTTAAAAATGAAACAATAATCCCGGGTGAAGGTCAAATCACACACCCTCCTCTTTATGTGATGATTTTTTTTAAAACAACAGCAATTTGCTCAATTTGCTTTTGTTAGAGAATATACAACATATTCCCATTCATTTTTTCAGCTTCTTTCAAGAGTACTTTTATGTACTTGAAATTTTACTCACCTAACTAAAAATTTGCTTCCAATGGTTGTCCCCAAGTGTTGTGCATGTGAACTCTACTGAACATGCACAAGGTTCGCCTTCACATTCAACAAACCTTTTTTCGGCACCAATTCAATGGAGCCCAGAATCTGATGACCCCTAAAAGTTGTTACAACATAAGAGAGTTCGACCAATCACAATTGAATTTATTTGGATTTAAATACAATACGTTTTCACGTACAAACTAGTATTATCATATGTGCGTGATGCATGAGAAATATGAGAAGTGTTTACTTGTAGTGAATGTTTATAAAAATTAGAATACGTAATTTAGCAACCATGTTATACACAAATTTTTTTAAGTTTTTTTTTTGGTAAAATAATTAGTAATTTTTAAAACCGAAATAAGTATCAAGGGATGCAAGTTATGAGAAAGTATCAAGTGAATTTCTTTTTTTCTAATGCATTAAAATATATTGTAATTAACTTAATAAATATTTGTAATAACAATCTTAATTCCATTATTTCTCTATAATAAGTTAGAAATTAAGGCATCCCAAAAGGTTATCTAATTTTGATAAAAAAAAATAACATAATTAACTTGCAATATTTAATACTTTTGATAAAAAAATTAATTAGAAAATATTTAAGGAAAATAAAGAAATTGATGATGCTTTTGTCACAACCATAATGTGTTTTTTTTAATAATAATTATAGTTAAAAGATAATTAGATACAGAACTAGGCTAGGAGTTAGGTTAGAAAATCATAAGCTACATAAGTTTTTCACGTGCCATATGTCACGTTATGAAGTTTTGTTTTAATGCATAAGCAGATCACTATGCCTCCTTGATATATTAAAACCAAACAAACCAAAAATAGAGAAGGAATAAGATTGAATTAAGAAATCAATACAAATTTGATGCATGATAATCTATATATACACATGTGTCATATTATATATTTACTAATTTGAAGCATGGTACCTCATATACTATAAGGGAATTACACATATGTCAGCGTTAATTATTATAGATTGTTATAAATATCCATCACAAAAAAAAGAATTATTTGTTTGTTGTTTGATAGTAAGACATAATATAAAACTATCACACACTTTGCAACTCTAGAAAGTTTTTACATGTCACAACAAGAACATGTATTGAACGTATAATCTTATCACCAAAAAATTGTTAATATTAGTTCGAGCTCTTGTACTCTAAACACTGTAAGTTTACACATATCAAATCCGAATATATATTAAACAGGAAGCAAATTATAACCGTTGTTAATTTTTTATATCGTAGGTATGTTACATTGTTACATTCTTTTGGTAGAGGAAAAAGAAAAGAACGTATTTAATTATGTATTATAATAGCTTAAAATATGACGAAACCTCTTTTAAAAGGTAACATTTATGAAGGTGGCAAATTTTTTATGCCTAGGTTGGAAGTAACATACCCTCTCAAATTTTGAAACGTCGAAATAGATTTCTCATAGTTACTTTGCATACATACATACATGTGCACACAACCCCTCCCACTCACAGACACCGACACACCCACACACCCACATGTATATAGGTATCTGCGTGTGTGTATGGGTGAGGGTTAGTGGGCGGCTATGTGAGTCCGAGCATGGGTGCGTGTGTGGCTGTATACACACACGTATGTATGTACATAAAAACACACGCGCGCATACACACATGGAGATACATACGTACGCATAAACAAATACACAAGTATATAGGTACACGTATACGCATCTATAAGTGTCCATACACAAGCACACACACATATACATATTCATACATACATAAATACATATGTGTGTGTAAATATATATATATATATATATATATATATATATATATATATCTGTGTGTGTGACTCTATACATATAAATATGTATACATGTACACACACACACACACACACACACACACACACACACACACACACACACACACAT
>JACYFF010019584.1:81054634-81071065 GCA_017589665.1 Selenicereus undatus
TATATATATATATATATATATATATATATATATATATATATATATGTGTGTGTGTGTGTGTGTGTGTGTGTGTGTGTGTGTGTGTGTGTGTGTTTGTGTGTAGAGATATGTGTGTATGTATATAAGTAATGGCGAAGCAAGGTAGGAATTTGCCATTACAGAAACACGACTTACATTGTACTCTGGGCATCCCCAGCCCCAAGGATTACATTTTTACTCTTCTAAACTATAGTTTTGAAAGCTAATGATCTAGCCAGTACATCTTTATATACAATCTGAGCAATGCGCTCAATTTCGTTGTGCCAGTCTTCAAAAATTCTAAAGTTCTTTGCCCCAGATGTGATAGATCAAAGCAGTCGGAGACAAGAATAATTTGTTCCTTTCTTTTGCAAATTTCCTTGACTGCACTTTAGACTGCGAATTGTTTACTATCTTCTGTTCCCATCTAACATTACAGAATAAGTAAATGGTCTTGTGTAGCATTTCTGCTGTAAAATTACACTGGAAGAACATATGGGGAACAGATTCAGCCTCTTGGTCACATGGATAGCACCTGTTTGCTAAGCTCAGTCCACATATACCCTGTAACTTGTTAAGTGTTTGTAGTTTCCTTTGCATAACGAGCCAAGCTACGAAAGAGAATTTTGGCACCTTAAATCAAACAAACAGAGCCCAAGGTACTCTAATTTGGTCCCCTATAAGCCACTTATAACAGGATGCAATGGTATATTTATTATTTAACACCCCCATTCCAAGTATGTTGCTGAATGGCTTGCCAGCTTTGATGCGATCTCATACCTTAAGCAATCTCCTCTAATACCTTGTGTCATCATTCCTTACTCTACATTCTCATATATTTGTTTTCTTCAAATAATAATGTTGAATCCTCTTTAGCCAAGGAGACACTTTGGGCTAGCTATATCTCAGATGTGCTTCCTTGAGGCTGCAATGTTCTATTTTAGTATGTCTCTGATCTCTGATCCCCAATCCCCCTTGGTTTTTAGGCAGACATGTGTTCCAAATACAAGATAAGTCCTCTTTGTCCCCTCCCCCGCCCCCCAAAAAAGGCTCTACGCTTAGCAATTATGTCCTTAATGACACTTCTTGGAATAATGAAAATTTGCCCCAAATAGCCATGAATCCCCATTAGAACACTATTCACAAATTCAACTCTGCTACCATATATCATATTTCCTAAAGACTAGCCTCTAATCCTAGCACTCATCTTGTCAAGCAGAACACAACAATCATTCTTATTCAATTTGGTGGCCTTTACAGGCACACCAAGACATTTGAATGGCAGCTTACCTTGACTGAACCCTGTCCCCTGAAGGAGTTTTTCCTTTTGCCCTGTTAAAAATCTAGCCTTGATGAGTTGGTACTTGTCTGGATTGCTTCCAGCCCAATACAAGTAGTGAAATGCTCAAATCCTATCATTAAACACTCATACTTTTCTCCTCAGCTTTGCAAAACATCAGTAAATCATCTACAAAGCATAAGTAAGTTGGTTGAACCCTTTTATCGAGGGGCTGAAATTTGAAACCAGGGGTTGTGATGTAGATAATCCATTACCACGATAGATAGCAAAGGAGAAATAGGGCCCCCTTGTCTCAAACCCATACCTGCTTGAAAGAATCCAAAGCATTGCCCATTAACTGAAATTGTAAAATTAGCAGTTGTTACACACTTCATCACTCTGTATACAAAGTCTTTTGGAAATCCCAAAGCAATCATAAACAAACTAAGGAAGCCCAGTTGACTATATCATAGACTTTATGAAGATCAATCTTCATACACCTTGGAGAAAAGCATTTTCTGTTGTACATACTTAATTCTCACTTATCACGATATTGTTCATGATGGATCTACTGGCTACTAGAGTAATTTGATTGTACTCAATAATGTCTGGTAAAGCAACCATTAACCTATTTTACATCATTTTATAGATTGTCTTATAGATAACACTGTAACATACAATCATTTGTTGTCTTAGGCTGATCAACCTTTGGCATCAGAGCAATTAGAGTTGCATACCTCTTTTAGTAACTTCCCATGTTGAAAGAAGTCCAAGACAATATTGGTAAACTCTTTGCTAATAATACCCCAAGCACTTTTTAAAAAGTGGCTATTAAGGCTTTGGGCTTTTCATATCAGCAATAGAAAATAGTGCTTGTTTTACATCAAGAGTAATGTAAGGCGTGCTTAATATCTACCTGTGCTATTTACTAAGTCTGTTACCAGAATGACTTTCCAGTTTGGTAGTTGACCCCAGGGCTCTTTTGCAAAAAAGGACTTAAAGTGATTCACTATATGTCCTGTAATTTCATCATTTTCAATTAAAGTTTTTCCTTCCTCATTTTGGATTGCAATAAGCTTCCTTTGATGCCTTTTCTATTTTAGCATAACATAATAGAATGCAGCACATTGATCTCCTGTCCCAACCAAGTCTCCTTTGTTTCTTGTTGCAGTAAAGTAATAAATGCCTGCCGCCAAAAGTTGTATTGTTTCCTGGCCTCAGCCTCCTTTTGAATGAGCTCTTGGTTGAATAAATCTACGTGAATGGCATATTGAATCTTCAACAACTTTTGGTATGCAGTCTGAGCCTATTGATGCACATCCCTAAATCTACTAGCATTCAATTTCTGCGGGGGTCTCTTTAGAGCCTTTAATTTAGACACCATTTGAAATGTAGGTGTTCCTTCAATCTTCTTTTTCCAATGCTCCTCCATAACAAACCATAATCATGTGTATTTGACCACATATTGCAAAATCTAAATCTATTAGCTTTTTTATGTTTCAGATTGCCAAGCTTAATCAACAATGGGCAGTGATCAGACACTCCTTTGGGGAGCACAACGTAGTGTAAATCAGGGAATTGGGAAACACCTTCACCATTTACTAGGACTCTGTCAATCTTAGAATAAATGGTTTTGTTGCTCCAAGTGAAGTCACAGCTCACATACTTCATCTACTGAAGAAAATTCCTCTTCATGAAGTACCTAAAGTCCATGATTTCATCAGCAGAAATGGAGGCCCTCCTACTCTTTCATCAAAGTCAGGTACACCGTACATTATTAAAGTTCACTATCAGCAATCAAGGTGCTAACATGGCACTAGCAATATTATCTATCTTCCCCCACAATATCCTTCTCTCCATTAGGTCATTTGAACCATACACAAAGGTCATTTCTAAATTCTGAGTTTGGTTCGTACTTGTTAGGCGAGATGATAGGCTTGATATTAGCCCAAATGATTTGTGCAAGTTATTAAGCGAGATTTGTGTTGATTCCCATAATATCTCTCATATTGTTTCCATATCTTGCTACTTTCCCTTTAGGAAGTTTAGGTCATTGTTTATGCACTCATCATGTATATATATACTTCTGTAGAATGAATGAAGGGCAGACAGGGATTCCCTTGCCTCTCTCTTAAACTTAGCATGGTATTAGAGCAATGACCAACGACAAAGACAACAAAGTCTTATCAAAAACCGAAACCACCAAAACAATGACATTCAAATATGATTTGAACTCCAATGACAATCCTGGAAACATTATCACATAGGTTCAACTGAAAGGTGATAATTATGAAGAATGGGCACGAGCTGTGCGGACATCTCTAAGAGCACGACGCAAATGGAGCTTCATCGAAGGGAAAGTTTCCATGCCTGACACAGCCAGCCCAGAAATTGAAGATTGGTGGACTGTGCAGTCCATGCTGATCTCTTGGATAATGAACACAATATAGCCAAGTCTACGAACTGTTGTGACATATACCGATACCGCAAAAGAGTTATGGGACGACTTAAAAGAATGATTCTCAGTCATTAACGGACCAAGGATTCAACAATTGAAGGCAAATCTCACTGATTGCAAACAGCAAGGCATGATGATTGTGGCCTATTACAATAAGTTGAAAACTCTCTGTGATGAACTTGCAATGTATGAACCATTATTAGTTTGTACTTGTACTGGCTATGAGTGTAAAATAAGTGAGAAGCTTCAGAAAAGACAGGAAGAGGATAGAGTCCATCGATTTCTCATGGGCCTCGATGACGCGATCTATGGGACTGTGAGATCAAATCTTCTTGCTACTGACCCGATGCCCTCCTTAAACAAGGCTTACTCGATTGTAATACAGGAAGAGGGTGTGCGGACCATGGCTACGGCTGTGGATGAAAGACGGGATGTGATCGCTTTGGTGGCACAAGCACCGTATAGAGGAAAGGGTCGCAGCGAAAGACAGGACACACATCAGGTTTGTTTCCACTGTAACCGAACTGGGCATGATTCAAACAATTGCTTCAAAATCATTGGGTATCCAGAATGGTGGGGTGACAGACCACGAGGAGACAAATTGACTGGGCAAGGTCGACGACAGCAACAATCGACCATGATAGAGGCAGGTCGTGGATGTGAACGTGGAACACCTGTGCGAGCAAATGTTGTCCAAGCAAGAGGAGAAGGCACCTGTGCAAGCACATAACTGTGTATCAATGCCGAAAATCCTGGATTTCCACAACTGAACAGTGAGCAATGGGAGGACCTTATGACCATGTTGAGGAAACAAAAATCTGATACGAAAGAAAGACTGACGGGTAAGCGCAATACAAACTTGTATTGGATCATTGACTCAGGTGCCACAAACCACATGGTTGGAGATTTACATAAATTGCAGGACGTGCGGGACATTCCAAATTGTCCAGGTGGATTGCCTAATGGGAGCCAATCCTTTGCCACGAAAGAAGGGACGATCAAGATTGGCGAGCATCTTACACTTAACGACGTTCTCTATGTTCCTGGATTAACTTGCCGCTTAATTTCAATGCCGCAATTACATGATACTTCCAAGTATATTGTACAATTTTCTAATGATACATGGATTGTGCAAGACCTTGTTACGAGGATGCTGATTGGTGTGGGTGAGAGACGGGATGGACTTTATTACTACCGCAGTCATATTTTTTGATTGTAGTGGATGACTTTTCTCGTGCTGTGTGGGTGTTTCTGTTGATTGATAAGAAAGAGGTTGACGGTTTTGTCAAAGATTACTTTGCCATGGTCGAACAACAATTTCAAAAGAAAATTAAAATTATAGGGAGTGATAATGGTACTGAATTTGTTGGTTTAAAATCATTTTTTTGTGACCATGGGATCATATGTCAAACGTCATGTGTTGGGACACCACAACAGAATGGAAGGGTCGAGAGGAAACATCGCCACATTTTAACCGTAGCTAGAGCCTTGAGGCTTCAGGGACATTTACCTATTTCTTTTTGGGGTGAGTGTATATTAGCTACTGGATATTTGATTAATCGCACTCCTTCTGCTCTTCTAAATGGAAAAACTCCTTATGAAGTGTTGTATGGGGCTTTGCCTAAATATGATCATCTTAGAGTTATTGGATCCCTTTGTTATGCACATACAAAAGAGGGGGATAAATTTGCAAGTCGAAGTAGAAGGTGTGTTTTTGTCAGTTACCCGCATGGGAAGAAAGGATGGAAACTATAAGATTTGAACTCTAAGGAGTATTTTGTGTCTCGAGATGTTGTATTTCACGAAGGTTTGTTTCCTTTTGCTAACAAAATGGAAAACATAACCCCTGTTTCCATACCTCCAGTGGACAACGTGGTGGATAGCGTAGATGAAGAGGTTTCAGCAACAGGGGTGAAGATGATGTCGTTGCAGCCAAGGGGGTGTTCAAGATGAAGTATCAGATGGCATTGAGGAACGCCAATCCCCTCCTGCCGAGACAGTGGATGAATCTCTGGGACAAGGGCATCGCACTAAGAAACCTTCTGTTAGACTGTGTGATTATATTATTCATACTGTGAAAAAATTAAGTCCATCTACCTCAATCTCCACAGCACAGCATCCTCCAGGTACCGCCTATCCTTTAGGACATTTTGTAAACTGTGCTCGTTTTTCTGTGCGACATAGACAGTTTCTTGTAGCTATTACTATCGGACAAGATCCGAGTACTTTTTTTGCAGCCATCAAGGAAGATCATTGGCGAAAGGCTATGCAGGCAAAAATACATGCTTTAGAGAAGAATGGAACTTGGACGATTACTTACTTACCTCCCGGGAAAAAGGCTCTTGGATGTAAGTGGGTTTATAAGACCAAGTACAATTCTGATGGGACTATCGAGCGTCACAAGGCACGACTAGTGATACTTGGGAATCATCAGACTGAAGGCATTGATTTTACAGAGACTTTTTCCCCAGTAGCCAAGATGGAGACAGTGCGCATATTTTTAACTGTGGCTGCTGCTCAGAATTAGGAATTGCATTAGATGGATGTGCACAATGCATTCTTGCACGGTGATTTAAAAGAGGAAGTTTATATGAGATTGCCATCAGGTTTCCAAAGTTCCAGACTAGGTCAAGCTTGCAAGCTTCGAAAATCCCTTTACGACCTTAAACAAGCTCCTCGGTGTTGGTTCGCAAAATTGAGTACAGCCTTCTTAACATATGGTTTCAAGCAATCTCATGCTGACTACTCTTTATTCTCCCTTCATCATGATGACATACGCCTTCATGTTCTAGTCTATGTTGATGATTTGATCATCTAGGGAAATACCCATGTTGCAATTCAAAAATTTAAGACTTATCTCAGCCAATGTTTTCATATGAAAGATTTGGGGAAGCTGAAATATTTTTTGAGTGTTGAGGTTGCACGGGGACCTGAAGGGATTTTCCTATGTCAACGGAAATATGCATTAGACATTATTTCTGAAACTGGTTTACTTGGTGCCAAACCAGCTAATATCCTACTGGAATAAAATCATCGGTTGGCACTTGCTTCTGGTCCTTTTTTTAATGATCCTGAACAACACAGAAGGTTAATAGGTCGCCTTATATATCTCTGTTTCACTCGACCTGAGCTATCTTATTGCATTCATATTCTTTCTCAGTTCATGCATAGGCCTCGAGTTGAGCATTGGGATGCAGCTTTATGAGTGGTCCGCTACTTGAAGGGGACACCTGGACAAGGAATTTTCTTTCCGCGCATTAATCACTTGACTTTATGTGGTTGGTGTGATTCAGACTGGGCAGGGTGTCCATTGACTCATCGATCCCTTACAGGCTGGTTTGTGTAATTGGGACATTCTCCCGTTTCATCGAAGACTAAGAAACAACATGGTGTGTCCCGTTCATCGGTTGAAGCGGAATATCGTTCGTTGGCAGCAACTACATGTGAACTCAAATGGCGCAAAGCAGTTTTGACTAGTCTCGGTGTTCTGCATGGTGAATCCATGAAGCTTCACTGTGATAGCCAGGCAGCCTTACATATAGCCTAAAATCCTGTGTTCAATGAGCGAACCAAGCATATTCAGGTTGATTGCCTCTTTGTTCGTGATGAGATAATGACCGGAAACATTCAACCTTTATTTGTTCCTACTCAACATCAATTGGCAGATATCTTCACCAAGGTTTTGGGCATAACCCAATATGAAACGCTTCTTTTCAAGTTGGGCATTCGAGACCTTGATGCTCCAACTTGAGGGGGATGATAAGCGAGATGATAGGCTTGATATTAGTCCAAATGATTTGTGCAAGTTATTAGGTGAGATTTGTATTGGTTCCCTGTAATATCTCTCATATTATTTCCATACCTTGCTGCTTTCCCTTTAGGAAGTTTAGGTCATTGTTTATGCACTCGTCATGTATATATATATACTTCTGTAGAATGAATTACAGGCATATAGGACGTTTAGTAATAGAGCAGTGTATGTATTGCCTATGCACAATGTTGAAATGAACATTTACCTGAGTTAGAATCCACATCACCTAAATTCTACTTTTCTCCTCAAGGTTAGCATTATGTGTCTAAAAGCAATGTTGTTCTTAATGCTTTCACTGGTAAGAGAATTATGCACTTTCACAGCTAGCATCATGCTTTCACAACTATTGACAGTGCTTTTAGCCTCCATCAAACCAATAACTGGGCACTTATTAAACTCCAAGACGTTTTTTATAGCCTCTTGTTTATTAGAACCATGTAGGCCTCTGATGTTCTAAGCTAAGAGAATTATTTACTTTTTGGTACCTTCAAGTATGGTGTTCCAATTTTTGGGACCACAAAGTTTAAGAATGAATTTTGTGGTCCCTCAAGGTTTGAGAAAAATAACTTTATGGTCCTTTTATTATTATTTTGCCCCGAAACTTTCAAAAATTTTTAACTTTGGCCCATATGGGGTACTTTGAGTAGTTTTGTTATTTTTGAGGGTTTTTTCAGGAAAGATGCTGATTTAACTTCTTATAATGACTTTACTGGTACTAGTTATCACAATTTATTACTTATATAATAAATATTAGAAACAATCACTTATACCCCCCTCGACCTTTTTTGAAATAACTTTTTAACCCCTTACCTATTGATAATAATTTTCAACTACTTTCAGAAATTGGTTTTAGTTTTTTAACACCTCTCACCTTTTTCCTTTTAGACAAAAACTCTTAGAAATTGCAGAAATGTCCCTAGATTGAGTAAACTTATGCAAATAAGCTCTTTTTAGGAAATATGCTTGTTCTTAATGATTAAACTTCTTATACTGACTTTACCGGTACTAGTTATTACAATCTACTACCTATATCTTAAACATTCTACTTTCTATGGTTATAGGCTCACCATGTTTAGTAAAATAATTAAAACTTAATTAGCGAGTTTCAATCATTACCTGAACTTAGGGCATGTTTTTTTCGTGGGTAAATTGGGATGGGTAAAAGGGAGAAGTGGGTTAAAGTAAGTTGAGGTAGGTTGAAACAAGTTGAAGTGGGTTGAATTTTTTTTATATGATAAATTGAAATTGGTTAAAATAGTGGAAATGGGTTGAACTAGGTTGAAGTGGGTTGATATTGGTATTTTAGAATTGACCCACGAAAAGAACAGGCCCTTAGTCGGTGCTGGACTCCGGTGTTCCTCTAGCTTCCAGTTTACAGAGATTACTAATCCCAACCACACCTTCCTTAGACCAGGCACAGTACGGATCCGTTTTGTTTTCAACCTTGGATCGTAGTCACTAATCAAGTTCTTTATATTTTAAAGGACAGTGAAATTTTAATCAAGAAATTACAATATTTAAGACATAAGGTTCAATTAGATAACATTCCCTACTGAGAAACTTTTTTTATTGAAAGCTTGAAAGTGGAAATATTACAATGGAAATCTTGAAGAGGAACTTAAGCTAAGATCATTAGAAATGCTTGCTCATAGAGAAATAGAAGATCCTGACTTCTCTTTTGCTCAAGAATGCTCAAATGACTTTATCTCTTCTCAGCACTCGACCTTTCCTTTTAGAGAGGGATGGGGTTACATAGGATACCCTATTAACTACAGTATTCACTGATTTTTCACATGACTACAGTACACACTTTATTTTACAGACTTGACACTTGTCAAAATAGTATAATATTGAGGCAACTACTTTTTAGAGCTTTTAATGATGACAAGACTAGTCATCATTATTGAGACACCATATGCCTTCATTTCCAATTATATCTTCCAGACCATCATTATTTGGATAATTCCAGAAGATATTTCTTTCCTCTTTCTGATAAGAATTTCGCAACTCCAACATCAAAGAGATAATCAAAGATATCTTCTGAGACTGCTCTGTCCACCTTCATGTGCTCCTTAAACTCATTATCGTAGGCAAAAGTAGTATTTTCACAATGCATTATCGTTTTTCCTTGTTCAATTAATGCCCAAGTTTGATGATAAATATTGTAAAAACCAATAGCTCTTGCTAAAGCAGGATCAGTAACAAATCCTCCCGTTCTGGAAACCAATCTTGTCGTTTATCATAGGGATCATCATAATCAACAATCTGGACAAGATAATAGCTAGTTTGGCTTTTCCATTTTCATATTCGATTAATGTACAATGTACCTTCCAAAATAGAGGTCTGCTACATGGATTTTTTGTTGGACCATCAAGAGATGTAAGAATCCAATGGATCTTCTTGAACATGCATTATTGGAATTTGGTTAATGTTGAGAAAAATGGGAACTTTGGATCTGGAATTTCCATAAAGTAAACTATCATCCCATGTTCCCAGCCTTTAATGAGAGGGTCATTTGGAGAGATTGAGTTGGCTGGGAAACTAACACCACCAACTCCTGACTTATCAGGAAAATAGACCATTGTACTCCAGGATTCCCAAATATCATAAGAATAGTTATGATAATAATCGATGCAGGCTGCATACCACTCACTGAACCATTTCCTTGAACATGAGAGCTTATTTTTTTCTTGGATATCATAAGCACATCTAAGGCAATTCACTTGTAACTCTAGAAAGAAAAATCTTTGGGCTATTAGGTAGGCAGAAGATAGTATACCAAAACATGATCTACCTTTTATATGGAATTCTAAATTTATCAATAAGGACTTTACTAGAAGAGGAAACCCATTTTAGTAAGAATGACATTTCATTATGGATTTCCTGCTTTTCTAGCAGGAAGTCCGGTTTGATGATCACCATTGGCGAATTTTTAAATTAAATTATCTGCCAGAGAGTTCTTTGATCCCTGTATATGTTCAATAGAGAAGGTAAACCAGTTAAGCCAAAATTGTCAACGCATGAGTCGCCCTTGCACTTGGATATTTGATAAATCCTTTTTACAAAACCAAGTATTCCTTTGCAATCAGTTCAAATAAGAAAAGTTTTTGGGGCTGAAAGATTAAGAACTTTTCAATTCCCCTTATGACTGCAAGGATTTCTTTTTCCATTGTGGGATAGTTGCATTATGCCTTATTAAAACTTCCACTGTAATATTTGCAGAATTTTTCTCCTTCTTTGATTTTGAGTACCGCACTCCAGTGCTCATTGCTAGCGTCTGTCTCAAGCACTAAATCACCTCCTTCATTAGGCAAATTAAGAACAGGAAAATTTTTGCACATTTTTTTGAAATTTTGCACAATCTTTGTATCATTAATGGTCCATTTCTAATTTACTTCTTTCTTGAGTCTCTGCTGCAATGGTTTTCTCAATTTAACTAAATCTTTAATGAATTCTGAAGAAATGGTAAGGCATCCAAGAAACCTTTCTAATTGCTTTCTATCTTCAATCTTTTCAAGAAAATTTTCTATTTTTTCCAAAATATGCTTTTGAAGGATGATCTGTCCAACCTTTATCTCTAGGCCTAAAAACTCAATTTTTTGTTCGACATAAATGCACTTGTTCTTACCAAGTATAATGTCATGATCAATGCATCTTTGGATGATAGCCAAGTCATCATCCTTGTGTTGTTCTATGATCTTTGTAAAGACAAGGACATCATCGATTTAAACTAAACAATAATGATTAAGGTCTTTAAAGATATTATCCACTCATAATGTTCTTGTGGGGAACTAAATGCAGTTAGAGGAATGCTTTTCTCATCCATCTTTATCTACCATTATCCACTTTTGCAATCTATTTTCGCGAACCAAGAGACTCCTCAAATTCTGTTGAAAATGACCGTTTTGTTAGGAATATAATAACCATCAAAGACAGTATTGTCGTTAAGCTTTTTATAATTGATTACCATTCTTACTTTTCCTCTTTTTTCTTTTGCATGATTTCTCACCATGAAAGCGGGACTGGTATGAAGGCTCTTATTGTTTCTGATTAATCCTTTATCTAAAAGTTCTTTAATTTATTTATCGAATTCTTGGATATCCTAGTCTGTATACACCATTTGTTTGACTCAGACAATAGTGTTGGAATTTAATAAAATGATTTTAGCAATCATTTTATCTTTATCAGAAAATTTTAGAGGATTATCAATAGTAGACTTCTTTGCATAATTTTTCTTGTTGTTCAACAATCTACTCTTTAATAGATAATTCCGGTAATGAGATTGTCAATGCTATCTCACGTTGGTGCTGGCATTACCTTCTCACTACACTGGCTACGTGTAAACTCAATTTTCTGATGAGTGGAAGCCTTACTTAATTTTTCAATAGGAACCAAGTGACCATTAATTGTGAATATTATTTGGTTTATGGTCTGTATGTATGGAGAATATAATCTCTTAAAATTATTTCCAATAACCAAGAGACTCTTCTATAGCTTCATTGTGGCTCATAATATTATTATCAGTTATTGTTACTTGTAAAGGATTTTTGGCTTTTTTCCACATAAATTCTGGAAATAATGTCCTTTTTCTTAAGCATATAGAACAACCACTATCTATGTAAGCACATAGTTCATATTTATTATATCCCTCTAAACATACCTTTATTTGGATATAGATGCTATTAGGATTTATATTGGTAGCTTCATAGCATATCTCTATAGTCATGTTTTTGACTAGTTCATCCTCATAGATTAGTTCACTGACAGTTCTAGTTTTGTGCCCAATGACCTTTCTTTCTAGACTCATACTTCGATCTACATTGGGTCTTACAGATTCAAAACTCATTCTACTCATTTCACTAGTTATGCTAATTTTATCATCTTCTTTAAGCTCTTCTTTAGCTGATGAAGATCCTTCTCCCCAATATGATCTTGTACTCATGCTTCTTAATAATTGGGATTTAATGGTGATTTTACCATCCTCATCAGTTTTTATTATATTTTTCTTATTGATCTTTATAAGGCTGGTAAAGCTAGATATCTATAAATGATTGATTTTGATCTCCTGAGGATTGGACTTAATCCTCTAGATCTTTTGCATAGGGTAGGACTTTCAAATTTTTTTGCTTCTATCATTATTACTTTGGTCTTTGGGTCTATTGTATTATCTAATTTGTAGATAATATTTCAAAATATCCTTGAAGGATATCCTCCTCTTTTCATGTCTATCCCAATTATTTTTATCGTATGGGACAAGAAATTTTTAGCAAATTCGTTTTTTAGACTCACATAATATCCTGGTCGGCAATTAAACCCTACTGACCTATTACATAAATTGGTCTTTATCACTGTGATAACTTGATTATCGAAGTTAGTATGCCTAATGTCACAAAGTAAAGCATAAAGATCAATATCTTTACCATAATATTGTAATGGAGTGATTTGAACTTGGATACTTCCAACATGGATATACCTATACTTTCTATCTTTGTTATGCTTAAGGATACTTTCCTAATTAATGAGATTAACTTCTCCAACATCATACTCGTAATCCTTTATCTCCAAATCTCCTTCCATCATTTCACAGACGTATTTGCTTTTTAATTGAAAGATGGGTTTTTTTATAGATCATGTCTTTTTGGATTATGTGAAGGACCCAATCTCCTTTGACATCTTCCTTTTCATTGTCTACAACAAACTCTTCTCCCTGAAGATCACCAAGACTAATTGAGCCACTTTCCATCATATGACTTGTTTCTTCATAATCGCTTTCTTCATATTTATTGGCCAATATAATCTCAACAATTCCTTTGTTGTTAATTAGTGCTAGATCTAATACCTCATCTTCACTAAGTTCAACATAATCTAGGCTTCCTAAGGTTTCAATAAATTTGTTATTATTCCTATTTTTGCATTCATTAGCATAATGTCCTACTTCTCCGCATGCCCAACATTTACAGTTGTTTTTCCCTGCAGGGTAATAAGCAGTTTTCCTAAAATTCTATATTTTTTAGGAATTGGTTTGTTATAAAGAAAACAGCTTTAATAACTAAAGGAGAGAGAAATATAGAAGAAAATATTATAACAAACCAAGTCCTAAAAAATCTACGTTTTTTAGGACTTGGTTTGTTACAATATTTGCTTTTATATTTCTCTCCCCTTTGACTGCTAAAGCTCGTTTTCTTATAAAATTTCTTTTTTTCTTCTGTTAGGGTCTTTTCCTCATTGATGAGGTGAATCCCAACACATTAGGAATTGCTTCTTAATTTTCTTTTGCTTTTGGAGATCAAGATATTGTTCGTTAACTCATTTTCTTAAATAAGAGATTCTTGAACTATGGAGATCAAGACATTGTTAATTAACCCACTATGGAATTTATCAGGTATGTTAATTTATCATAGAACATATGAAGATTAGTTTCATTATGCCTAATTTTGTAATAATGTTAACTGAATTCAGCAATATAATATTCTAGATATCTCATGTCCCATAATTCAATGTTGTTAATCTTTATTTGCCATTCTCTTACTTTTTCTTCAGAATTAAGTTTTGCCCCGATGAATTCAGTTTCGATTTCTTTGCGCAAATTTATGAACATAGCAGCTGAAATTTTCATCATTCTTAATATACTTTTACTGTCTTTACTTATTGAATCATACCAGTTAGGTATAGTGCCAGAGAAACTATGTTCAATGTAGTTTAGGAAATTTGCAGCAGTCTAGGTAGTATTTATGTTTAAGACACTATTCATGTCTATTTTCCAATGTTCAAATATTTCTTCTCCATTACGAGCTCCATCTATGTTTAAGATGTATCTCGTTTGACTAATTGGGGTAAGGCCAACTTCTTCAAAGGTTGAAGCCTTCCTTTGGATGAACCTGAAGGAAAAATTAGTTGTATGTCCCACTGGAACGTACTTGGGTCATATAAAATGAGTATTTCTTCTAAAAGGTTCACTAAATTCTCGAGGTTTAGGAACAACATTGTTAACCAAATTCGTCTATATCTCG
Source organism: Selenicereus undatus (assembly GCA_017589665.1). Lineage (NCBI taxonomy): Eukaryota > Viridiplantae > Streptophyta > Magnoliopsida > Caryophyllales > Cactaceae > Selenicereus > Selenicereus undatus. The sequence goes on from JACYFF010019584.1 coordinate 81,069,211, forward strand.
CCTAAATTGAGTTCTTCTCCAATTTCATCAATCTCATCTTCAATAGCCATTTTATTATATTTTTTTATCCAGTTTTCTTCTGACTTCTTCTAAAGGCAGCATATTCAGATCTTCTAGCTTAATAAGGTTCATCTACTAATATATTTTTTTTTCTAATCGGACATTATTAGTCTCTTCATTATCATAAGGTAACACGTCATGTTTATCACTAATTGCACTCATAATCTTATTTAATTCTTCTGGATTTTGTTCTTTCAAAAAAATCTTTTGTATCTTTTCAAGAGTACATTGTTCATACTCCATCTTCTTTTTCTTTATTTTCAGTCGAATTTTTCACTAGATTTTTCTCTTACTTCTTTTTTTATTTTTATGTCTTGTAAAGGAAATGGATTCTTGTTTTTGAGGTTTTGGAAAGAATATTTATGCTGAAATGGAGTACTAATACTTGGAGTAGATTCTCTGATATGCCTAACTTCGTTAATAAGGGAGAGATGGACTATAGTTAACTGATTCTTATTCTCCTTGATTTCAGCCTTAAGTTTAGCTAATTCAGCTCTTAATTCTAAAACTATATTAGTGATATAGTTTAATTGAGTGCTATTGGAGAAAGTCCTTTCGATGAGTGCACAATATATGAATAATTTGGTCCAGGACAAGCAGGTGATGATTCAAGCATTAATCACAGTTAGTTAACTTAATTAACTATTCATTGGCTTAATTATCTTAATTATTTTTGGTCATGTGGCTCTGATAGCAAATGAAAGAGGATCGAAAATACTACTTAATGGAAGAAAATGCACATGCACAAAATTAAAAATTTTGAAAGTAAATTTTTAAGTATTGAGGTTAAATTACAAATTTGAAAAGTTTAGGGGCTTAAAGATAAACGAGGGGTAATTAAAAATTAAATTACTTAAACGTCGAGTACTAGAATATTAATTCGAAAAGCACAGGGTTGAAAAATATTAATAGCTAAAACGTGAGGGTACCTAAATGTAATTACCCCATAAATATTATATCTTTTGTGATTATAGGCCCATCATACTTAGCAATAGCTTTTTTAGAGAATTTTGACCATTAACTGAACTTAATCGGCGCTGGACCCTGGTGTTCCTGTAGCTTTCAGTTTACAGATATTGCTAATATCAACCACACCTTCCTTGGATCAGGCACAGCACATATTTGTTTCATTTCCTACCTCAGACCGTAGTCACTAATCAAGTTTTATAATTTAAAGGATAGTGAAACTTTAATAAAGAAATTATAATACTTAAGACATAAGGTTCAACTGAATAACATTTCCTATGGAAAAACGTTTTTAGTGAAAGCTTGAAAGTAAAAATATGACAATGGAAAGATTGAAGAGAGACTTGAGCTACTAAGTTCATAAGAGATGCCTGTTCATAGAGAAATGGAGAATTCTGACTTCTCTTTTGCTCAAGCATGCTCAAATGACCATTTTCCTTTTCAGCACTCTGACTCTCCTTTTATAGAGGAGATGGACTTACATCTAATGCCCTAATGGTTTATAGTACACTGATATTTTCACATGACTACAGTTACCTTCACATGGCTACAGTAAACTACATTATTTTACTAACTTAACACTTGAAAAATAACACAATAATGGTGCAACAATTTTTTAGAGCACTTACTATCGACAAGACTAGTCATCCATATTGAGATTCTGCATGTCTTCATCTCCAATAATGTCTTACAGTCTATCATTATCCAAATAACAATTAAAATTTTCATCAAGTTGAAGATACGTATATATGTACATATATATATTATATATATGTGTGTGTAATATATATATATATATATATATATATATATATATATATATATATAT
>JACYFF010019584.1:81076003-81153308 GCA_017589665.1 Selenicereus undatus
ATTATTATTATTATAATTATTATTATTATTATAATTATTATTATTATTATAATTATTATTATTATAATAATAATAATAACAATAATAATAACTATTATAATTATTATTATTCTTATTATAATATGATGATAATAATAATTATTATAATAATAATTATTATTATTATTATTATTATTATAAATAATAATTATTATTATTATTATTATTACAATATAATAATTATTATTGTTATTATTATTATTCTTATTATATAATTATTCTTATTATTATTATTATTATTATTATTATTATTATTATTATTTAATAATTATTATAATAATAATAATTATTATTATTATTATAATTATTATTACAATTATAGTAATAATAATAACAATTATTATTATTATAGTATAATTATTATTATTATTGTTATTATTATTATTATATAATAATAATGATAATAATAATTATTATTATTATAATAATTATTATTGTAATTATTGCTATTATAATTATAATAATACTAATTATTATTATTATAATAATATAATAATTATTATTATTATTACAATAGCTATTATTAATATAATATAATAATAATAATAATTATTATTATTATATAATCATTATTATTATTGTTATTATCATTATAATTATTATTATTATTATCATTATTATTATTATTATTCTAATTTATTATTATTATAGTAAATATTATTATTATTTTTATAAATATTCATACTTGCATATAATATTTCTAAAATAAAAACAGAGTTAATTCCATTCCAAAACTACTCACCAAACAGCAAGGAGTGGGACCTGATTCCATTCCAATTTTCACCAAACAATTGGGTTCAGAATTCAAGTTCCATACCCAACCCCTCAGGATTCAAGTCCTGATTCCATTCCATTCCAGTTTTCATCACCAAACAGGGCCTTAATATTTCCATCACCCATTCCACCTTGCTCATGCTGTAATTACTTTGTAAGTCCATGTATTTACCCAATCCTTGGTTTTAAGTTAACTAGTTTCCTAAAAAAAAAAAAAAATTTTCCAAATCACACCAACGTACATCCCAATTTAATCCCTTCAAGGATTTCAGAACCCACATAATTAATCTAGTTCAATTGAACTAGAATTCAGAATGTCTAATTTATCAATTCACCAAGAAACTTTCATGAAGTTAAGCTCAAATAGGAGGGATATGGAGTAGAATTTACCTTGGTTTGAGTGAGTGGTGTAGAAGGAGTGTAGAGTTTACGAGGTGGGGGTGGTGATGGTGGCCAAAGCACGACTGGGCGGCGCCAGACGAAGGATGTCACGGTGGTTTTCCGACAGTCCACTAGGCAGACAAACAACCCTGTTTTGGGCTGGAAAAACACGAAAAACAGGGGGAAAAGAAAAGGGTGCTTGGCGGTCCGGGTCCCGGTCGGTCACGAGCTGGAAACCGGTGAGGGTAGCCGGTCGGCTGTCCAGGGAGGGGGGCGTCAAGCTAGGCAGTTCTCTGCGTCACGCTCACTATCCTTTCTGTGCTGTGTTTTGTTTTTTTGATGCTGCGGAACCCTTGAACTCCCACTTACTAATCTGGGCAGTACTATCCCAATTTAGTAACGTTGCTTCTATGCTTTTTTTTTCTTTTTTTTTTCTCTTGGGTTTTGTAGATAATTACTTGGTCAAGTCACCATTAATACAAGCTTATCTCTAATCAAAATATCATCTACTTGTGCAAGTGTCAGCCACACACTTGGCCAACACCTACTCGTCACCAATTATTCCCTTTCTTAATTGTTATGAAATTATGATAACTCAGTAAATCCCCAACCTCGTCGGCGGCAACGTATGCGTATTGAAAAAACTCATATCTTATATATAATTATTCGACATTTTCATAGACATGAAAGAAAATTCTGTAATGTCAAAATTCTTTAAATTGTATGTTGCTCCGTTTAGTCAGAAAAGGGAGAAAATGCACAGCTCACTGCTCCGTATTACCATAATTATATGCATAATACAAAAATTAAAATTAATTAAACATGAATGGATACCAGGGCATTATAGCAGTTTATTGTCCTCTAGGAAAAAAACAACTGAATGCTAGGCATGAGGAGGAAAAAACAACTAAATGCTAGGCATGAGGAGAAGTAGGACATTATGCTAATGAATGTAAAAAATAAGAAGAATAACAAGCTTATTAAAACCTTGGATAGCCTATATTATGTTGAGCTAAGTGAGGATGAGGCATTAGATGTAGCCCTAAATAACAACAAAGGAATTGCTGAAATTATATTAGACAATGAATATGAAGAGACAAGTCATATGATGGAAAGTAGCTTGATTAATCTTGGTGATCTTCAAGGATAACAGTTTGTTGTTGACAGTGATGACAAAGAAGTAAAAGGAGATTGGGTCATTCCCATAATCCAGAAAGATATGATCTATAAAAAGTCCATCTTTCAATTGAAAAACTAATACGTATGTGAAATAATGGAAGGAGATCTATAAATCAAAGATTGTGAGTATGATATGGGAGAAGTTAATCTCATTAATTGGGAAATATTCTTAAGTATAACAAAGATAGAAAGTACAGGTATATCCATCTTGGAAGTGTCCAAGTTCAAATCACTTCATTACAACATTATAGCAAAGATATTGATCTTTATGCTTTACTCTGTGATATTAGGCATACCAAATTTAATAATCAAATTATCACAGAGTTTATGACTAACTTTTGTAATCGATCAATAGCATTCAATTTTTGACCTCGATATTATATGAGTCTAAAGGATGAATTTGCTAAAAACGTCCTATCCCTTAAGATAAAAACAGTTGGAATAGATATGAAAAGAGGTGGATATCTACTAAGGATATTTTAGAAAATTATGTCAAATTAGATAATGCAGTAGATCCAAAAACTAAGGTGGCAATGATAGAGGCAGAAAAATTCGAAAGTCCTACCCCAATGCAAAAGATTTAGAGGTTAAAGTCCAATCCACAAGAGATAAAAATCGATAGATTGTGGATATCTACCTTTGCTAATCCCACTAAAATCAATAAGGAAAACGTGATAAAATTTGATGAGAATGGTAAAATAACCATTAAACCCCAATTATTAAGAAGCATGAGTGCAAGATCAGAATGGGAAGAAAGATTTTCACCAAATAAAGAAGAGCTTAAAAAAGATGATATAATTGGTATGACTACTGAAATAAGTAGAATGAGTTTTAAACCCACAAGATACAGTGCAGATCAAAGTATGAGTCTAGATAGAAAGGTCATAGGGTATAAAATAAGAACTGGTAGTGAACCAATCTATGGAGATGAATTAGTCAAAAATATGACTATGGAGATATGCTATGATGCTAACAATACAAATCCTAATAGTGTTTATATCCCAATAAAGGTATGTTTAGAGGGATATAATAAATATGAATTATGTGTCCATATAGATAGTGGTTGTTCTATATGCTTTGGAAAGAGATCGCTATTTTCAGAATTTATATGGAAAAGAGCTAAAAATCCTTTAAAAGCAAGGATGGCTAATAATAGCATTATGAGCCATAATGAAGCCATTGAAGGGTTATCCATAGAATTCGGAGGAGTCCAATACATTATACTAGTTCTATGGGCTACTAATCAACTCTTTCATGATATGATTATTGGAAATAACTTTTAGAGATTATATTCTCCTTGCACACAAACCATAAACTAGATAATATTCACAATTAATGGTCACTCAGTTCCTATTGAAAAATTAAGTAAGGCTAATCATCAAAAAATTGAGTTCACATGCAGTCAGCGTGGTGAGAAGGTAATGCCTACACAACGTGAGGTAGCACTAACAATCTCATTACTTGAGTTATCTATTAAAGAGTAGATTGCTTAGCAACAAGAATAATTATGCAAAGAACTCTACTCTGAAAATCCTCTAAACTTTTGTGATAAAGACAAGACATTTGCAAAAATTACTTTGTTAAATCCCAACACTATTATTCGAGTCAAACAAATGGTATATACACACCAGGATATCCAGGAATCTAATAAACAAATCAAAGAACTTCTGGATAAAGGATTAATCAAGACTAGCAAGAGTCCTCACACCAGTCCCACTTTCATGATAAGAAATCACATAGAAAAAAAAAAGGGAAAAAGCAAGAATAGTAATCAATTATAAAAAAACTTAATGATGGCACTGTCTTTGATGGTTATTATATTCCTAGCAAAACAATCATTTTCAATAGAATTTAAGGAGTCTCTTGGTTCTCAAAAATGGATTGCAAAAGTGGATATTAGCATATAAAAATGGATGAGGAAAGCATTCTTTTAACTACATTTAGTGCCTCACAAGAATATTATGCATGGGTAGTAATGCCTTTTGGTCTTAAAAATACACCTCAAATATTCCAAAGAAAAATAGATAACATCTTCAAATACCTTAATCATTGTTGTTTAGTTTACATTGATGATATCCTTGTCTTTTCTAAAACCATAGAACAACACAAAGATGTTGTCTTAGTTATCACCCAAGGATGTCTTGATCATGGTATTATACTTGGTAAGAACAAGTGCATTCATACTGAACAAGAAATTGAGTTCTTAGGCCTAGAGATAAAAGTTGGATAAATCATCCCACAAAAGCATATTCTAGAAAAAAATAAAAAAATTTCCTTAAAAGATTGAAGATAGAAAACAACTAGAAATGTGTCTTGGATGCCTTATCTATGCTTTAGATTTTATTAAAGATTTACCTAATTGAGAATGCCATTGCAGCAGAAACTAAAAAAAAGAAGTAAGTTAGACATGGACCACTAGTGATTCAAAGATTGTTCAAAACTTCAAAAATATGTGTAAAAATCTTCGTGTTCTTAATTTGCCTAATGAATGAGATGATTTAATTCTTGAGACAGATGCTAGCAATGAGCACCAAAGTGCAGTACTCAAAATCAAAGAGGGAGAAAAACTTTGCAAATATTGTAGTGGAAGTTTTAATAAGGTAGAATGTATCTATTCCATCATGGAAAAAGAAATCCTTGCAGCTATAAGAGGAATTGAAAAGTTCTTAATCTTTTTAGCCCTAAAATTTTTTCTTATTCAAACGGATTGCAAATGAATACTTGGTTTTGTGAAAAAGAATTTATCAAATATGTAAGCACAAGGGCGACTTCTGCTTTTGCAATTATGGCTTAACTAGTTTTCCTTCTCTATTGAACATATACAAGGATTGAAGAATTATCTTGTAGATAGTTTAACTCGAGAACTCGCCAATGGTGATCATCATAGCAGAACTCCTGTCGGAGAAGGAGGAAATCCAATATGAAATGTCATTGCTACTAGAACAGGTTTCTCCTTCTAGTAAAATCATTATAGACAATTTGAAATTTCATACAAAAAGTAGATCACGTTTTGGTCTACTGTCCTCTGCCTACCTAACAACCCAAATATTTTCCCTTCTAGAATTATAAATAAACTACCTAAGATGTCCTTATGATATCCAAGAAAAATAAGTTTTCATGTTCAAGAAAAACGATTCAATGAGTGGTACACAGCCTGCATCTACTATTATCATAATTATTCATATGATATTTGGGAATCATAGAGTACTACAATCTACTTTCCCGATAAGTCTGGTATTGGTGATGTTAGTTTTCTAGTAAATTCAATCTCTCTAAATGACCCCTTCATTAAAGCCTGGGAATACAGGATGGTAGTTTACCTTATGGAATTTCCAGATCCAAAGTTCCCATTTTTCTCAAGACTAACTAAATTTCAGCAATCCATATTCAAAATGATCCATTTGATTCTTACATCTCCTAACGGTCCAACAAAAATTCCAAATAATAGATGCGTATATGTGGAGGTATATTGTGCACTAATGAAGTATGAAAATTGAAAAGCCAAGCCAACCCATTATCTTATCTAGATAGTTGATTTCGATGACCCCAATGATCGATGACAAGAATGGAATCCAAAACGACGCCAATTACTTATTGATCCTGCTTTAGCAAGAGCCATTGATTTTTACAACATTTATCATCAAAGTTGGGGATTAATTGAACGAGGAAAAGCATTAATGCATAGCAGAAACACTACTTTCACATATCGCAATGAGTTAAACTAATATATGAAGGTTGAAGGAGCAGCTTCAGAAGATGTCTTTGATTATCTCTTTAATGTTGAAGCTAGAAAATTATTATCAGAGAAACGAAAGAAATATCTTCTAGAATTATTTAAGAAATGGGATCCAGAACATCTTCAATTTGATGAAGATTTTGATTATTGTCTGGATAATGATGCTCTGGAAGATATTATTGAAGATTAAGGTATGCAGAATCTTAATAATGATGACTAGTCTTGTCAGTATTAAAAGGCTTTGAAAAGTGGTTGCTCCATTATTGTACCATTGTGACAAATATCGGGTCTGTAAACTAAGGCAGTTTACTGTAGCCATGTGAATGTAATTGTAGTCATGTGTAAAATCAGTGTGTACTATAGCTGTTAGAGCATCTCATGTACCCCAATCCCCTCTATAAGAGGAGAGGCTGAGTGCTGGGACGGGACGTGGTCATTTGAGCATACTTGAGCAAAAGAGAAGTTAGGATTCTCTATTTCTCTATGAGCAAGCATCTCTAATGATCTTAGTAGCTTAAGTCCCTCTTCAATCTTTCCATTGTAATATGTCTACTTTCAAGCTTTCAATTAAAGAGGTTTCCCAGTAGGGAACGTTATTCAGTCGAATCTTATGTCTTAAATATTATAATTTCTTATTTGAAGTCTCACTATCCTTTAATATATCTGAGGTAGGAAACGAAACAGATCTTTGATGTGCCTGATCTAAGGAAGGTGTGGTTGCGATTAGCAATCTTTGTAAACCGGAAGCCAGAGGAACATCGTAGTCCAACGCCGGCTAAGTTTAGGTAACGATCAAACTCTTTAATTAAGTTTTAATTATTTTGCTAAACATGGTGGGTCTATAACCACAGAAAGTATAATATTTATTATATAAGTATTAGATTGAGATAACTAGTACTGATAAAGTCATTATAAGAACTTTAATCATTAAAAACAAGCATATTTCCTATTTACCCTTAAAATAGCTTATTGGCATAGTTCACCCAATGCAGGGGTCTTTCTGCAATTTCTAAAAGTTCAAGAACTAAAATAATAAGAAAAAAGACCTAAGAATAGATTGTCTAAAAACACAAGGTACTCCATAATTAGTTTTAGAAAGACAGGGGCCTAAAAATAGTTACCATCAAACTTTGGCACCTAAGTGCTAGTAATTCTGTTTTCTTATCACCATGGTACTGTTATTGTAGATTGTCTAGTGTGGGTTCTTTTCTCTCTTCTTCCCATGGTCATGATTGTTGTAAATTTTTAGGTGTTGGATAGGTATGGAGAGTCACCAAAGATGATTTGACCTTCTATCATTTGAGGCCAACTTATTTTGAGCATGGAAGAAGTCAACACTTCAATTTAGCATTTTCAACTGGAACTAAGAGAAGTGCGATAGAAGGTCAAAGTGTTTTCAACTAGAACTATTCCCCTTGCAATGTAAGGGTTAAATAAACCAATACGTCAATGTTTAGAATTATAAATATTTAGTCAACACTTTTTTTTCCATTGTTCAGATTTATTTTATCAGTTAAAGCATCTTTGTATCTTTTTTTTTTAAGTTTATGGATGTGTTATTTCTGCAAGTAGGTGTTTATCAAGTAATTGATTAATGAGAATATGGAAGGTCTTGCAGTTTATATAATAAATAAATAAATAAATAATGTATGCTAAAAGAAACAAAATGAATTAAAATAGTAGTTAATATCCTAACTAATAATGCTATGAAACTTGGCAAAAACTTGTAGATTCATTCAATTTTATACATAGCTATATAGGTATGATTCTAGCTACTTTCAAAACATCTTAATTTCAAGTATAGCTTATAATGTCAAAGAAAAATATATTTCATGACGTTATATTGTAATTTTTCAATGTTTGAAATAGAGGTACCAATGTTGAAAAACTCTGTTGATTGTATGAATTATGTTGCAGGTTTAGAGCTGATTAGTAGTATTTATCACAATTTTAAGGAAACTCTCTCATCAAAGACATTTTAATGCTGAATTAACTAGAACTGATTTTAGACTTGTCCTTTGTTGCTTTATCAGCAGCCAAAGCTTTCCGTACTAGGTGGGCAATTTTTCTTAAACCTTCACTTCCCAATATTTTAAATCTAATCCAGGTAATTGGATCCAAATTGGAACAGAAGTGATCTCATACTTACAAATTGATTAACCTACAGATCCAGGTTTGACAATAAAAGTTTTTTTTCTTTTTTGGTGTCAAAGTAGATAGCTGAGCACCTCATTCGGTAAAGTCCATGTTGAAGTCAAGCTGTGAAGATACATGTGGCTTTACTAACCACCCAATCCAACTCCTTGTTGCACCAAATTGTTTTTAAGAAACCCTCTGTAACATGTAATGTGGGATTAGACTCAAGCACAAAGGAAACCATAGACAATATCAACTCTCAACTTATGATTATACATCAGTCTCATCTATATATTATGCACATTCCATGGTGTATAATGGGTTCAACATAATCCAATCTCATCCCCAAATGTGGAAATCAATCAATATCAAAATCAAAGATTACTCCGAACTTTATGCTCAACAATTGATCTTAAATTTGAACTTTGTTGCTTCCTTAATGTATCATCCAACTCGCAAATGTAGACCTATGATCATCTCCCATGGTATTGAGCTTGTAATGTCAAATGAAAATATATTTTATGAGGTTATATTGCAATTTTTTGATGTCTATGATAGAGCTACAAATGTTGAAAAACTTTCTGGATGGTAAGCATCATGTTGCAGGCTTAGAGCGGATTAGTAGTATTTACCATAATATTAAGGAAACTCCCTCGTCAAAGACATTTTAATGAAGTCGTGAACAAAACTGATTTCAAACTTCTCCTTCGTGGCTTTATCAGTAGCCAAAGCTTTCAGCACTAGTCTGGAAATTTTACGTAAACCCTTACTACACAATTTTTTAAATCTAATCTAGGAAATTCGACCCAAATTAGAATAGAAGCGATCTCATCCTTAGAAATTGATTGCCCCGCAGACCCAGGTTTGATAATAAAATGTTTTTTTTTCCTTATTTTTGTGTTGAAGTAGATAGTTGAGCACCTCATTCTATGAAGTCCATATTGAAGTCAAGTTATGAAGATACCTATAGCTTTACTAACCACCCAGTCTAACCCCCTATTGTACCAAATTGTTTTCAAGAAACCCTCCATAATATGTAATGTGGGATTCAACTCAAGTACAAAGCAAACGATAGATAATATCAACTCTCAACTTATGATCATATGTCAGTTTCATCTATATATTGTGCGCATTCAATGGCGTATAATGGGTTCAACATAATCCAATCTCGCCCCCAAATGTGGAAATCGATCGATGTCAAAATCAAAGATTACTCCATAACTTCATGCTCAGCAGTTGATCTCAAATTTGAACTTTGCTGCTTCCTTAAGGTATCATCCAACTCGTAAATGTAGACCTATGCCCAGCTCCCATGGTATTGAACTTATAATGTCAAATAAAAATATGTTTTATGAAGCTATACTATTATTTTCTGATGTTTATCATAGAGGTACAGATGTTGAAAAACTTTGCGGATGGTAAGAATTATGCTTCAGGTTTAGAGCTTACTAGTAGTATTTATAGTAATGTTAAGGAAACTCCATCGTCAAAGATATTTTAATGAAATATTGAACAAAATTGATTTTAGACTTCTCCTATGTGCCCTTATCAGTAGCCAAAGCCTCTCTATAGCATAACAATTTTGCTTAAATATTCACTTCCCCAATATTTAAAATCTAATCAAAGAAATTAGACCTAAATTAGAATAAAAGTGATCTCATCCTCAGAAATTGATTGCCCCATTGACCAATGTTCAAGTGTTCAACAATAAAAGGTTAGGGTTTTTTGGGTTGTGTGCATGCGTGTGTGTGTGTGTGGGTGGGTGTGTGTGTGTGTGTGTCAAAGCAGATGCCTGAGTACCTCACTCTCTAAAGTTCATATTGAAGCCAAGCTATAAAGATGCCCCTAGCTTTACTAACCAACCCAATCCAACTCCTTGTTGTCCCAAATTGTTTTCGAGAAAGCCTCCATAACATGTAATGTGGGACTATACTCAAGCACAAAGCAAACCCTAGACAACAGTTAACTTATGATATACGTCAGTCTCATCTATACATTGTATGCACATTCCATTATGTGTAATGGGTTCAACATATTCTATTATCTTCTCCAAATGTGGAAATTGATTGACATCAAAATCAAAGGTTACTCCACAACTTCATGCTTAGCAAGTGATCTCAAATTTGAACTTTGCTATTTTCTTAAAGAATCATCCAAATCACAAAGTAGATCTATGATTAGCTCGAATGGTATTGAGCTTTTAATGTAAAATAAAGATATATTTTATGAAGACATACTGTAATTTTGTCGATGTATAGAATAAAGGTACCGATGTTGAGAAACTCTATTGATGGGAAGAATTATGCTGTAGTTTTAAAGTTGATTGGTAGGATTTACCAAAATTTAAGGAAACTCCCTTGTCAAATACATTTTAATGAAGACATGAGTAAAATTGCTTTTAGACTTCTTCTTTGTGACTTTATCAGTAGCCAAAGCTTCTTTACTAGCCTGGCGGTTTCCCTTAAATCTTCACTTCCCCAATATTTTAAATCTAATTCAAGAAGTTGGACCCAAACTGGAAAAGAAGTGATCTTATTCTTACAAATTGGTTTTCCCATTAACCAAGGTTCAACAATAAAAGTTGGTGTGAAAGCAGATGCCTGAGCACCTCATTCCCTAAAGTTCATATTGAAGTCAAGTTATAAAGACACCCCTAGCATTACTAAGCACCCAATCCAACCCCTTATTATCCCATATTGTTTTCAAGAAACCCTTCCTAACATATAATGTGGGATTAGACTCAAGCACAACGCAAACCATAGACAACACTCAACTTACGTCAATCTCATCTATACATTGTGTGCACATTCTATTATGTATAATGGGTTGAACATTATCCAATCTCTGCACCAAATGTGGAAATCAATCGATATCAAATCTAAGGTTACTCCACAACTCCATGCTCAATAATTGATCTTAAATTTGAATTTTGCGGCTTCATTAGGGTACTATCCAACGCGCAAATATGGACATATAATGAACTCCCGTGGTTTTGAACTCGTAATATCAAAGGAAAATATATTTTATGAAGTTGTAGTCTAATTTTTCAATGTTTGCAATAGAGGTACTAATGTTGGAAAACTCTGTAGATGGTAAGAATTATGCTGCAGGTAGAGCTACATAGTAGTATTTACCCTAATTTTAAGGAAACTCCCTCGTTAAAGACATTTGATGAAGACATGAGCAAAACTGATTTTATACTTCTCCCTTTTGGCTTTATTAGTAGCCAACGCTTCTCTACGAGCCTCGAAATTTTTCTTAAGTCTTCACTTCCCCAATATTTTAAATCTAATCCAGGAATTTGATCCTAAACAAGAATAGGCGTGATCTCATCCTTACAAATTGATTGTCCCACTGACCAAGGTTTGACAATAAAAGTGTAGGGTTCTTTTTCTTTTTTTTTTTGTGCCAAAGAAGATACTTGAGCAACTCATTCTCCAATTAAAGTTCATATTGAAGTCATAAAGATACCCTTAGCTTTACTGATCACCTAATCCAATCCGTTGTTGTCTCGAATCGTTTTTAAGAAACCCTCCCTCACAGGTAATGTGGGACTAGACTCAAGAACAAAGAAAACCATAGACAATACTGCACTTATGATTATAGGTCAGTCTCATCTATACACATTGTATGTGCATTCTAGTGTGTGTAATGGGTTTAATAAAATTTTCGAATGTGGAAATCGATCGATATCAAAATCAAATATTACTTCACAACTTCATGCTTAGCAATTGATCTCAATTTTGAACTTCGCAACTTCCTTGAGATATTAATCCAACTCGCAAATGTAGAACTATGATTAGCTCCCTTAGTATCGAACTGATGTTTTCAATCTGACCCCAACACAATTGGGAGGAATTTACTCTTGTATCGGTTCAAGGTAATGAAACTTGTGCAAACACTTTCTTGAAGATAAGGGGGAGCTTTTGTTTGCTAGCTTTTTATTGACAGTGTTTGTATAGAAGGTATAGATTTTTGTGTAGATTTTTTCTCTTCCTTTTAGCTAGAGAGTAAGCCAAGCTTTCTCTCACTTGTTTCTCTATGTACTCTTTCAACTCGTTAATTGTGCTATCATTGGTAGCTAATAAAACATATATATTTTTGATCTAAATTGAAGGATAAAATAAACAAGGATAATAGCCCTAGTACATAACAAAAGTTTATCGTATTGACGATCAAACCAAAGTAAGTTAGGCACATGGTTTATCTACTGCTAGAAAGGGAGAAAATGAAGGTCCATTTGGGAAGTAAGATACAAACTAGGTTGGTTGAATGAAACATTAATATATCTAGCGATTACAAAATGAAGTATTAATTGTCATTTGCTAATATTAAAAGGTTATTTATCGAACAATGATAAGTAGATTTTTGAATTATTTGAAAAAGTTTACTTCTGTTGCCTAAGATAAAGACCTAAATATGTACTCCATGAAGTTTGTACGAGATTTTCGAAGTGAATTTATAGCCGCAAGTATACAGCTTTTGTTGTAATACTTAAGAGTCGCGTCCTCAGGGACGTTGGATGAGATTAGGCCACTAACTGTGAAAATAAAGTAATCTATCATCATTTTAAACTAATTAAAATAATAAAAAAATAAACTACTATTGATTATAAATAGACCTACTGCCAAATAATCCCTAACCATTCACAAACTCTAATGGAATCTAAATAATCTTTAAACTAGATAAAATAGCAAAACCAAATTCAATCACATTATCTCAACTAACCACAAATACTATGATACTAAGCATGCTATAATGTAGGGACTTCTTATCAAAAATCAAGATTAACATAATGAAAACCCAAACTCACCCTTATAGAACTGGAAAAAAGTATGAGCATCATAATCTAATAAAACTAGAAGCAAGAAGAAAGCATAACACAGCCACAGTCAGGTGTTAAAAGCCATAATAACAAAGCTGAATAGGGGAGTCAGGGTAGAAGAAGAAGAATGAAGCAGCAAGACGAAGAAATTGAAAATCATAAAGTCATCATAACAACAAAATCAAACCAACCAAAGAACTAATGGGCTTCCTAGCTTAGCACTTGCTCCCATACTCAGATATGGTGGTCTTACACACCGAGGTCGCGCACGCCTCCATTAATGGAGAGAAGGTGAGTCCAGAATTGAATCCAAAAGCAAATAAAAACAAGGCAGATTTTGTAAACAAGAAATACATCAGCCATATTCACCCAAATCAGAAAAAAAAACTTGCATGATTGAACTAAAGTTTGAAGTGAAAAAGAGGTAGATGAACAGGGGAAGGAAAAGGCGAAAATTCAACCAACTTCAGAGCCAAGAATTGCAGCTTTCGACTCAGAAACTAATGACTTTAACGTTCACATACATGAAATTGCAAGCTAGAAACAAATCTAACACTTGAAATCAAAAACAGATGAAATGAAATAAAACCCTAAATTACTATACTACAACTAAACTAACTAAAAACACCAAAAATAAAACCTAGATTATCCCAAAATCGATGTTGCTCTTCGATTTATACTACTTTGATCCCTCCTTGACCCTTGATTTCACCTCCAACAAATTGTCAAGATGGTGCCAAATGGTGGAGATGGGGTAATTCAGTGATGATGGTGAGCATGTATGATGGTGTAGACATTGATGATGGACAATGAAGATGGTGATATAGGTGAGAGGATGCGTGGTAAAGCTGGTGAAGGTGTGGTGGTGGAGATGTGGGAGGTAGAGAGAGAGCTGAGATTGGGGAGGAGGTTTTTATAGGGGTTTTCTTTTTTTTGGAACCAGAGAGTATAGAGAGAGTGAGCAAATAAGAGAAGGGGTTGGGTGTCACGTGATTGTCATGTGAGCATCTAGCTATTTTATTTTTTATTTTTTCCTTTTCTTCTGCACTTGGTTCCTCCTTTTTTAGCCACAAGGAAGAGTTTGCTAATGAAAATGTTTGGCCAAATCAAGTACAAGCAGTCCAAGCTCTCTATTTCACTATTTCCTTCATTTTTTCCATATTTTTTAAATTTATTATATTACTTGCAAAACAAAATAAAAGCAAAGAAAAATCTAAATATAATAATTATTTTGAGCATAAATTAGATACAAAGGTATTATAAAATGATCATATTTTTTATGCGAACAAATACGCCTACACCTAGATTTTGCTTGTCCTCGAATAAAACAAACTAAGGTACCTAAAAAAATGGAAAGTAAGAAAAAGAGAAACCTAAATCACTTTCATAGGAATCATGGTTGTATTTAGCGTATGAAACAAGCCCTTTAAACCCCTCGATTTCATAAGTGGATGAGTGAGGTCTTATAAGGATTTTTAAGTGAAATACCTACAAAAAAAATTTAAAAAACAAATAAAAATCTTTCTAGTTCTTCAAAACGTGAAACATATAGACAAGTAATAGGCAAATTATGAACACAATCTATTCAACCATAAATTATGATATTTTATATCCTTATATTATCTATTATTTGCTCAAAATAAATTATTAATTTAGAATTTTAATATTGGCTTTATTTGTTTTATAGGAATTTGAGACACTTGAAGAATAAATAAATTACTTGAAAAAAAAGAGAGAAAAATGAATCAAAAGGGGATTGGACACAACAAGCATTGGGTCAAGAAAAAAAGAAGAAAAACTCAAGTATCTGAGCCCATGCATGAGGCCCAGGCCCGGTCCGCCCTTCCTTTTCCCATTCTCCCTTTCCCCTCTCTTTCTTCTCTCTTTCGGGCCAGCCTGCCTTTCTTTTCTTTCCCGGGCCGATCAAGCTACCCCAGCCTACTTTTTCCTTTAGCCGTCACGCACATGTCCCGTGAGCTCGGCCTCCTTTCCCCCCCAACTTCTTCTTCTTCTTCCCTATTTCGCGAAACCAGACCAAGGGGACCCAAAAATAGGGCAGCGGCAGCTCTTCAACTCCCTTCACCATAACCGCCACACTATTCTCTTTCATTTTCCTCCATACTTCATCATAATGAGTCCACTCAACCGGTACCCAACATCCCTCGACCCTTCTTCTTCTTCTTCCCCTATACAGCTCAGGTCGAAAAAACAGAACAAGGTCGTTCATCTTCCACCAAACAGCCATGGCGACCCTATCTATCTCCTCATTCATTCAATATGTTACTCCTTAATTAACCATCAATAATGGGACGGTTTCAAGGCAATTGAAGGGGACCGTTTGGGGGCTGTTCTTATTCGGCCTTTAAAAGAGAAACAGAGGAGACGACGACAGAAATGGGTAGAGTAGATTAGGGTATTAGTAGAGAGTAGAGCGCCTTGTAGTTTTCATTTTCTTCAAATTCAGTCTGGTTTCATTTATTCAGATCTCGTTATTAATTTTCAACATTAGTGAAATTAGATTATGTTTTTTTTTTGAGTTCGACTACAAGTTTAGATATTAGAATTGAACTTGCAAACGTTTGTGTTGAATTTCTGATATGAGATTCTATTTTCTTGAGCTTTTCTTTGGGTTCGATTGCTCTGTTCTGTTGTGTGCCTCTGCTCGTTTCCCTTGCTTCATTTATCTAAGCTCATGAACTATTTACGGATGAGTGTTGGTGAGGTGAAAATATTTGCAGTTTGGTGTTGCTTTAGCTAGTATTGTTCACAAATCGATGAATTAATCTTGTTCATTTAGCTTATTAATTTACAGAATTTCCAATCATAATACTTGATTAATTTAGCATTTAGTTTTAATTTAGTTTAGAAGTTTTGGTAACCCAATTTCACAACCATTCCTAAGGACGACACCCGCAAGTGTTACAACAACAAACCGTACGCTTGCGGAATTTACTACACAATCTAGGCAATTGCATCACTCTAATAACCAAATCACCAAATTATATACAAATAGAATGTATAATCAAAAGACAATCTAATCACCAAATGCATTCTAACGTTCACTTTTTCACCCCACACATAATATGTAATAATATGTACAACTCGTTGAATGTGCAAATGTATATCAATCCTTATGAATCAAGTTGCCAACATTGGCATGATCACCGTTTCTTTACCTAATTACCTTCTTTGCTCCATTTTCCCCCCTTTTCCTTTTTTTTCTAATAAGAATAATACCCACTTGACTACAAATATTTGGGTCTTCCCTAAAAGGGGTTTTATTAGAATGTGTGAAGTACTTATTTTAGTGCCCAAACAGATGTGTAATCAAGTAAAATAGTATATATTCAAGCTGACCAAAGATATGAAATAAAGATAGTGGTTTTGAACATTGGTGTCGGGTTTCTATTCACACTTTTAGACATTTTCCCTTTTTTTCTTCTTTTTTCACGTTTTTCAAGAACTTAGAAGGTCATTTCAACAAACAAAACGCTCACATGCCAACTTAACAACAAGATCGAAAGAATTGAAGGTAAAGTGAGCTAGGTAGGCACAAAATTACACATATGTGACGGGAATCTGCATCCTCACTAAACATCTCATCATGCATACTATATTCACATATAACTCATTAACTTAGCACTTGGGATTACAATCGCCAAAAAAGGAACAAAAATCCCCAAAGAAAAACAAAAATCCTTTCGAATTTTTCAAAATTTTTCAAAATATATGTATAAATGGGCACCTTACCCCAACACCAAAACTCCACAATATCCTAATTGTGGGAACTAAGGCGCCAAAAAGCAATCACATAAGCTATGTAGCCGTAAAACTGACATAAACTCATAGGTATATACAAGCTAGGATGCCACAAAACACAAAAGGAAACAAAAACAAAAACAAACTATAACACAAAATCAAAGTCACCAAAATTTTTAAAAAAAAAAACAAAATGAAGGAGCCACTAAATACAAAACAAAACAAAAGGAAACCTTAAACAAAACAAGACACAAAACAAAAGAAAAAATATATAAAACGAGCAAAACAAAAAGGAAAGCACTAACACATATTTACCAAAACATACAACTAATAAAAAAAAACACACAAAAAACCAAAAAGAAACAAGTGTCTACTAAACTAAACAAAACCTAAACCTAATTAACACATATTCACAAGCTGAATACATCACTAACAACAAAACACCATCATAGCCAATTCAACTCTATAAATACCAAATTTTTCCTCAAGATCGATCATCATACAATCACAATCCTAAATATCCACAACTATGTACAAAAAGATAGAAAAGAAAGAAAACCAAAAAAAATTGAGAATAAGAAAGGGGTGAAACGATCATATTAGGTTGGACATTGATTGCACCCAAACTAATGTCTCACTCAGATGCTGTCAAGGAGGTCCACGGAGCATCACTCTTTCCATCTCAACTTACAAGTTGCTACTGGTATCAAAACCTACTAGTGCTT
The DNA here is from genome assembly GCA_017589665.1 of Selenicereus undatus. Taxonomy (NCBI): domain Eukaryota; kingdom Viridiplantae; phylum Streptophyta; class Magnoliopsida; order Caryophyllales; family Cactaceae; genus Selenicereus; species Selenicereus undatus. The sequence continues at coordinate 81,093,558 of JACYFF010019584.1, forward strand.
GTAACAGCTTGCCAAACATTCGGGCACATTCCTCACAGATATGAAAGTCGCTAGAAACAGGAGGTGTAGCCCAAATAAAGTGTATAAATGGAATCCAACTTAAGGCCCTCTTGAGCTCATCAAAGTTCTTAGCCCAATCAAAAGAAAGTATATGCAAAATCAGACGCACTAGTCAATGGTCTGACAATGATATGACTATATGAATGCATAGATCATCGAGGTGGTCTGAATGACCAAAATGATGTCTAACATCTCTAAAAGGGGAGGGGAAAGGACCATGCCAAGCCCAATGAAAAAAATATGAAAATAAGAGCCCGTAGGATGGCCTAAAGTCAAGTTTTCACCTCAAAGTCATCCTCGAATCTCTCTACGTCACTATCATCAAGAGTCTGATATAAACAAAGACTGCTAACCATAAAACTCTTAGATTCTATAAAAGTATACTCAAGATGGTCTAAAGAAGGGGGATGAATTGGGAGGGAAGAAGAAAGGGATGAAATGGGAGGGGTGGGAGTTAAATCAGGGGAAAACTCAATGGAAATGGGATCATCAAACTCTATGTGAGGTGTAACCTTGCTAAACTCCACAATAGAAGGCTCATCAAGAGAATTCCCCTTAAAAAAACATCCTCTGACTCAACAAATATGCCACGTTGATCATCACAACTAGATCAGTCTCAAATTCACCTTCCTCCTCGAGCTCTCTTAAGGGAGCTAAAGAATAGACAAATCATGAATGGTCAAACTACCCTCAAGGGTGTCGGTAACTGTGCTAAAATCTAGGGATGGCACAACTACTAAAGGAGATGAGGGATAACTCGCTTCCTCAAGGTCATCATAATGTGTATCATCATGAAAACCATACCCTAAAGGAATCGTCCTCACAAGAATTGACCGCAGGTGTAGGAGGAGCCTCGACTAAGGTTAGTCCTGAGTAAACTATGCAAGTAAAACTCCCTATTAAAGGCAGCCAATGTCTCTAATCTGTGTGGTCTACCAAGCAGTGGACAAGTATCAACATCATGATCAAAGGAATCACAACAATCACATGAAATAGGAGCACCTGAATTATGAGAGTGCTCATAAGATATACCCCCCAAATTTACTCTCATCTAAAGGTGTAGCGTGCATCATATAAAGGTTGAGAACGGGGTGACTAAAGGCCTCTCTAGCATTATCATACTTCCAAGTCTCATAAGACAAATATTCAAAGAAATCTCAAATTTCATCAGCAGTCTTAGTGAAAAAATATCCCAAACCTCCGAGGTATATAGTCTCAACATGACTTTATATCCATCATTAAGACCCTCAAAGGTCAAAAAGTAAATTTCTCATTTCTTAAAAGATCAATCAACACATTGGGCACACGTCATTCAATCTACTCAAATATTGCCAAAATGTTTCATGCTCAAATTGGAATAAACAGATAACACCCCGAATTTCGGATTCCTTTCCTCATTATAATCTTAACCTACGCAGAAGTGGAAAAACCTAAGTGGGATGCCACCGCCTTATTCCTTCATGGAAATACTAGGTTGAGCATCAATTAAAGCTCTAATGCAACTATATACTCAAATTAAAACATCAGTCTGAGTCTTCAACAATATAACAAAGTTCAACCTAAATCGCACTCCTTAAAACAAGTCTAAACATAAACTAAATGAACACCACTAAATTTGATTTCACGGCCTTGGACTACTTCGAGTTCCCATCCCCATGCTCGTCCACTTCACTTGAAAATAAAACATTTTACAAAAATGAGATAAACTCAATAACAACCACCCCTAATAGTTAAAACACGCCACAAAATCATTTCAAACCATTTTAGGGGTGGGGGAGATAACAAACCACATTTATGCATTTTCAGTAGAAGCATACAGTCATACACGTCTCTTTTATAAATTTTTAGGTTCTTAAGTGGGTGAGCGACCCCACTGGGTCTCATGGCCAGCGCTTAGGTTTAACGCAGCCACTTAACCTTAACCTGGCCTAGTGCCACCTGGATGGTTACCGCTTAACCATACCCTAGCCTACCGTCATTATGGATGGTTACCGCTTAACCATATCCTGACCTATTGCTCATATAGATAGTTACCGCTAACCTGGCCCATGTTTATGAAAAGGGCACGTGGTCGCTCACATGCATGCACTTTTCCCAGGGAAGTCTAATGTTCGTCAACAAGATCAAGATAGCTCACAGTCTCACCCAAAGGGCCATTTATTGTACATTCATACTTGCTCTTAAATTTCAAATCAACACGCACATTCCAACTGACCCAGTTCAATTCCCAAAGCATTTCCACAGCATATATGTTTTTCTTTATGAACACAATCAGTCCAAATGCCCAAACGCACATTTATACAGCAAGATAACTCAACATAAGCCACACAACTATTTCATTCCACGTTCAACTAGTAAAATCCATAATTCCACGTATAACAAGGACATTCAAAGACATCCCTTACCATTATCATCAAACACATTCTTCAAACAACTTCGAGCAAGCGTTAGGGTATGATTGTTACCTAGAAATCCGTAAAATTAAGGGCTCAGTTTCTTAGTTGGGCCTAATAATCAACACTTGGACCAAAAAAGTGTCCGCACTAAGTCCAAATCTTACGAACCACATCTACAGCCCATCCCTCACTTAAAATAATTTTTATACAAATTTTTAGACACTCTTAGGAATTTCCAAACATAGTTATCCTAGTGTCTAGTGCAGGTCAGAAATTTAGCCCGAATTCTAGAAGCCATAACTAGAGCTCACGACTTCAAAACCCCAAGTTCTTGTCCATTCTAAAATGTTTAGTTTGTCCTCTACAATTCCTATGTTTAGTGTTTTGAACAAATTTGCCAACTACTAGGTCGAAAACCTCAAAAAATCTATGATGTCACTGGCTGTCTAGAGCTGGGCAGTCCTCTGTTAATCAGTCATAACTCACTCAATAAATCTTCGATTTCCTTGATTCAAAAACTAAATTACTCAGAACATTCTGACCCAACTACCATCAAAATTTCATGATTTTTGGGTTACTGCACTATCGTGGGTTGAATTCTTAAAAATGGTTACGCTCAGTCTCAAATTAGAGGTACTCTGTCCACTATGTCCCCGTTCAAATGGCTTCTTTTGGTTCGGTTTTTCCACCATGACGGGTTGCCCATCTGTCCACGCCCAGACCAATGATTTCTAAGTCCCCTAACTTACCCAAATCAAGCCCAAGGTGAAAACTTCAAACAACAAAAAACAAAAACGTCACTAAAGCTTATCTTGTCGGTTTTTGAAAAGAAGATGATTCCCTCGTCACCCACTCCGATTTTAAATCAAGCAAAGGAGGAGAGGGGCATGTGGTGTTGGCGGCTGAGCGACGGCGTCTATGTGGCGGTGCGCAGTGGTTGGGTGGTGGCGCACTAGAAGGGCAGTGTGAGGGAGAGAGATCACAATGTGAGAGAGAGAGAGAGAGAACACGCGAGAGGGAGAGGGAGAGCACGTAATGGAGAGAATGTGAGTGGGGGTGAGGGGTGGCCTGCCACTAGGAGGGGGGAAGAAAGAAGTTTGAGTGGGAGGGAACATGAGGTTAGGGTAAATTTGGAGGGAATGAAATGCATTCAAAATTTTAAAAAAATATGAGAGGGAGAAAGGTAAATAAATTTTAAACAAAATAAAAGTAAAGATGGCAAAATTCCCTTTTTTTTTTTAAAGCAACCACATCATTTTGAAATAAATTGGCTTGAGTTGAGTCACACACTCCCTATCGGTCCACACCAAAAGAAATAAATGGTCGGTCCATGCCAAAAATTCAAATCGCCCTGAAATGAATTTCCGGGGTTTTACATACTAGCCCCTTAAGAAAGTTTCATCCTCGAAACTTCAGTAATGTACAACACGGTAGTTTGCAAAAATGAATTTTCAGGATTTTACATACTACCCCACTTAGGAAAGTTTAGTCCTCGAAACTTCAATAACTTACGACCACATGAAAACTCCACGTCAATGAATAGAGAACATACTAGTTGCGATGTTCAGAGCATCCTCTACTTCTTCCTTGCGCATTACGTAAACTCTGTCCCCAGTGTTTCCCGATGGTTGGTTGGGGGCTTGGCCTAGTTCTACTGGGGTGCTCGGCCCTGATGACTTGGGTTGACCGCCTGTCTGCCCCTATTTTGATAGTACTGTTGGGGTTGTTGTCCCTATCCCCTATGACCCTAGTCAGTAAGAGGTTGGGGATGTAGGTAATCACGTATTTGATGTTGGGAACTCCCGTAGCAGTAGCACCTCTTCATCGAGCGGCATTCCCGAGCATAATGTCTCGGCCTTCCACAAGCATTGCATGTCACCCTGGGCCGATTGTTGAGGTGTTGGCCTCTATGTGCATCGTTGTTAGAATTTTCCCTGGGGGCCTCTTGTACGGCTCTTGTGAGTTGAAGTTCTCTCGCTGGTCCTCTTTTCTCTTGATTCCGCGCTGCTCATTAAAATAGTTGTTTTGTTCCTTCATTGACCTCTCCACATTCACCGTAGTGTCAGACAGGTCCACGTAGGAGGTATACTAATACACCAACATCCTCTCCTTGATATTAGGGTTGAGTCTGGCACAACCTCTCTTCAGCTACAAAGTCTGGGGCAAAACAGGAAAGTTCCATGAACTTGGAGGCATACTCTGCTATACTCATTCCCCCTTGTTACAGCTGCCTAAATTTGTTCTCCTTTGCCTTTGGAGGGATATGGGATAGAAATGGTCCTTAATCAGTTCTTTCAACCTCCTCCAGTCGAATGCAGGCTTGTGCTGCCTCTCCTGCACAGTGGCCCACCATAGGTCGGCCTTGTCCTTAAGATAAAACACAGCAAAGCCCACCCTCCACTCCTCAGGGCATTGGAGAGCGTCGAACAACTTCTCCATGCCCCGGATCCAATCCTCAAAGGCCTTGGGGTCAAGGGTGCCATCGTAGATGAGTGTCTTGTGACTTGCGAATTTTTTGAACATGTACGAGTTGTCCTTCTCAACCTTCATCTCCTTAACCTCCATCAGTTTCTGTAGGTGTTCGCTCTGTCACTGTAGCTGCTCCCCTTGTTTCTGCAGTAGCTCCAGCAATAGGAGGTTGGTAAGCTCTACTCCTGTTGGTGGGTTGGTTTCATCTACCTGACTACGAGACCCATTCCCATTCCAGGGGTGGAGGGCTTCCAGTCGATCCCTTAGACTAGCCATGGGGATATCTAGGTTCACATGGGGTCTCGTAGTGGGAGTGGGGTGGGGTCTAGTCTAAGATTCATCATTGTTTCCCGCCATCCTGTTCAGGGAATAAGTCGAGTTTAGTCCCTCTCCTAATAGTTCGCGACACACGTACTACTCTAGTTCAGTAAGACAATGTATTCCACTGTATCATCCAAAATCTTAACGTAGGCTTTGGTTTACAGCCATATCAACTCTGTCATGTTCATGTGGTCCAGTCACTTCATCACATGTCTCATATATGCATCCAATACTTTTCATTACATAAATACTCGACGACTTTATTAGCCCATAGTGGCTTAGCAAAAGAATAGAAAGAGAAGCTAAATAGCATAGTCCTAGGAAGCAAAACTTTAATCAGCTACTAGCATCTACTGTCCAGGGGAGTCCATTGGACAGGTACCCCGACACATTCTACCATATCTGCTTTGCTTCCAGCAGGTAACCTCAGGCTCAAGTTGCTCCTCAACTAGGTCCTCCTTTAGGTCTTCCTCTATTCGTTGTTCCCCATCCGGGTCGTCGTCTATTAGAGGCTCCTCCTCAGGTTCCTCATCTTCTAAGGACTCTTCCTCAAGTTCCGCCTCAAGGTCCACCTCAAGGTCTTCCTCTAAGTCTTCCTCTTCTATAGGTTCTTCCTCATCTTCGCTGGGATCTTCCTTAGGGTCCTCCTCTTCCATAGGTTCTTTCTCACCCTGACTAGGATTTTCCTCAAGGTCCTCCCCTTCCATAGGTTCTCCCTCATCCTCAATGGGTTCCTCCTCAAATGTCCCATCCTTAGGGGGTGGGGTATCCTCCTGGCTAGCGGTGGCTGAAGGGGGTTGGTAATGGGGGCCCTTCTCTCTTAAGCAATCCACCAACTCAGTCACACTCATTCCTATGGGTTGCCAGTCACACCAACAACACCTCCCCTACGGGCGAACCTCCCGAGCCCTAGGGTGCAACTCGTCGACCCTACATTGCCACTTTGGGTCTCCCTTAAGGGTCAAAAGGAGGAAGAAGGTTTGGTTCTCCTCGAACCTCAGGCAGCTATTGGGTACGACCTTCAAATACCTAATTATCATCCTCCCAACCTGCCGGACATGCTCCCACATAACCAGAACAGGCCTCTTAGCTAACCGCTTGTGAATGCAATTGCCCCTCACATATTGACAGTGTTGGGTTCCCTCCATCCCTATACAGAGCAATTACACATAAGACATGCATCCATACAATAGCATGCATTTATTTAATACTATATGCACATGCATGCAACCCCTATCCCTTACTACACTCACTCTCCAAGTAGTCCTTAGGTCTACAAGTTTTAGTTTTTAATTTTCATTCCTGATTACATTCTTTTAGGCGAGCCTTCAAGTCAGTCAATCTGAGCTTTAATACCACTTTGTTACACCCCGAATTTCTAATTCCTTTCTTTATTACTAATCTTAACCCGCGTAACAACAGAAAAACCTAACTGGGGTGTTACCGCCATATTTTCTTCTTGGAAATACTAGGTTGAGTATCAATTAAAGCTTTAATGCAACTATATCCTCAAATCAAAACATCAGTCTGAGTCTTCAACAATATAACAAAGTCCAACCTGAAGCACAATCCTTAAAACAAGTCCAAACATAAACTAAATGAACGCTACTAAATTTGATTTCACGGCCTTGCAATAATTTGAGTTCCCATCCCCATGCTCGTGCAATTCACCTGAAAACAAAACATTTTACAAAAATGAGATAAACTCAATAACAACCACCCCTAACGGTTAAAACACGCAACAAATTCATTTCAAACCATTTTAGAGGCGGGCGAGATAACATACCACATTTATGCATTTCTAGTGGAAGCATACAGTGATACAAGTCTCTTTTATACATTTTCAGGTTTTTAAGGGTGAGTGACCCCACTGGGTCTCATGGCCAGCGCTTGAGTTTAATACAGCCGCTTAACCTTAACCTGACCTACCGTCAACTGGACAGTTACCTCTTAACCACACCCTGGCCTACTGTCAGTATGGACAGTTACTGTTTAACCATACCCTGGCATACTGCCCATATGGACAGTTACCGTTAACCTAGTCCACGTCCATCAAAAGGGCATGTGGTCGCTCACATACATGCACTTTTCCCGAGAAAGGCTAATGGCCTTTAATAACATCAACATAGCTCACAGTCTCACCCAAAGAGCCATTTATTATACATTCATACTTCCTCTTAAATTTCAATTTAACACGCACATTCCAACCCCACCCAGTTCGATCCCCAAAGCATTTCCACAACATGTATGTTTTTTTTTTTTTTTACAAACACAATCAGTCCAAATGCCCAAATGCACACTGATATAGCAAGATAACTCAACACAAGCCACACAACTATTTCATTCCATGTTCAACCAGCAAAATCCATAATTCCACGTATAACAAGGACATTCAAAGACAACCCTTACCATTCTCATCAAACACATTCTTCAAACAGCTTTGGGGAAGGGTTAGGGTATGATTGCCACCTGAAAATTTGTAAAATTAAGGGGCTCGATTTCTTAGTTGGGCCTAATAGTCAGCACCTGGATCAAAACAGCGTCTGCATTTAGTCCAAATCTTACGAACCATATCTAAAGCCCATCCCTCACTTAAAAATAATTTTTTTATAAATTTTTAGACACTCTTAGAATTTCTTAACGTGGTTATCCCAGTGTCCAGTACAGGTCAGAAATTTAGCCCGACTTCTAGAAGCCATAACTAGATCTCCTTACGTCACAACCCTAAGTTCTTGCCCTTTCTAGAAAGGTCAGTGCGTCCTCTACAATTCCTTTGTTCAATGTTTCTCCCAAATCGGCCAAATACTAGGTCGAAAACCTCAAAGAACCTACGCTGTTACTGGCTGCCCAGAGCTTGGCAGTCTTTGGAAAATCGGTCATAACGATCTCCTGGATTCAAAAACCATATTACTCAACACATTCTGACCTAGCTACCATCAAAATTTCATGATTTTTGGGCTACTGCCCTATCGTGTGTCGAATTCTTAAGAACGATTACACTTAGTCTCAAATCAGAGGCATTCTGTCAACTATGTCCCCATTCAAATGGCTTCTTTTGGTTCGGTTTTTCCACCATGACAGGTCACCCATCTACCCACGCCCATACTAATGATTTCTAAGCCCTTAACTAACCCAAATCAAGCCAAAGGTGAAAACTTCAATCAATAAAAAGCAAAAATGTCACCTAAGCTTACCTTGAGTCAATTTTGAAAAAAAGATGATTTCCCTATCACCGACTCCGATTTTAAATCAACCAAAGGAGGAGGGGGGCGTGTGGTGGCGGCCGCTGAGAGACGGCGGCTAAGTGGCAGTATGCAGCCGTTGGGTGGTGGCGCACTATGAGGGCAGTGGGAGGGAGAGAGATCACAGTGAGAGAGAGACAGATCACAGTGAGAGATAGAGAGAGCACGTAAGGGAGGGAGGAAGAAAGAGAGCACGCAAGGGAGAGAGTGTGAGTGGGGGTGAGAGGTGGTCGGCCACTAGGGGGAAGAGAGAAGTTTGAGTCGAAGGGAACACTAGGTTAGGGTAAATTAGGAGGGAATGAAATACATTCAAAATTTAAAAAAAAAATATGAGAGGGAGAAGGTGAATAAATTTTAAACAAAATAAAATTAAAAACCACAAAATTCTCTGTTTTTTTTTATATATAAAAAAAAAGCAACCATATCATTTTGAAATAAATTGGCTTGGCTTGAGTCACACATTCCCAGTCGGTCCACACCAAAAGAAATAAACGGTTGGTCCACGCCAAAAATTTAAATCGCCTCGAAATGAATTGTTATGGTTTTACAAAACTACACAAATGTACCCTCAGTTTACTGTAAACTATTTAAGGACCCTCGATTTTTAAAACTAAATATAAAGTAACTTGTCCTTTCAAGTAACTAACAAAAAGGGCCCTCAAATTCTTACTTGAACTATTTTCAAGACCCAGGTACTGTTATAATTTGCAAAGCACGCCCACAACTTTTCTTATTCGCACATTTTGCCCAAATCCTTAAAAACTTTTGAAAAATCTAAATTTTTGTTTTTGATATTTTGCCTACTAATATAACTTGAAGCCCTTTTTCAATTGGTATCAGAGCCATGTGACCAAAACTAATTAAGAATATTAAGCTAACTAATGACTAATTAGACTAATTAACTGTGATTAATGCTTGAATCATCTCCTGCTTGCCTTGGACCGAATTATTCACACATTTTTCACTCACTGGAAGGCATTTCTCCAGCAGCACCTCAATTAAACTATATAACTAATATAATTTTAGAATTAAAAACTGAATTAGCTAAAATCAAGACTAAAGTCAATGAGCTTAAGAAGCAAATATCTGTAACCACCTTTCTCTAGTTAACGAAGTTGGACATAGAGAAAAATCTACTTCCAGCGTTAGTACTCCATTTCAGCATAAAGATCCTTTCAACGACCCAAAAAACAAGAATCTATTTCCTTTGCATGATATTAAAATCCAAAAAGAAGTAGGAGAAAAATCAAGTGAAAAATCGGCTAAAAAAGTAGAGAAGGAAGAGATGATGGAGTATTAGCAGTATACTCTTGAAGAACTACAAAATATGTTTCAGAAAGAACAAAATCTAGAAGAATTAAATAAGATTATGAGTGCAATTAGTGATAAACATGATGTGTTATCTGATGATAATGAAGAGACTAATAATGTCCAATTAGAAGAACAAATATATCAGCAGATGAACCTTATTAAGTTAGAAGATCTTAATGTGTTACCTTTAGAAGAAGTCAGAAGAAAATTGGATAAAAAATATGATAAAATGGCTATCGAAGATAAGATTAATGAAATTGGAGAAGAACCCAATTTAGGTGAGATAGAAACTAATCTAGTTAATGTTGTTCCTAAACCTGAAGAGTTTGGTGAACCTTTTAGAAGAAATACTCATTTTATAAGACCTAGGTACGTTTCAACAGGATGTGTAACTAATTTTTCCTTTGGGTTCATCCCAAGTAAGACTACAACCTTTCAAGAAGTTTGCCATATGCCAATTAATCAAATGGGATACGTCTTAAACATAGATAGAGTTCATAATAGAGATGAAATATTTGAATATTGGAAAAGAGGCATGAATAGTGCCTTAAACCTAAATGCTACCTGGACTGCTGCAAATTTTCTAAACTACATTGAACATAGTTTCTTTGGCACTGTAGCTGACTAGTGTGATTCACTAAATGAAGATGGTAAAAACACATTAAGAACAATGGAAACACTGACTACAATGTTCAAGAATTTATGATCCTGAGCAAACCATGAAGCCTAACCTCCTAATCAATATCAAGGCTTGGATTCAACTTGGACCCTTAGTCACCTATGAGGGTGGCACCCGGGTACTTGGCTCTCCTAAGTCCTTGTTGGTTTGGGAGCCTTGAAGGATCCAAAGTAAGCTTAGAAAAGTTGGCATCACACTTAGTAGCCTAAATAAAGAGCCTAGCTATTTTGTCTCCAAGTCACCCTATTTTATTTTACTTCCTTGTTCTAGGTAGAACATATGACCTGACTTCTAGCTCGCTTTTGCTAGGTAAGTAGGATCTATTTTGGGTAAATTTTGCATGTATGGATAGCCCCGGATGTCTATTTTCCAACAAGCCCAAGAACATCATCAAATTCCAAGAATCGAGCAAGTTATGGGGTTTTAACCAAGCCATGGTTCGTGCAGGGTCTGGAGGTGCACGTTTTTACTCAAGAATTTATTTTGGTCATCAAATGGGATAATTAAGGGCCTAAACTTGGTCGGAAGCTGATAGACTCTTCTAGAAGACTTCCATAAAAATTCCACCTTAATCTTCCCTATTTGGATACGTAAATGACATCACCAATGAGAAGGAATGTGCAACCAAATTCCAGCACACCATTATCCCCTAGTAGTCCCCATTTAATTGTACTATTAGCTTGAATTTCATTGGACAAAATCCTTATAATGCGATTAGATAGTAATAAGCTTGGGGGAGGGGGTATCTTGATATTTAATTCCTCCTCTTGTATTACATTCAGCTTTGATAAATATGAATGAATGAAAAGGCTAGAAGCCATTTTCTCTCTCAAAAATCTCTTAATCTTTATGTCTTTAGAGTGGTAATTTAGAGTCATCCCTTTATATTAATCCTTGGTGCTTAGTCTTTAGGGGATTAATTGGTGGGTTGCTTATCTTGGTGTTCTTTTAAGAATCAAAAGAATTTCCTTTTAATTTGGGGTTTCCTCCATTTGGGTTGTTCTAGAGGTGTTCATCTTATTAGGTCTTCACTTGGATGATTAAACCTCTATTTAGCCAAATGGACTTCTAATCCTCACACTTTGTGATTGGAATTTGTTGTTTGAGTTCTTTCCTTGTTATTTTGAGATTTGGATACTTTCCACTCCACCTTCTTCTCTTATTCTCCAGAAAGAGCCAAGCACTCTTCCATGCTTCCTTTTCACTCTAAAACCTAAAAGCCATATTTGATTTCTTCACAAAAACACCTCTTTTAGTCCACAAAGAACCACCAAAATAGCCTAAACACAATACCTAACCAAAACACAACCCAAAAACTCCACAAAAAAGGTTGAAACACTCACTCACGCCAACCAAATTTTTGGCATGGCTTGACCGTGCCCCCTGGCACAACCATACCACTCTTTGCCCCGAAAAAAAATTCCAGTTTTTTGGCACAGTTACCCCATGTTGTGTAGCATGACTGTTCCCCCCCACCCCCCATTTTGGCTCGTGCTTCCTCTGGGATGACCACACCACCTTTTCCCAAACCCTTAACCTTCTTCCTTTTCTTGTCTACCTTCAGCAATGTCCAATGATGTAGAACCTTCTCAACCTAGAGGCATCTCTCTAAAGTTAAGCCCATGAAATAAGGAGAGACAAGGCCATAATCGACCTTTAAAAACAAGTGAGAAAACTCACCATGGAGTTAGAGCGAGTTAAGGGATCCGAACGACGAGTTCCTCGACCTGGGGAGCTTGATGTCACCCCATTGACTTTGCCTACTCTTCTTCTCATGAGGACCATGCAAATATAGGTAATTAGGGTAGAGGTCATCTTGCAGATGATCTTAGTGACCTCAAAGTTAAGGCACTGGAGTTTGATGGCAACCTCAAACCGAAAAACTACATTGATTGGGTGCAAGCTATTGAGAGGATCATTAAACTCAAGGAGTACAATGATGAAAAGTCCTTCAAGTTGGTCATTCTTAAGTTAAAGGGGTATGCCTCCTTGTAGTATGAGACCTTGAAGAAGAATAAAGAAAGGGAAACTAAGTCTAAGATCAAGACTTGGTCCAAGCTCAAGAAACACATGGAGAAGAGGTTCTTACCTCCCTCATACAAGTAAGAGCTCTATCTCAAGATTACCACCCTTAGCCAAGAGAATCTCTAGGTGGAGGAACACATTCGAGAATTTGAGTAACTCCATATGAGAGTTGGCTTGAATGAAGACAACGAGCTTACTATTGCTAGGTTCATTAAAGGAATTTCTCCTAGCATAGCTCACAAGGTGGAACTACAACCCTAGTTGTCCTTCAATGATGTTTACCACCTAGCCATCAAGATCGAGAAACAACTTAAGGGTCTAAATCCCTTCACAACTCCTTCCCCTCATCGACCCCAAAGCACACCTAAGAGTTTCCCTTCCTACAACAAGGGTGACACTACCCCTACACCCATCAAGGTCATTGACAAGGGTAAAGGAATTCTAGTGAACCTCTTAGGAGGTTGGAGGGAAAGAAGTGCATCAAATGTCATGGTTATGGATACTTCCAAGCGGATTGTCTCCATCGAAGGACCCTCTCTATTAGAGAGGTGGAAGAGATCCAAGTTCTAGAGGAAGAAACTAGTGAAGAAGAGTTTGATGAGGAAGATCACACCTTAGTCACTCCGAATGTTGGAGAGCTATTGGTGATCTGAAGAGCTCTCCATGCCAAAGAAGTTCCCCTTAAACCTAGTCAAAGGGATTAAATCTTCCACACACAATGTACCATTACAGGCAAAATGTGTAAACTTATTATTGATGGAGGTAGATGCACCAATGTGGCTTCTATGACTCTCATTGACAAGCTTCAAGTTCCCACCAAGGTACACCCCACTCCTTATACTCCTCAATGGCTCAAGCAAGGTAATCGTTTCTAAACAAGCTCTTATCTCTTTTTCGATTGGTCCTTATTGTAGTGAGGTCCTTTGTGATGTTCTTCCTATGGATGCTTGTCATATATTGCTTGGTCGACCTTGGTTATTTGACAATCATGTGATGCATGATGGGCATGCCAAGACCTATGCCCTTAAGTTCAAGGAAATTATTTAATGAATTATTTTCAAGTATTGTTTTGCAACATAATCAAGTTGACCCATCAGATATCAATCATCAGGGCTTACGCCCTTCAATTCACCTACGCGGCCTCCAGTCAGGCTATTCAATCTACCTAGCAGGTGTACACCTACTCAATGATCGTAATACCCATATGAGCTCATCAATTTGGGTTCCACTATCAAATAATAGCTGGTAATAGTTTTATTTTATAATCTCTCCCTCTCCTATTTTCAAACTAAAAAGAATTGAAAAGCGGGCGTCCAACTAAATTGTTCTAAACGCTTAACTTTACAGTATGGGGATAACCGTATTGAGCTTTGGCTCATTTTTCAAAGTATTTGTGTGTTTCCTATTTTAGGTAAGGGATAAGTGGACGAACTTGTCCCTAGCAAGCTGAAGGATGTAAGAAGTGAAGGAAGAACTCCTTCCATTTGCAATTTGATGCCATTAGATGCTCACAGTGGATTCTCGCGTAATATGAAAGCTTGACAGAGCTTAAAGATCATGTTGGGTCTGCAACTTGAGTAAGCATGCTTAAGGTAGAGAGAGTTAGAAGATACTGAATCTGGTGATATTTTGGGTTGTGTAAAGGTGAATTTACGGTTCGAAGTTGACTGAAATGCCTTTAGTCTGATGGGATTTCAGGATTGTTACAGCGTTCCAGTAAGATCATATAGCTTATAAAGAAGTAGCCTTGCCAGACTTAGGGCAGTAGTAATGCTTCCAATCATTAGGACTTCTGTCACAATTACTATAATGCGTGGTTAAATTAAGATAATTGGGTAATTAGTATTTGGGGGCATTACAGTTTACATCGATGATATCCTTGTCTTTTCCAAGATCATAGAATAGCACAAAGATGATGTCTTTGTTGTCACCCAAAAATGCATTGATCATGGTATTATACTTAGAAAGAACAAGTGCACTCATGCGGAACAAGAAATTGAATTCTTAGGTCTAGTGATAAAAGTTTAACAAATCATCCTACAAATGCATATTCTGAAAAAAAATAGAAAATTTTCCTTAAAAAATTTATGATAGAAAGTAGCTAGAAATGTTTCTTGAATGTCTTACTTATGCTTCAAATTTAATACAAAACCTAGCTAAACTGAGAAAACCATTGCAGGAGAAACTCAAGAAAGAAGTAAGTTGGACATGGACCACTACTGATACAAAGATTGTTCAAACCTTCAAAAGATGTGTAAAAATCTTCCTATTATTAATTTGCCTAATGAATGAGATCATTAAGTTCTTGAGACAGATGCCAACAATCAACGATGGAAAAACTCAAATCAAAGAAGGCAAAAAAACTCTACAAATATTGCAGTGGAAATTTTAATAAGGCAGAATGCAATTATCCTACGATGGAAAAAGAAATCATTGTAGTCATAAGGGGAATTGAAAAGACTTTTTAGCCCCAAAACCTTTTCTTGTTCAAACTGATTGCAAAGGAATACTTGGTTTTGTGAAAAAGAATTTATCAAATATGCAAGCGTAAGGGTGACTCCTGCATTGGAAATTATGACTTAACCTGTTTTCTTTCTCTATTGAAAATATACAGGGATCGAAGAATTCTCTGGTAGATAGTTAAACCTTAGAACTCACCAATAGTGATCATCAAAGCCGACCTCTTGCCAGAAAATGAGGAAATCCACAATGAAATGTCATTTCTACTAGAACGGGTTTCTCCTTCTAATACAGTCCTTATTGATAACTTGGAATTCCACACAACAAGTAGATCACGTTTTGGTCTGCTTTCTTCTGCCTACCTAATAGCCCAAAGATTTTCCCTTCTAGAGTTACAAGTTAATTACCTTAGATGTCCTTATGATATCCAAGAAAAAATAAGCTCTCATGTTCAAGAAAAATGGTTCAATGAGTGGTATGCAGCCCACATAGATTATTATCATAACTATTCTTATGATATTTGGGAGTCTTAGAGTACAATGATTTATTTTTCTGATAAGTATGGAGTTGGTGACATTAGCTTCCTAGCAAATTCAATCTCTTCAAATGACCCCATCATTAAAGCCTGTGAATATGAGATGCTAGTTTACTTTATGGAAATCGCATATCCAAAAGTTCCGATTTTTCTCAACACTAACCAAATTCCAACAATGCATGTTCAGGAAGATCCATTGAATTCTTACATCTCCTAATGGTCCAACAAAAATTTCATATAACAGATGCCTATATTTGGAGGTACATTGTGCACTAATCGAATATGAAAATGGAAAAACCAAACTAGGCCATTATCTTGTTCAAATCGTTGATTATGATGATCCCTATGATCAACGATAAGAATGGTTGCCAGAATGAGGAGGATTTGTTACTGATCCTACTTTAGAAAGAGCCATCGACTTTCATAACATTTTCCATCAAACTTGGGTATTAATTGAACAAGGAAAAATGATAATGCATTGTGGAAATACTACTTTCGCCTATGACAATGAGTTTAAAGAACATATGAAGGTGGAGGAAGCAGTCTCATAAGATATCTTTGATTGTCTCTTTTTGATGTTGGAACTAAAAAATTCTTATCAGAAAAAGGAAAGAAATATCTTCTTGAGTTATTCGAGAAATGGAATCCAGAGCATCTTCAATTAGATGAAGGTTTTGATGATTATCCAAATAATAATGGTCTGGAAGATATAATTGGAGATGAATGCTTGCAGAATCTCAATAATGATGACTAGTTTTGTCATCATTAAAAACTCTAAAAAGTTGTTGCGCCATTATTGTACTATTTTGACAAGTGTTAAGTCTGTAAAATAAAGTGTGTATTGTAGCCATGTGAAGAGTTAGTGTGTACTGTAGCTGTGTGAAAAATCAGTGTGCACTGTAGCCATTACGGCATCCTAAGTACCCCTAATCCTCTATAAAAGGAGATGGCGAGTGCTGAGAAGGAAGACGGTTACTTGAGCATTTTTGAGCAAAAGGAGAAGTCGGGATTCTTTATTTCTCTATGAACAAGCATATCTAATGATCATAGCTTAAGTCCCTCTTCAAAGCTTTCCATTGTAATATTTATACTTTCAAACTTTCAATAAAAGAAGTTTCCCAATAAGGAACACTATTCAATTGAACCTTACGTCTTAAATATTATAATTTCTTGATTAAAGTTCCACTATCCTTGAAAAAGATTAAAAACTTGATTATTGACTACGATCTGAGGTATGAAATGAAATAAATCTGTGTTATGCCTAATCTAAGGAAGGTATGGTTGAGATTAGCAATATCTGTAAACCAGAAGCTAAAGAAACTCTTCAATTAAGTTTTAATTATTTTATTAAGCATGATGGGCCTATAACCACAGAAATTATAATATCTAAGATATAAGTAGTAGATTGCAATAACTAATACTAGTAAAGTTATTGGGGATGTTTGGTAAAATAGCTGTTTGGGGGGAAAAGAGCTGTTTGGGGAGACTTTAGCTGTTTTGACTAAGTCAAACAGCTAAAAAGGTGTTTGGTAAACAGCTGTTTGAAAGAACTATTTTATCCCAAACAGCTCTTTTTCAAACAGCTATTTCTATTGGCCTTTTGGGAATAGCTATTTGTGAAAATTACTGTATTGCCCAAACGTTTGACAAAATTACATGCATGTCATTAATAAACTCTATTCCTAGTTTCTTACCTTGCTTAAATCTTAGACAACTTTTACATCCAATTTCTTTTACTCGACCTCCCCACCTTCATCTCCACCCTCCCTATTATCATTAATAAACCCTATTCATAGTTTTCTTTTGGGTTGATGAAGATTAAATTATTTGAAATCCACACATATTTCAATTCATGACAAAAATATGGATGCAAGTTCATATTAATTGCAATTCATAAAAAAATAAGCATCTCTAAAAATAACAAATGTTATAATTAAGCTGCAGGCATTATATAAGTAAGTAAATATTGAAAACAAAAGAAAATAAGTAATGAACGCAAGTTATTTAAATTCATAAAAAAAATAAAGTTCCAAGGATGAAGCTAATTTGTACATATGATATATATAAATTTTTTTAAAAACAAAATAAGATGATAAATAGATAAAAACTTATTCAGTTGAAAAGTATTTAGAGAAAGGGCATCAATGGAATTTTACCAAACATATTTTCTAAAAACAGCTAATTTTACCAAACACTTTTTCTATAAATAGTTAATTTAAACAGCTAATTCAAACAGCTAACAGCTAACGGCTAATACAAACAACTAACAGCTAACAGCTTACCAAACAGGGCCATTATAAGAAGGTTAATCGTTAAAAACAAGCATATTTCTTGAAAAACCCCTTTAAAAAAACTTATTTGCATAGTTTTCCTATTCTAGGGACTATTTTGCAATTTTTAAAAGTTCAATGACTAAAATAATAAGAAAAAGAACCGAAAAACTAGTTGATTGAAAACATAAGGCATCCCAGAATTAGTTTTGAAAAGGCAGGGGCCTAAAAATAGTTACCATCGAACTTAGGGACTTAAGTGTCAATGATTCCTCAAATTGAAGGAAATAGAAAATTGTCATTTGTTTTAAAAAAAAATCTAAGTTTTTTTCAATTTTTAGGGGTTTCAATTTTTTGACTTTTCTATTTTTTTTTTTTTTGGATTTTTATCTCAATAAATAAACTAAATAAGATCACTACTAATAACAAAATACAGAAAGTCAAATAAAACATGTACAACTAATAAGAAAGTGGCAAACAAAAAGAAAATGCTAATCTCATGTCGCCGTCCTCGGTAGTTGTGCAAAAAATGCATACGAGATTTTTGAAGTGAAATTTATAGTCGCAAGCGTACAACTTTTGCTTTAGTGCTTGAGGGTCATCTCCTCAGGAACGTTGGATGGGATTAGGCCACTGACTGCGAAAATAAATTAATCTATCATCATTTTAAACTAATTAAAACAATAAACAATGACTACTAGTGATTATAAATAGACGTACTTCTAAATGATCCCTAACTTTTTACAAACTCTAATAGGATCTAAATAATCTTTAAACTAGATAATATAGCAAAACCAAATCCAACCACATTATCTCAACTAATCACAAATAATATGATACTAAGCATGCTATAATATAGCGACTTCTAATCAAAAATCAGGATCAACTTAATGAAAACCCAAACAAACCCTCACACGAAATAAGAATGAGCATCATAATCTAATAAAACTAGAAACAAGAAGGAAACACAACACAATCACAGTTAGGCCTTTAAACCCAAAACAATAAAGTTGAATAGGGGAGAACGAAGTAGCAGGACAAAGAAATTGGAAATCATAAAGTCATCATAACAACAAAATCAAACCAACCAAAGAACGAATGGGCATCCTAGCTCAGCACTTGCTCCTACACTCGAATATGATGGTCTTGCACACCAAGGTGGTTCCTGCCTCCATTAATGGAGGGAAGACACAAGTCCAAAATCAAATCCAAAAGCAAATAAAAATGATGGTCAAACCCAGATTTTGCAAACAAGAAATACATCAACCATATTCACCCAAATCAGAAAAAAAAAACCTTGCATAATCGAACTAAAATTTGAAGCAAACTAGAGCAAAAATAAGGGCACATGAACAAGGGAAGGAAAAGGCAAAAATTCAACCAACTTCAGAGCTAAAAGTTGCAACTTTCGACTTAGAAACTAATAACTTCAACGTTCACATACATCAAATTGCAAGCTGGAAATAGATCTAACATTCAAAATAAAAAACAGGTGAAACGAAATAAAACCCTAAATTACTAAAATGCAACTAAACTAACTAAAAAGCCTAAAAATAAAACCTAGATTACCCCAAAATCGATGCTGCTCTTCGATTTGTACCCTATTGATCCCTCCTTGATCTTTGATTTCACCTCCAATGAATGGCCGAGATGGTGCTAGATGGTGGAGATGGGGGTGATTTGGTGATGATGGTGAGCATGGATGATGGTGTAGACGTTGATGGTGGATGGTGAAGATGATGATGGAGGTGAGAGGGTGCATGGTGAAGCTGGTGATGGTGTGGTGAAGATGTGTGGAAGAGAGAGAGAGAGAGAGAGAGAGAGAAAGTGCTGAGATTGGGGATGGGGGTTTCTATCGGGCTTTCTTTTTTGGAACCAGAGAGGAGAGAGAGTGCGTGCAAATAAGAGAGGGGGTTGGGGATTACATGACTGGCATCTAAGAGGCTGGTTGTTTTATATTTGATTTTTTTCCTTTTTTTTTGCTCTTAGGTCCTACTTTTTTAGGCTATAAAGAAGAGTGGGCTAATGGAGACATTGGGTCAAATCCAACAGAAGCAGCCCAAGCCCTCTATTTCACTATTTTCTTCATTTTTTCCATATTTTTCTAATTTATTGGATTACCTACAAAAAAAATCAAAGAAAATAAAAATTTAAATATAATAATTATTTCGAGCATAAATTAGTTATAAATGTATCATAAAAAGATCGTATTTTTGGTGTGAACAAATACTCTCACACCTAGATTTTGCTCGTTCTCGAGTAAAACAAACTAAGTTACCTAAAAAGAAATAGAAAGTAAGAAAAAGAAAAACCTAACTCACTTTTGTATAAATCAAAATTGCATTTAGCATATACAACAAGCCTTTTAAACCACTTGGATTCTTACGTGGACGAGTGAGATCTCGTGAGGGTTTTCAAATGAAATACCCACAAAAACTTTTCAAAAACAAAGGAAGATCTTTTTGGTTTTAAAAACATGAACATATATACATGTAATTGAGAAATTATGTACACAATCTAGGCAATTATACCACCCTAGTAACCAAATCACCAAATTATATACAAATGGAATGGACAATCAGAAGACAATCTAGTCAAAATGCATTTCGACGTTCACTTTTCACCCGACACATAATGAGCAATGACATGTACACCTTGGGGAATGTGCAAATGTATATTAGTTCTTATGAATCAAGTTGCTAACATTGACATGGTCGTGTCGCACCATGTGCCAACCCTTTGCCCCCTTCTTCTTCCTTGTTTTCCCTAAAAGTTTCTATGCTTGCTATCTTGGGTTTGACCCACGGTTATCCCGGGTTGTCCACTAAGGTAAACCGGGGTTAACACAACCAACTCTCAGCACATTTTGCACCCGTTATCCACCATTTGAGCAATTCTCGTTATTGCCTACAAAACCAAGAAAACACTAGTAAACAACTAATGTACCAATTATTGTGAGCTAAATCTAGGTAGTATGAGAGTATAAAATTCGCACATTTTGATCCCGAATTTGTAGGTGTAGTTTTGGGGAGTGGGGTGGAAAATTTATCGTCTATAGTACAGTGTGGAAATCAAGTCACAAATTATTTTCAGCGCTAACTCTAAGCTAGCTAGGGAAAGTGATAAATGTCACCGAGCACGATTAATTAACTAATCACTCACTAATCCTAATCCAAACATAATTAATTAAACTAAACTAAAACAAAGTAAAATTAACAAAATCAACACAAAACATCATATTAACAAACGATAACTAGCAAAACATCTAGTTAACTAAGAAAGCATTAAATTTATTGACTAAAAGGAGAGAGAAAGGGAATTACCTCAAAAGTTTGGAAATCCAACAATGGAGGTTGGCCCATTGTTGGAGTAAATGAATGATTATTAGAGGTGGATTCTCCACTTATTCTTACTAATCTAACTCAACTACTCCTTATTTAACCCATTGAGAGCCAAAAACTCAAACTTGTAAAAAAGAGTTTTCAAACCCTATGATGGAGGAGAGAGAAAGAGCTTGAAATTTGCATTCTTAAAGAAAGAGAATGAGAGATTAAGAGTGGATAAGAGAATAAAAGGATGATTAGAAAAGGCAGACACTAATTTCAATCCATCAACAAATAAGAGCATGTAAATTTGGCATTAAACTAGTAAATCAAACTCAACAAAGTAAGAACTTGACTGCAAAAGAAAATTAAAGAGAAAGAAAGAAAGCTAATTGCATGAAAGCTTCATTACTCTTGAAATGTGGCTGCAAAATGAAATTAAATCTACACTAATCTCCCATAAACCCTATTCTAAAAACCTCAAAATTAGATTCATACATAAATGGGGGAAGAGGCTTTAAATAAATCTCAACACATTAGGTTTGGCATGGTTGTGCCAAAGCCCTAGAAACTAGCAATAGAAGCCGGGTAGGATAGGGAGTGGCACGGGCACCCTGTGCCTACCCTCTGCCATCTTCTTCTTTCTTGTTTTTTCCTGAAAGTTTTTGTGCTTGCTATCCCGAGTTTGCTCCATGGTTATCCCGAGTTGTCCACTAAGGTAAATCGGGATTAACATGACCAACTCTCAACGCATTTTGCACCCCATTATCCAACATTTAAGCAATTCGAGTTATTACCTACTAACCAAGGAAACACTAATAAACAACTAATTTGCCAATTATTATGGGCTAAATTTAGGTAGTATGAGTATAAAATTCGCACATTTTGATCCCGAACAAACCTATGCTATAATTGTAATGCCCATTATCAGATGTTTTTGAATAGATACATTAATGTTGAAGAGCTCAGTTGCTAACGTTTTCTAAGAAGCTTAGATGAGTGAGAGGGGTGCTCGGACTTAAGGATGATGATATGTCGACCTGAGATAAATGTTCACGTGTTGGCCTACGATAGGTAGTGACATGTCCTCCTTTACTCAACTTGCACGAGTTGGATTTGACTTGAGAAAAAGCCATCCGACGCTCAAGTGAATAAGAGAAGGATAATTATTAAAAAAAAAAGGAGATTACGAGTCAAGATACTAATTTTGGGAAAATGTCATGGATGTCATGTCAAAAATAGTGACAGACCTTGCTATGAATATGATGTTCACTCATGTTGAAATGGAGATATAACATGAGTCATCTTATCATTGGGGAAGTCTTAAATACCCCCAAACAACTAGTACGAATGATGCGACAAGTTTCGAGCTGATTAGTAGCATCTATCATAGTTTTAACCAGATAAAGATTCATTTCAAAAAGTTAAACCACCATTTTATATATAATTTTGGACATTTATAATAGTATGCGTATGACACTATTTTGCTGGCACGGTTAATCCAATTAGAGTGTCATTTTTACCTATCAACATAGCTAACAAACATTAAAACTTGGTGATTAATAATTAATTATGACTATTGAATTTGAAACTTAAGTGTTTTAAAAATCATATAATATAATAATATATTAATTAAGGTTGAGATAAACCATTGAAAAGTGTTTCGCGCAAGGTAAAAAGGACACAACAAATAAAAAAAGATAAAAAGGATGAGAAAAAAAGTTTCGCATGTGAGCACCAAACTCTTAAACTATATGCAACTGGAGGCTTGCGAGCTTATATTCAACAAGCGAACGACTCGTCTGGTGCATAACGGTTGACCACCGACTCGTGGCTCACGAGGAGGTACGAGGCTCGTGGCCGCTCGATCCTTTCTTTTCCCCTGCTTTCTTGGATTTTTCTTTTATTGTTCTTTCTCAATAAGTTTTGAAATCTTTTGTTTTTTCTTGTTTGATTGAGGAAAGCAGTATAAGAATAAATATAAGATGAGTGATTGCATGTTGGGGGGTGTTTGTGCCAAGATTGGCTGATAGGGTTGCTGAAAGAAGAAGAAGAAAGAAGATGAGAAATAGAGGGTTGCTGCGAAGGAAAAAGATGAAAGGGGAAGGGGCGGCAAAAATAATGAGAGAAAAAGGGGGTGTATTTCATTAATGATATTAACTAATTAATAATATTCTTATAACTACGTTAATGATATTTTTTCTACGTTGCTATCATAAATTAATTATTTGATTTTTTAGAAAATGTATAAATTACTTTCACAATTTATTGACATAAACAATAAAACAAAATAAAAAAGTAAAATTAATTAAATATATATAATTGTGAGATCCATAAATACTATTTATGTAATAAGTTAAAGTTGTAAGCCCTATATTATAAAGCAAAATGATAAGTGTCTTGCCATAAGACACTTTCTAAGTGTCTTGTTTTTGTTTAAAAATCATATTATCATATGTTTAAATTGATAAAAATGGTATAATTGAACAATGGACGCAGACTACAAGTTGTAAAATGTTTAAAATCATCTTTTTATCCATAGTCTACTAGCTTTCTAAAATACACGTATTAGATACCCTCGCAGATAGGGTTGATCCGGTTATTGTTTTATTTAATATTTTATTAATGTAGCCGACGAGTATTTAAGTTTAGAAAATTCATAATTAAGCATAATTATTAAAAATTGATAATTTTAAATAATAAAATATATTAATTTTGAATAAAATAAGATATTTAAAAGTGTCTTACAGTAAAACATATAACATCACTCTATTATAAAAGAGAAAACTTATGAGTCAAAAATTAACTCATACAATAATGTGAGGGAGCAAGGTCTGTACTTACGAGCCAAATTTGGTGTTCACCTTTGTACACTGTGTTTGCGGGTTCCTCTCTCCGGAAGAGGCGGGAAACGAAAGAGGAAAGAGAGAGGGTAGACGACGAGGCAGCAAACTTGAGCTGTGGTTCAGAGACTACTACAAACTCTTCACAAAATGGGGATTAAGGTTGCTGTTAAAGATTTTCCTTAGAAATTGCTTCCTGCATTGAATCTTCCCGTTTTTCTGTCTATCTCTAACGTTAGGGTTTATCATGTTTGTGGTGGTTGTTGAAAAATTAGGGTTTAACGAAACTACTGGCCGACAATGCACCTAAGTGCATGAAAGAGCAGAAATTTGAGAGCTATTTTGGCCGGAAGATCGCCATCGATGCTAGCATGAGCATCTATCAATTCCTTGTTCGTTTTCCCTAATTCCCTCTTTGTCCCCATTTTTTTATTTTATTCTTTTAGGTGAATCCGGCTGTTTCATTCAACCATCATCAATAATAAGCTGTTAATTTTTGTAGATTGTGGTGGGAAGAACTGGAACTGAGATGCTTACAAATGAGGCTGGTGAAGTCACTAGGTAATGATGCTCCAGTGATTTAAGTCGCTTTATTTGTTTGTTCACAGTTTATGGTTTCTGGTTTCTTGTTCTATGCTTTCCTCTATGAATATTGGTTATACGTGCAATAACAACGCATTAAGCCAATGAACAAAGGTCCTGCCTGAGTAAGCTCTGGCGGGGCCAGGTATACTTGATCCTAATGTAGCCTGCTCTTTAGTATACCTTTTTGGTCCACTCCTCCACCACAAGGTAGGAGAAGAGGCATTTGGTATAGGATTTAAGACACAAAAGCTGAAAATTGCCATACCAGTGATCCTTCCAATTATATCTTGAGAAAACAACAATACAATTTTGTCCCTTTGTGATCTTTTAGTTCGTATTTTCACGCAATGTTGTTTCCTTTCAGTCATTTGCAGGGGATGTTTACACGAACTATTAGGCTTCTTGAAGCTGGTATAAAGCCTGTGTATGTTTTCTCCCTCATTGTTTTAAAAATTTTGCTTGGATTAAATTACAGTGATGATACTATGTGAAGAAATTGAGGATGGATGCTGAATCATTTCTGAAATTGGTTGGTTTTGGGACGAATTTTGCTCTGTCTCTTTGCCCGTTTTTTGCTTGGTCATTTTTGTGCTTTTTTGGGGTTTTGTGACGCATTAATAGTTTCCTAGAAGATTAATACTTTAACAAACCTGCCTGCTTTGGGCTTTCTTCATTTTCTGGTTAACGGTATGTCGAAATAGCTTGTGCAACACCTCTCTTCCCCCGTCTCCCCCCCCCCCCCCCCCCCCCCCAAAGGAAAAGAAGAAGGAGTCAAAGTTATATCCTGATCAGCATCCTGAATTGCAAATAGCTTCATGGTTTTATCATCCATTTATTCTTTGAACTGAAGATTGTGTCATCCAGGTATGTATTTGATGGACAGCCACCTGATTTGAAGAAACAGGAACTTGCCAAACGGTATTGTTCCTCTTCCTTTTGTCATTTGAAAAGTTCCTAACCAGTGATTTTACTGATTCAACTGTGATTTTGTCTGGTAGTTATGCTAAACGAGCTGATGCTACTGAGGATTTGACCGAGGCGATAGAGGTATGCTAATTTTAATTAGAAATAATGTGTTTTATTGGGATTTAACTTGCCTTTTTGTCTCAATGTAATCTTTCTCCCTCTTCAAGTCATTAAGCACTTCCTTCAATGACTAATGCAGAAAGGTGATAAAGAAGATATCGAGAAGTTCAGCAAACGGACAGTGAAGGTCTGTTCTTGTACTAATTCAGGCTAGTTGTTGTTCGGGTACTATCTTGGTGTACTTCCAGCAGGAGAGGTATCATTGTAGGATGTACTAATGTTTCTTGACAATCACTTTTATGAACTAGTAGCACTTCTGTGTTTTGCTTTTGCAGATAAAAAAGCCTGGTTAAAGACAAAAAGCAAACAAACTTGGAGTAGTTGCATGTTAGTCATTGTCTCATTGAACTCTACATCTTCCATTAGATGTCTTATGAAGTGAAAAATGTTGGAATGCTACATCATTGTTTTGAATTTGTTATGGTTTTTAAATCATGCTGTGATATTCTTTTGTTTTCTGGTTGTTTGATAAGTCATAAATTTAAATTTGAAGCAAGCATCTCTGGCTAATGAACTTCGTTTTGCTTCTCAACTTATGGGAAAGCAAGATTTGTTTGTTTGTTTGCTGGATGTCCGCCATCCTCCATTGCAAGATTGCAACCATAGTGGCATTGTATACATGGAAAGATTACCATGACATAATGATAATACAACACTCATATTAGGAATCTGATAGGCCATATGAGATTTTAACTGCATACCCTGATGTTAGGTAGCTTTGGTTACAGTAATTTTGGATTATACGTATCCTAATATGGTGCGGACCTTTGGTTATGCAGGTGACAAAACAGCACAATGAAGACTGCAAAAAACTCTTAGGATTGATGGGAGTGCCTGTGGTTGAGGTGCTTCTCCACGATGGCATAATGTTTTGTTTATTGATGATTGTTCATTGTATGCATAGTTATGACTTCCTGTTCTGGTATCTGCAGGCTCCTTCTGAAGCTGAGGCACAGTGTGCTGCACTTTGTAAATCTGGAAAGGTCTATAGAATGTTCATTCTTTGAAAATAAGCTTCCTATTCCTTTAATGCATAATAATGGAAAGATTGTGTTTCCAAGTACAAGATTAGGACCATTTGAATACAATTTGAAAGATGCTTTAGTGGTTAAACCACTTGTTCCAAAAAATTTACGCTGGAGGTTCAATTCACATATTGCACCCCTCCAAGGTGTCCTTCTCAGCCCTTAGCTCTTAGTTAATCTAGCATTAGGTTGGCTTGATGAGCCAACACTCCCCCCTCCGAAAAAAAATGGAGGGATGGGGGAACCATCTTGCTAAAAAAGAAGAAAAACAGAAAGGGAGCTTACAACCAGTGGATGTAACATTGATCTGGCTGTATTGTGCATTGTGCTTCTGAAAGTTCATTTGAAATCTATCTCATCAATGCTTTATCGTCTTCTTTCTCATTGGGAGAAATAAGTGCAGCATAAAATGTTAATGACTTTCAGGTTTATGCTGTGGCTTCTGAAGACATGGACTCTTTGACCTTTGGAGCTACCAGATTTCTCCGTCACTTGATGGATCCTAGCTCAAAGAAGATCCCAGTCATGGAATTTGAGATGGCAAAGGTACCAGTGCAGTAATGCATCAGACTTGATGTAAGATGGAATGGTTAAATGCACTATTTATATGGCTAGTTCTGTTTCAGGTCTTGGAGGAGCTGAATCTTACAATGGATCAATTCATTGACTTGTGCATTCTTTCTGGGTGTGATTACTGCGACAACATTAAAGGTATGTAATACCAATTCTCATGGTGTAGCTTTCTTGCTTATCTGTGTGCTAAGGGAAACGGTTGAGCTTCTGGCTTTCTTTTTTTTGGGGGGGGGGGGGTTTTGGGGGTTTTTTTTTTTTTTTTTTTTTTTTTTGGGGGGGGGGTGTTGATTGGGGGAGGTGGGGTGAATTTGTGTTATTGAGGAATGATAACTTTGCAGTCTTGTTTAGACTAGTTTCTCTTTGTAGTTATTGTTTGGCGAGGATTTCTTTTTTTTTGTGTAATTTTTTAAAAGCCCATTATGTTTTCTTAAATGCAAGAAATTGGGATCATAGCTACTTGTGGTAAGGTTTTTTTTGCCACTTCATGCAATATGTGATGTAGAACGTTCTAAGAGCAATTCCCACACCTAGAAAATGACACAAGAACTTTCGAAAACTCAATAATTCAATTCATTCAAGTATGTCTTTCCCCAATGCGCGAAGGGGTTTATAAAGGAATCAATACAACTGGAAAAGGAATAGAAAATATACCCGAAGATTACGCTAAGATTACGATAACTAAAAATAATCTAAGAGATAAAAAAATAAGATTTTATCTTAAAAGATAACCTACAAAGATAATCAATTATAAAAATACTTCACATATGCCAATATTAAGATATATCCATATCTTCTTAATTCTCCCTTATCCTTATCCTTATCCTGCATCATTCTCCCCTGGTTAGAAAAAACTCGTCATCGAGTTTTGTAAAGCGGTAGAAAGAAGGAATCCAAGTAAAGAAACAACTTCACTTCACTCCACAAATGGAAAAATTGTAGGGCTTTCAACTTCTCAAAGAAAAGTAGCAATGCAATGAGCGGATGCAGCTTCTTGCCAACTAAAAGTTCTTTAGGGATAAACCAATCAAAGTGCCCATATTCTAGTCTTGATATCTCCACATGATAAAATTCTGGACACCAAGACCAAAAATCTCCAGAATTAGGCAGCGTCTTGCATTCATATGTAGCATTTTGAGACTCCTCATCAGCATTTTTGAATCTTATGCGCTCCTCATTCGGACCCTTTTTAATTCCATTCTCCTTGATTCGTGTAATTTCATCTATAGAGGAAATAACTTGTTGAAGTGGGATCCGAGACGCACATGCATCCAATACCCTTTTACTAGTAACTTGTTGACTCCGATAGAGACATAGAGTATGGAAATAAGAAATTCCAACAAAAGGTCATCCACTTCAGTGAGAATACCCACGAGAATGGACTCTACATATGCAAGAGTCATAGAAGAATGATCATCTTTAGGGGATGCTAACAAATGATGGAAAATGTCCAAGACAAGGGCATCACATTCAAGATCTAACAGCACAACATAAGCCTTAACTCTAGACATGGATTCAAGTATGTGACGTCTCTTATGGTCTGATTTGCCATCACTGTCAAGTATGGCTTCAAAAGATGACACAATGACTTGAAAGGCTTTTTTCATCAGCTCATCTTCAAAAGGGGCATTTGGTGCTGCAATTCAAATGAGTTCAGAAAGACAAGAAGCAAGAGATATCTGAATATCAATGTTTGCATGATTAACAAGCACTTCTGAGGTTAAGATGCCTTTTAGGGTCACTAGGGCATCTTGTATGGATGTTGGAGGGTTTTGGTATACTTGAGCCAAAAGGTTTTCGAGTTTTTCCAACAATTCAAGGAGATTGTTAGAAGATGGCAGAGAAGTACACAATTCATTCCCAACTTTGAATAGTTGATTTGGAAGATCTTGTCTCAATAACCATGCCGGTTTTAGCAAAACCATGATAATGTCATAAACTAGCAAGCAACATAAGATGAGAGTAGATTTGGCAACCAACACTTGCACGAAACAGCGACAAGAACAGTGGGAGAGTGATCAGCAAAATAATCACTGTGAATGGCTTTGAGCAAGGAGTAGGGCCGCTATGGTGGGACAACACAGTCAAATGTGTTTTCAGCACTCCCTGTTGAAGGCCAAAGGAACAGAAGTCCTTCAATTGTGAGCAAAAGATCAGTATGCAATCTAGGGTTAGGGTTCGCGGTTGGACCCAAACAATTGAAGCACGAAGTATACCAATTTAATTCAATTGTTTTAGGGTTTTGGGATGAAATTTGGTGGTTAACGCAGGAGTGAAATCAATTTGGGATGAATGTGAAGGATTGAACATGGATTTGGGGTCTAGGGTTTCGGGGGTAGTTAGGGTTTTCGCGAACCGGGTTGATGGAATTGGGCTTTCTAGGGTTCCGGTGAGAGGCTGGCGGCGAAGAAGGCTTGGTGGTGGTCGAATGGAGGTGGCGACCGAGGGTAGTTGGTGGGTGATGGTGGATGTCGTGTCTGGTGGTCGTTCAAGAGAGTGGAGGAGTGCGCTGCTGGGGTTTTGTTTCAGGAATTAGGGATTTGAGGGTTCTGGGGATAGCTGGTGGCAGTGGAGGTCGGGTGGCGGTTGGCCGGAGGTGGCGACCTCTGGGGGGTGGTTGGAGGTGGTGGTGGCCGACGGGAGGGGTGGCGTCGAAGTTGGTAGTGAAGGTTTAGGGTTTTTTGGTTTTTTTTGTTTTTTTTGCGTTTTTTTCCTTTTTTTTTTGTTGATTTGGGACGCAAGGAACAGGATTGCAGCGGTTTAGATCGATTGACTCTGTATTAGGTGAAAAAACAGAGTTTTAATATTTATAAATCCCAAGTGTAAGGTGTATCGTTGAGTACTTGGGGTGTCGTCCGTAAGGAGTTGTGTTTCCAACTACCAGAACTAACTAAAGCGTCTCGAGTTAGACAAAATCAAAGGGGATAGAAAATAGAACTGAACTACTAAATCGAAAACAAAAGGACTATGATTAGACCTAAGATGAACTAAGTGATCAAGTTAAGCCCTCACCTTTCCAAGTTACGCTAGTATTAAGAGATGGTCGATTGCATCATTAAAACTACCCGATCCCTCTCTCAAGGAAAATGAGCTAGTCTAATAGTTCTAACATTCTATTTTCATGGGATTAGTTCAATTAAACTACAAGATTGACAACCATTGACCTAGCTAGCGACGAGACTATTTTCATGTCCCAATCCCAACTATTCTTTCTACTTACACTAGACAATCGACCTCACCTCTCAGTATAAGTCAATTACCCCAAAATAGGGATGAAAGCTCTTTCAAGCATTTCATCGAACATTCGGCGGGCGTGAAAGAAAACTTTAAATTCTAGGCATAAACAAGGTAGGGTTGAGGCCCAAACAAGGCTAATTAGCCATCAAGGGCTAGCCACAATCCAATCAACCAAGATTAACGACTAATTAAACACGAAAACATGAAAACCTAAACTAGTAAATAAGAACATAAATATGAACAAAAGAGGAATTAATCTAAACTAGCATGAATGAAAACTAAAGGAAACACAAAATCATAATAAAAACTAAACATTTAAACTAAGCAAATCAAATACAAGAATTAAACTAACAAAATCAAAGCAAGAACAAAAACATGAAATAAAAAGAGAGAGAAAGAGAGAAACTTATGCTTGAATTGATTGAAGAATTGGAAATCCACAAGCTTGAATATCGAAATACAAACTACAATCCTAATCTAATCCTCTTATTGAGGTTTTTATTGGCTCAAACCTAAACTAAAACTAGCCTAAAACCACCAGAAATAAGCCCGATAAGCCCGAGCGACCCCTGTGCGACCTCCTCAAAACTGGCCGAAGACTGGTGCTTATACCGTGAAAGCTGACCCGACGCACGACCATGCCCTAGATGCACGGCCAGCCGTGCACAGGCGCACGGTCACACGCATGGCCGTGCGCCTGGGCGTGCTACCTGTGCGTGGCTTCGAGCACTGCTGCACGGTTGTGCTCTCCTGCAGGATGGCCGTGCACTGTGCTTTTCAACTTCCTTTTGCTCCCGGGGCTTGTCGGCCCTCTATCCCATCTCGAAATGCATCCCAAATGCCTCATTTCTTATTCAAGTTGGTGAGTTTCTCATCTCTTTGGCAAAACTTCTGGAAAACAAGAAAACCAACCAAATAAGTACATTATGAACAGAAAGAGGCAAATTTGACTTTTTCTCCTTAAGATTCAATATGAAAACCATGAGAAAAGTGGGTAAAATAAGGGATAAAATGAGGTCAAATGTAGGTGCAACACTCTGATACCAATTTGATGTAGGAAACAAGAACTTTCGAAAACTCAATAATTCAATTCATTCAAGTGTCTTTCCCCAATGCATGAAAGGGTTTATATAGGAATCACTGCAACCGGAAAAGGAATAGAAAATATATCCGAAGATTGCGCTAAGATTACGATAACTAAAAATAATCTAAGAGATAAAAAGATAAGATTTTATCTTAAAAGATAACCTACAAAGATAATAAATTATAAAAATACTTCGCATATGCCAATATTAAGATATATCCATATCTTCTTAATTCTCCCTTATCCTTATCCGGCATCAATATGTTAGTCTATGTTATTGGGTGGACTGTATATCTTATATTTTCTTGTTCATATGAAAAGAAACATTATTCTTCTTTCAAAGCTGTCCACTGTTGATTTAGAAAAAGGCTTCAGGGAATATCTTGCAATTCTAGATCATGAAACCAGGGTAAGACTGTAGAAAAGAGGAGGTTGAGCTGCAGGCATTTTGTTGCTGATAATCTGACTTCCTACGTATGACTAGTCTTTGGATCTGCTTCAAATGAGTCTTCTTGAGAATTATTTCTCGAGTTATTTGCCTGGTTGTCAGTAGAGCAAACTAAGTTTTGGTGGAATGGTTTAGGCAGAAATGGATACAGAGATGAATTTTTCTATGATGATGCTTACTCAGTTGCTTGTGTGATGAGAGTGATTGGTGTTTTAGATCTTAAATTCAAAAATTCATTCTCGGATTCTACTAACTTTTCGTCCTGGTATATTTTGGTACTTGGAGTTGGATATATCAATTTTGAACCAAATTCTCAATTGTTTTCTCGTTGCACTTCCTCCCTATGAAAGAAAGCACACAGAGTGATAACTTGGAAGGGGGAAAAATTCTTTAGCTGGTGAACAGCCAACAATGGATTCTACTGCCCAATCTTGTCTTGTGCATAAAGTATTCCTAATGGAATCAGTTGTGAACTTGTTATATGGAGACTCGCACAAAATCTACGAAACATATGTTAAAAATTGGAATAGAAACAGTCATGTTTGCCAAATTATGATCCATCAAAACCAAATTGCTGCATTTTGCATCTATTTGCTGTACTGATTGACATTTGGAGTCAACCACCAGGTATTGGTGGACAGACTGCATTGAAGCTTATTCGGCAGCATGGATCCATAGAGAGTATACTTGAGAACATCAACAGAGAGAGGTAATTGTTGGCCCCAATTCTAAAACTTCCAATATCTCATGTATCATTCGCCGGTTCAACCATTATAACAAAAACCATTTTGCAGGTTGTCTTGAACC
The DNA here is from genome assembly GCA_017589665.1 of Selenicereus undatus. NCBI lineage: Eukaryota > Viridiplantae > Streptophyta > Magnoliopsida > Caryophyllales > Cactaceae > Selenicereus > Selenicereus undatus. The sequence continues at coordinate 81,126,334 of JACYFF010019584.1, forward strand.
TTTTTCTGCTTCATGCCTGCTTCTTTGATAGTTTTCCTTTACTTTGAAGTTATTTAGCCAATTTTTTCCTCTCATCTATTTGTAATATTTCGTATTTCTGTTCATGTTTAGCTCTTGCATCATAAGCACCTTGAAGAAACAGGGATTTTGTAGAGACATTGATAAAGCAATCACTGTTAGCTTGCTTATAGAGGGTTTTACTTGTAACTCCGCACCCCTCGACAAAAGAAGGTTTTGCTTGTGTACTTGAAAAAAGAAAAATTCTGCTTATTTAAAGAGAAATGTTTTTGCATTTTCTTTCTCATTATTCTTACTTTTTCATGGAGCAAGGGCCTTGACAATTTATTTATGCAGCGACTAATCTGCTCAGCTCCACATATATTTTTCCCCCCTGTAGTGTACTTTTGTGTGCAAAATGTGGTTAGGTATATGGTATTTAAATATGTTGGCATGACCTAGTTTCTTCGCTTTTCATTGTGTGACAAGTACAATTAGATGTGAGATCTATCCTGCTTCCTGATGTGCACATGAATGCCTTTTATGCTAGCATAGTCCTCGTCCATTTCACTTATGCAACTTTGTGCAGGTACCAAATACCTGATGATTGGCCATATCAAGAGGCAAGGCGCTTATTTAAAGAACCTCTAGTATTTCGTGAAGATGAAGTACCTGAGCTGAAATGGAGCTCTCCTGATGAAGAGGTTGATTTTCATTTTCCGATTTTGTTTTGCTTCTCTCAGCCCTGTACAAGGTGCTTTAACAATTGTTTGTTTTTCCCCTCCGCCGGCAACAGGGTTTGATAAGCTTTTTAGTGAATGAAAATGGTTTCAATCATGATCGTGTAACAAAGGTAATCTTAACTTTTCAGGAACTTTTTGTGGCGCTGGTTGGTTTTATATTTCATTTTAATTTCTGGGTGGAAATCATCATAATACTGCTTCTGTCTTTATCTAAGGCCACAGAGAAAATTAAGGCAGCCAAGAGTAAGTCCTCACAGGGGCGGTAAGATATTTACTTTTGAATGTTTATTTACATCAATTCTTAAATTGATTTGAACTCTTTTTTCAGCAGTTGCTCCTGTTTTTTTGCAGATTAGAGTCATTTTTCAAGCCGGTTGCTAGTGATTCTGTTCCTTTAAAAAGAAAGGTTTGTGTGCATAAGTACATTGATTACTCTTGATTATGCTTTTGAATTTTCAGTCAAGAAAGAAAATTGCAGTTTCTGTATGCTGGAATATGATCTTGTAGCTCTGTTTGTGCACCATTCAACTGTCAAAGAAGGTGAGAGACCTGCTGAGTAACATCACCTTTCTGGCATGCATGCATTGATAGCTTAGTATTCCTGAATTCTAGCTTATATTACAAATGAATTATGAAATGGTTTCTTTCAAGTACACGTTTAGTATGTGTGGATCAACCACTAACATCTATGACTATGTTTTCAGCTCAAATGAATTCGAAAACCAAATGATATGTTTTTCATTATGCTACGATAAACTCTCATCATATTTGTTTTGCATGCCGTTTGACCTTCGCAGATTTTTGATCTTAGGAGTTTTGATTATCTTGAAACTTGCTCTAAATGACTAGTTCGTCTGGGCTTTACCGCACTGATTGTTAGAGGAGACTTGTTACTTTCACTTTTGAGGTTTTGTCGTACTTGGATTTTGACTTCTTTTTGTCATACAACAGGAAACAACAGATAAGTCTTCAAAGGACGGAACAAACAAAAAACAGAAGGCTGGTGGTAGGAAGAAGAAGTAGCGAATTGCAAATAGAGTATCAACATGAACTGTGGAGTTACTAATACTCATCCTGTTGTAAGTTCAAATCCTTTTGATGATTGCCCCCTTTAAATGAACCCAAATTCTAGTCCCTAAGCTTCTTGAGATTTTATTTCAAGCTTTTCAGTTTTCAGAACTATCATGCCGATTGATTTTGCATTATCCATTTATCCGTTTTGTTTTTAGCCATCAAATTCATGGCTAAAACTTCAGTTCTGAGGGAACATGAAGATGGACCCAGCCAATTAACATGGAAGCTTATAACTGATTCTCCATCCATGTGACTCTTTCTCCTTGATTTGGCCTTGGCATCTTGTTGTGGTTGTTGTTTCACATTCAGCCATATGTGCACCTGCTGAAGAGTCCAAATACAAGTCCAAATCCCTGTGTCTAGAGTCCGACTTCAGATTCTTTTTTTGAGTGCGAAAAAACAAGAGAGAAAGCGGGGGGGGGGGGGCCCCCCCGCTAAAGCTGCTGCCTTAACCTGAAATGCGGAGAGGCTGGTTCCTATATTGAAAACCACCCTTGGGCAGAGTATTCTGATACAGTTCTCAGAGTAAGTTGCCGAATCTGTTCGTTCTTGTTACATTGTTTCTTGAAAATTGGATGGAACCTAAGCCTGCTAACTAAAAGATTTGATCAATTCCAAACCGTTTGTTCTATGGATATGATTGGCTGGATTGGTTTCTAATTTTCTGGATTCTTGCTTTCAATTAAGTGCTGGGCAAACATTGACAAAACTAAGTGTTGGTTTGTAGGGTGTATAACTAGGTCCTAGAGAGGCACATGTGTCAAATTCTTGGGGTAACATATGCTGTTAGATTATAAAGAAGCAAAGAAAAGTGAAGGGGTGTTTATTTAACTTTTTAAGGAGGGGGGTTTCAGGTTTCTCCTAAACCCAACTATCAAACATTAATTTGAGAAGTTGGAGAAATCCCATGTTGGTGGCCTAGGCTGTGTAGCTGACATGGAGCTCTAATGGCAGTGGAAATGGATAGAATTGGGTGGTTTTTATTCCTTCCATTTTGAGCATCAGGGTTGTCAATCGAGAAGGAGAATTTGAATTTCCAGAGGAAGAGGAAGGAGGATTTTGTGAAGGATCCCAATACCCATGGGCCATGGCTTCGATTGAGTTAATACAAAAGATGGTGCAGAAGTCAGTGAGAACGAAACAATAAAATAAAAGGAAAAAAAGGAAAACTGGATTGAGAAAAAAATAGTTATGTGCTGTGTGCTTCTATAACAAGCTGTCTACCATCCATCAGAGGAAACAAATCTAGGGCTGCAAAGAAGTGATAAAAAAAACGAAAAAAAGAAAAGAGAGACTATGTCAGCTATAGAATGATTATATTGATAAATGAGCAGAAGTATGTTGAGGTCAGAATTTATGCATTCTGACGTTTTTTATGTAACATCAATGAGCTTAATGGTCACATGTATGCTTTGGTACAAGGCCTGTCAATTGGTTTGAAACCTCCAAATCTGACACAGGATGTGGGTGGGGAGTAGCTAGGGTCCAACATAACGCAGCTAGGGTTGAACACATACAGCCTTACCTCTATGATTGAACTATGAAGAGACTCTTTTTGGACCGTGAATTTGAAAGCTGTGCACTGCCTGCCACTTCTCAAAATCCACTATAGGTGCTATTCTTGCTCTCATCCATTTCATGTCTTTATTTCGGTGGGGACTGGAATTCTTTCTAGCTTACTGTCAATTCCCTTGCCAGTTAAGGCCATGGCAATTCGATCATGCCAAGGTTAATGCTTGGATTTTGCTTCGAATTTGATTGATAGGATGTCTGTCTTTATCATTGAGAATGCTGACAAACGTCTCTGGAATTTGCAGTCAGTCAGCAGCCATTTAACCCCCTCCCCCCTCCCCCCAAATAAAAAAAGAAAAAGAAAAAAAGAAACCTCCTTTTTAAATCTTGGACTTCAGACAGGTTCGCATGTTAGAAGGGAATTTGTGTTCTTGCAGGACCTAATCTTCTCTGGGCTGCATGTTTCCATGGCTGTTGCTGGGGAAGCCAATATGTGCAAAGTTGCATAGCCAGCTTCAATTAGGTGCTTCAGACTGTAATTTGATGACGGTGGAAACTGATGTCAAGCCCTTGCATCCTTTCCCTCCATGTCTTTTGGTTTTCATAGGGTGACTAGTAATTAATGTCATTTTCCTGGTTTTCCCGTTTTCCTTTCGGTGCGACATGAAAGGGGGTTTTTTTGTGGGGGGGGGGGGGTGTGGGCTGGTGTGCAAAGGTCGATGTAAGTGATAGTTACCATTGGGTCTTTGGCTGTATCTCTGGAACTTCGATTAGTCGAGCTCCACTGGCATCTATGATTTCTCGGCCCTTTTTTTGATATTGTGGGTGTCAATTTCGTCACTCAGTACGTTTGGTTTCTCAGCTGTTAGTATTATCTCAAGTTCTGTACAAAAACACCCGTCATATGGATACTTACATCTTTTTTTTTTTCCCTTTAATTGTCCGCACAATAAGTAGATGCCTTGCAGGTAAAGTCCTGAATGTAGGTCTTGGTTATGAATCTTCGAAAGACTTGACCACCTGAGTTACGTGATGTTCGTATTCAAAATTCATGTTTTGTGACCAAGTAACTTCCTCGCCTCTTTGAGCACTGGCTCTGGCTATGGAAGGTTGAATAGCTAAACAAGTTATAGTATGATATAAGTTCGGTTCGATGCAAATCCTTCGATGCCACTGAGTTGAACAAGGAATGACAAATGATTTTAGGATGATTTTTAAGGCTTTTCGGATGACAAATTAGTCGTGTGTGGTACCTTATTTTTTTGAAAGAAGATGCTGGAAGGTAAACCATCATGTACGGCTAACTGTTAGTTTTTTGGTTTTGGGGATAATTATCATAGAGGGCTCTTGGTTATATAGAAAACACATTTATCGGATGACGAAGGGTAACATTAATTGGAGCAATATCAGTCAAGAATTTTGGTAAAACCATTTTAATTCAATTTTAGTTGTATTGTTAGTTGGTTCGGTAAATTTATCTTGACAGTACAACAATGTTAATAAGAAAAACTTTGGGTTAGGCTAAGTCAAACCAATTTAGGCCTGGATAAAAATCAAGTGCTCTTTTGCTTATCATTGTGTGTCCATTGCCAGGATTCCAAGGTGTATGAATCTGGTGGTTGGATACAGGATGATTTTGTCAGGGGCAGTTCTTTGTAGCAATACCCAAAGTGGTACTACACATCTTGTACTTGGGTTGAGTGCTGATCTTTCTCACGAATGCAGATCGGCACACAACGTTTGGCAGGATTGCTACAAATGGTTCTTAAATTATTAGGCAAACGTGAAGAGCTGGATGATAAAGGTGAGTTGCAACACAAGAGTACCAAAAGAAGACCCAAACTAGGTGTCCATTCAAACATAAGAGTCCAATAGTCCGTCGTTTACTTAGCAGAACAAAATGCAAAGCAGAATAAAATGGCATCACTAGGGAATAAGGCTGCATGAGCCAAGTCAGATCATGAAGGCTCGTTAGCTAGCTTGGTAGTTGGGATGGGCATGGGGCGGGTACGGAGCGGGTGGAGTTGTACCCGTACCCATACCCATTTTCAAAAGTCATTCCCATATCCATACTCATACCCATCGGGTTTTCAAAATCTATCCCTATACCTATACCCATAAGGTATTTCAGGTATTTTCAGTTTTATTCGAGTATATACATATATTACAATATAGTACCCATTGAGTACTGGTGGGTTTTAAGCGCGCAAGATTGAAAAATTATCAAGAACGTGATAAAATAAATAAAACTGACACGAGCAATTTGAGAGAAAAATTATATTTCCACTATTCCTGGACAATATACAAACAACTCTCCTTGTTTACAAGTGTTAATTACCAACACCTATAAATAGACTCTTCCCACACCCTTTACCTGAATGTGTTTTCCTACAACTAATTACCAGTTGCTATCTACACTCACCTACTCTCACTAAGCTCTTTCTTGGTATTTTTTCCAGTCGTGTCCTGTGTAGCTCTTTTTCTATGTTGTTTTCAAAAACTAATAATACCCCTATTTATAGGAGTGTAGGAAAGTTTTCATTTAAACAAATATTTATTTCTAAATGCACATTACTTTTAAACTTTGCTTGAAATTAAGTTTTGAAACATTCCTAGCTTCCGTTACCAAAACTCCTTTTTTTTTTTTTTAACTTCCTTTGTTTTTTTCTTTTTTTTTTCCTTCCATTGATTTTCATCAATCCTAACAATCTCCACCTTGATAAAAATCAATGCCAACAGCTCCACCTAACTTGATCCGCTAAGGTCATCGCCACCTTTAGTCGAATAAGCAAATGTTACCCGCTTCCTCTTTGCTCCCCATCTTTCGCTTGAGTCACTTGTAGTAGCACTATCTGCAGCTCCACCCGTCTACACATTCCTTATAAGTCTGTACAAACCTTTAGACATTTTTCCTTTTAGGACTACCATAGCTCCTTTGGAAACCTTTAAAACTCTACCTTGAGACAAATATTGATAACCTCTCCCATCTAAAGTCCCTAAAGAAATCAGATTTCTTTTTAGACTTGGCACACGTCTAACCCCAGTTATTGTTCGCACTACCACATCAAACATGCGAATTCATATTGTTCCCACCTCGACAATCCGGCTTTGTGCACCATTTGCCATGTTGATAGTACCTATTTCACATGATTGATACGTAGCAAAGTGCTCTCTAACTGAACACATGTGAAATGAACAACCAGAATCTAATATATAATCTGACTTTCTTGGACTTTCAGCAGTTGCTAGAAATACGTCACCTTCATCACCTAGGTGCGAACTTTCTGCAACTCCTACTACTAATGGCTTCTCATCTCTCAGATCCTTCTTTCTCTTCGGACAATTCCTTTTCATGTGACCTTCCTTATCGCAGTAGCAGCATTTGAACTTCCGACTATTCGATCTTGAACGTTGGGACCCTTCCTTCTTCTCTCTTGACCGTCCTTGTCTCCGACTAGATTCTTTTGTAACCATGGCCACTTCACCATCATTTGAGAATCCGTTGTTGAGTCTCATTCATCAACAAAGCAGCAACCACCTTATCAAGTCTCAAGGTCTCTTTTCCAAACAAAAGAGTAGTCACGATATTATCAAAAGATGAGGGTAGCGAAGCCAACTAAAGAAAAGCTTTGTCTTCCTCTTTAATCTTTACCTCTAAGAATCCAACTCCATCGTTATCTTGTTGAACTCGTCTAGATGTTGATTGAAGCCCACTTCTTTCGTCATTTAGAGACCAAACAACCATTTTTTCAAGTATAACCTACTTGTCAACGATTTTGACTTATATCGGCTCTCCAATTTGCCCCAAATATCTACTGGGTCTCTTAAGCCAAGAACTTCCCGAAGAGTATTATTTGCAAGACACATCAATATTGTACTTGTTGCCATGTCTTTCAAATCTTCTCATTCCTCCGTTGACATCTTCTCTGGCTTGTCTTTTTCCCTAAGTGCCACCCACTCATTGTTCGTCATCTTCTTGGTCCTGCGAGTCTTCACCTTCAAGGCCTTAATTGTCCATTCTCGTGTCAGCAAACTTTTCACCCCTTGTTGCCACAATGTGAAATAACCAAGGCCATCAAAAGGTTCGATCGTAATGCACGAGCCTTTTACCGATGCCATCCCACATTCTTTTACTTCGATTTTTTTCTCTTATTGCTTACAAACCCTCCTTTCCAACGCAACCTCGCTCTGATACCACTGTTGGGTTTTAAGCGCGCAAGATTGAAAAATTATCAAGAACGTGATAAAATAAATAAAACTGACACAAGAGGAACTTGATAGAAAAATTATATTTCCACTATTCCTGGACAATATACAAATAACTCTCCTTATTTACAAGTGTTAATTACCAAAACCAATAAACAGGCCCTTCCCACACCCTCTATCCGGATGTGTTTTCCTGCAACTAATTACCAGCTGCTTCCTACAGTCACCCACTCTCACCAAGCTCCTTCTTGGTATTTTTTCCGGTGGTGTCCTATGTAGCTATTTTTCTGTGTGTTGTTTTCAAAGACCAATAATGCCCCTTTCTATAGCAGTGTAGGAAAGTTTTCATCCAAAGAAATATTTACTCCTGAATGCACGTTACTCTTAAACTTTTCCCGAAATTAAGTTTTGAAAGATTCCTTACTAACGTTAACAAAACTCCTTTCTTTTTTTTTAGCTTCCGTTGTCTTTTTTGTTTTTTTTTCCTTCCATTGATTTTTATCAATCCTAACAATCTCCACCTTGATAAAAATCCATGTCGACAGCTCCACCTAACTCGATCCGCTAAGGTTATCACCACCTTTAGTCGAAGAAGCAAACGTTACCTGCTTCTTCCTTGTTGTCTGTCTTTCGCTTGAGTCACTTGTAGTAGCAATACCTACAACTCCACCCGTCTACACATTCCCTATAAGTCTGCACAAACCTTTAGACATTTCTCCTTTTAGGACTATTATAACTCTTTTGGAGACCTTCAAAACTCTACCTTGAGACGAATATCGATAGCCTCTCCCATCTAAAGTCCCTAAAGAAATCAGATTTCTTTTCTTTTTAGACCTGGCACATGTCTAACCCTAGTTATTGTCCGCACTACCACATCAAACATGCGAATTTGTACTGTTCACACCCAGGCAATCCGACTTTGTGTACCATTTGCCATGGTGATAGTACCTATTTCACATGGTTGATACGTAGCAAAGTGTTCTCTAACTGAACACATGTGAAATGAACAACCAGAATCTAATATCCAATCTGACTTTCTTGGTCTTTCAGTAGTTGCTAGAAAAACATCACCTTCATCACCTAGGTGCGAACTTTCTGCAACTCCTACTACTGATGGCTTCTCATCTCTCAGATCCTTCTTTCTCTTCCGACAATTCCTTTTCAGGTGACCTTCCTCATTGCAGTAGCAACATTTGAACTTCCGACTATTCGATCTTGAACATTGGGACCCTTCCTTCTTCTCTCTTGACCGTCCTTGTCTCTGACTAGACTCTTTTGTAACCATGGCCACCTAACCATTATTTGAGAATTCGTCGTTGCCCCATTGGGTCTCATTCATCAACAAAGCAACAACCACCTTATCAAGTCTCAAGGTCTCTTTTCCAAACAAAAGAGTAGTCACGATATTATCAAAAGATGAGGGTAGCGAAGCCAACTAAAGAAAAACTTTGTCTTCCTCTTCAATCTTTACTTCTAGAGAATCCAACTCTATCGTTATCTTGTTGAACTCGTCTAGATGTTGATTGAAGTCCACTTCTTTCGTCATTTGGAGACCAAACAACCATTTTTTCAAGTATAACCTACTTGTCAACGATTTTGACTTATATCGGCTCTCCAATTTGCCCCAAATATCTACCGGGTCTCTTAAGCCAAGAACTTCCCGAAGAGTATTATTTGCAAGACACATCAATATTGTACTTGTTGCCATGTCTTTCAAATCTTCTCATTCCCCCGTTGACATCTTCTCTGGCTTGTCTTTTTCCCTAAGTGCCACCCACTCATTGTTCGTCATCTTCTTGGTCCTGCGAGTCTTCACCTTCAAGGCCTTAATTGTCCCTTCTCGTGTTAGCAAACTTTTCACCCCTTGTTGCCACAATGTGAAATAACCAAGGCCATCAAAAGGTTCGATCGTAATGCACGAGCCTTTTACTGATGCCATCCCACATTCGTTTACTTCGATTTTTTCCTCTTATTGCTTACAAACCCTCTTTTCCAATGCAACCTCGCTCTGATACCACTGTTGGGTTTTAAGCGTGCAAGATTGAAAAATTATCAGGAACGTGAAAAAATAAATAAAACTGACACAAGAGGAATTTAAGAGAAATTATATTTTCACTATTCCTAGACAATATACAAACAACTCTTCCTGTTTACAAGTGTTAATTACCAACACCTATAAACAGACTATTCCCACACCCTCTATCCCGATATGTTTTCTCGCAACTAATTACCAGTTGCTACCTGCACTCACCCACTTTCACCAAGCTCCTTCTTTGTATTTTTTCCGGTGATGTCGTGTGTAACTCTTTTTTCTGTGTGTTGTTTTCAAAGACCAATAATACCTCTATTTATAGGAGTGCAGGGAAGTTTTTACCTAAATAAATATTTACTCCTAAATACACGTTACTCTTAAACTTTCCCTGAAATTAAATTTTGAAACATTCTTATCTTTCGTTAACAAAACTCCTTTCTTTTTTTTGAACTTCCTTTGTCTTTGTCTTTTTTTTTCCTTCCATTGATTTTTATCAATCCTAACAATCTCCACCTTGATAAAAATCAATGCCGATAGCTCCACCTAACTCGATCCGCTAGGGTTATCGCCACCTTTAGTCGAAGAAGCAAACGTTACCCGCTTTCTCCATGCTGCCTGTCTTTTGCTTAAGTCACTTGTAGTAGCATTCCCTGCAGCTCCACCCGTCTACACATTCCCTACAAGTCTGTACAAGCCTTTAGACATTTCTCCTTTTAGGACTACCATAGCTCCTTTGGAGACCTTCAAAACTCTACCTTGAGACGAATATCGATAGCCTCTTCCATCTAAAGTCCCTAAAAAAAATCAGATTTCTTTTTAAACATGGCATATGTCTAACCCCAGTTACTGTCCGTACTACCACATCAAGCATGTGAATTCGTACTGTTCCCACCCCGACAATCCAGCTCTGTGTACCGTTTGCTATGTTGATAGTGCCTATTTTACATGGTTGATACGTACGAAAGTGTTCTCTAACTGAGCACATGTGAAATGAACAACCAGAATCTCATATGACTTTCTTGGACTTTCAGCAGTTGCTAGAAATACGTCACCTTCATCACCTAGGTGCGAACTTTCCCTGAAATTAAGTTTTGAAACATTCCTAGCGTCCATTAACAAAACTCTTTTCTTTTTTTTTTTAACTTCCTTTGTCTTTGTCTTTTTTTTTTTTCCTTCCATTGATTTTTATCAATCCTAACAGGTACAATAGTTTCTTTTACCTAAAAAATTCATAAAATTAAATTCAACTAGACAAAATGTTCTAAAGAAATACAATGCCTATTGGATTCAATAGTTCATACTAAGCTCATACATAAATACATAAAAAACTGCATTTTAGAAATGATTGAAATGAAAGAGTAGGGGACAAAACAAATGAGCTAGAATTTTAGGTTTGTGAATCATGAGTCATGTGACTTTATGTATTGGCATAGTAAATGAACGACACAAATGGATACATTGCATAGTTGGGGATGAGTTGCGGTATGGAGTTTTTTTTTAAAAGTAAATTGTCAACATTCAAAGTGTAAGACTCTAATCAACAATTTATTTACCACTAAACAAATTCAGGTACGGGGCGGGTATGGGTATGGGGCGGTGATGCCTATACCCGTACCAACCCATACCCAAACCCGTTTTCAGTGTACCTTCTCCATATCCAATTTTTTTCCAAATTTTCATACCCATACCCAGTATAAATGGGGCTGGTTCGGGATGGATTTTTCGTATTCGGGTGCAACTACCATCCTTACTCGGGGGCCTACTCAAAACACAGGCTCGAAAAAGATCGCGATAGCTTTTGTGCCAACTCGCATAGAGATTGCAATATGGACAAAAATGCGAAGCTCAAAAAATGCATCTATGGAAAGCAGTTTGACGTCGACTTTGAACCTTTCAATTCTATCTGGAATTTTTTTGTTAGGATTTATGAATTGACTTCTGATATTATAATGATTCAATTTGTAGTACTCACAATTGCTATATCAAAGATCTCAAACTCCCTACCTCGAACAATTTGTCTATATGGTAAATGAATAAAATGAATAAGTAAAACAATAAATCAAGAATTCTCATTTCATATGTGTAAACAATAAATGGTGATCAATTATTCGCAAATTACAATATAATATGAGCACTACTTTGTAAGATAATTTCAAAGACAATCTTTTTCTTTTTAATCCTTAAAATTCTTCATATTTTCATCGACCCTCAATCATCACATCCAAAAGAAAAAAAGGTGGTGTTACCAAAAGTCCTAGAACTACAGCTTTGAAATTATGGTACATGCTCTCCTTAGGGCATGTTGTTTTTGGTGGAAGGAGAGGGATGGGAGGGGGAGAGAGGAGGTAGGAAGGAGTGATATTTTTCTGGGAGGGAAAGGGTGGAAAGGGGGCAGATAGAGTTGAAAAAAGTGTTATGGTTGTGTTTTAAGGAGTGGGAAGAAGGGAGAGAGAAGAGAAGGGAATGGAAGGAGTGAAACTGTAAGAGACCTTTTTAAAAAGAGTGGGATGAAATCGGAAAAGAAGAAAGGGAAAGGTATAGTTTAGCAACAAAAGAACATGCCCTTATTGCTTAGCACCATGTTGTGTCAGCGAGCTCTTGACTCCATAAGCAAGGACAAACAACCGTGGGGTGGGGCAACAACAGAATTGATCATCACTACTCATTGATTGACATTGACACCAGCTCGGGGTCACAATAAAAAAACACATTCTAAACACATTAGCTATCTGCTTCAACAATACTAATCAACAACTGTGCCCATTGAAAAACACCATATAAAAGAACATAAAATTCTTGTTCATCGCTCAAGGACCAAAAGATTCCATAAGTGGTAGCTCAAATAGGTTAGAGATGAAAAACCAAATATTCTAACAGTTTACGCTGTTATTCACAAACATTGAATTTTATGTTAACAAGAAATTGAAAATAAATCATAAAGATTTGTAAGTGGTAAACTCTGTTCATGAAAATAATTGATGAACATCCACCACCTCACAATCTCCAACTCGGGGATGAAAATTACATTAAAATCTCCACATTTGGGACATTTCATTTCTTTCTATCTCGAGAAATAGAACCAAAATGTTACGTCGAGTCCCACCTAGACATGGGTTACGCGGCTTGGAAAATAATATACATCCATAAGGTAGAAGCAAAACTCTCACGTAAATCAGAACTTGGCTCAATAGTGTACACCCAAATTTTTGTACTGCCCAAGATCAAATGAGCTTCTTCCACAAGTACCCATTTGCACAATATTAATGTTCCATTCAAAGAGAGACAATCCCAGCAAGGTCAACTGAAGCCTCGCCCAAGACCAATACCAATTGAACCCTAAATCAACAAATCCACTTTTGTGTTCTTGTTCTTGACAACAGAATCATGAGTCAAAGTCAATTACCAAAGTGGGTATTGCATTCTTTAGAAGAGAAATCATTCTTCTCAATGAAAGACTTGAGATCCTCATAATTTGTGTCAACCCTATAAAAACACAAGCAACAATAGGAATTGCCAATCTTTGAAGTACTAATATTTCTTGACAAATTGGAAGTAGGTTTAGCAGGATGAGACGAAGAAGAAGATCTTGCGTATTTCTCATTAATGAGTTTTTGGAACTCATTGAAAGGAGAGAAGACCACCTTCTTGGCTCTTCTGAGGCCATTTTTGTGATTGCATCCACCAACCAGAAGCCTCCTTGCCTTCCTGGCCTTCGTCGTGTTCCCATTGCCTTTCTTTTCAATGTCGTTCATTGCCATCACCATTATCTTCATAATTACTTTCATCAACAATGGCTTTGAATCTATTAGACATGAAGTGCCCACAATAACCGCCCTTTTTTTGGCCCTTTTTTTTGGTAGGGTTGTGATTATGGGTTTGGCAATTGGCATAAAATCAAGTGTGGACGTTTCTATGGACTTTTTGTTTTTCAAAAAATGGGTGGTTGTTTTCTGAAGGGAAAAGGAAGACCCAGACTGAATCTATTATCAATAATTGAAGAAGATGATAAGAACATTTGGTTCGAGATTGCAATAACAGCACGATGGTGAAGGAACCGTTGAAAAGGAGCTAGAACTATTAGAACTCATCAATCGTAACTCCCTTTGTGTGTGTGTGTGTGTGTGTTTTTTTTTTTAATTTATACATTCATAAACGGGTTGGATGGTGAAAAAAAATAAATAAATCATTTTGTAACTTCAAATTTTGGATGGATTTGGTTAGAGATGAGGAATAGGTGAGATCGGGTTGAATCTGTATTTGTGTCGAAGTTAAATGGGCTGAGAATCTCTCAGCCTAAAGGTAACCGGTTTATTTCACAGGATTGGAAAACCTTGACCTATAGCTATTTAATTCTTAACGGGTTGACCCATTTGATCTATTTCAATCATCTAGTTATCCATTGGCCAAATTAAGATTTTCAAATAATATGTAACTACATGAAACTGAATAAACGCCTTGCAACCTATCCTCACGTCTACATTCGTACGATCCTCGTCATTTTGACTTTTATCTTGCTTGAATCCTGCTTTCCAACAACAAAAATGGCACATGCATAACCCTCATCCGTTGGATTTACATTTATGACGTATCTTCGAATACCCAACACTAAATCCAATCTTATATGCATAGTCATTGTAGATATGAAATGCTTCACGGTCTGAGCTAACGACAACCCCAACCAACACTTCTTGCAAAGGTTGAGCTTCAATAATGTCCTGGTTACTGAACCCACATCCTAAAATATGTATTAAACATATTCAGTGAATGGTAGTAATGTCTATAATGAACAATTACATATATAGTAGTGAATAATATCTATAACACAACCTACAAAAATATCACAACACTGAAGGCGATCATGAAATTACAACACACACCATAAACAGTAATAGATCCACTACCAACTAATATAACCACAAAAACAGTGAATAACATTAGTTTTATGGTGCACTTGTATGTTGTATTTAGTTTTAATACCAATTATGTTTTAAAGTGACCTTCCTCAATTCCTTAGTGAACTAATGCAAACTAAACTGTGAACACACTTCTAAAAACCAGGGAACAATATTAAATTTAGAGTGGAATTCTAAGCTTAATTACTCAGTGAACTTAAGTACTCAGTGAACTCACCCAAAAAATAGTGAAAAGCAGTAGGTTTAGGGTGCACTTCTATGTTGTATGTAGTTTTAATACCAAACAGGTTTTAAAGTGAACCTTCCTCAATTCCTTAGTGAACTAATGCAAAGTAAATAGTGAACATGCAGAAATATCAAACAGCATAGTAGTTCATATACTCTTCACTGAGTAAGGTTTTAAAGTGAACCTTCCTCAATTCCTTAGTGAACTAATGCATAGTAAATAGTGAACCCACTGAAATTTACACATACACCGAATTACTTAGTCAACCTAGTAAAATTACTCAGTGAACCTTCCTCAATTGCTCAGCAAACTGAATAAAACTGCCACTCAATGTACCTTAGTCAGTGAATAACTCAGTCCACCAAGCAAAATTTCCAGTGAACAATACTTAATTACTTAGCTATCTCACCCACAAAAACAGTGAACAGAATTAGTTTTATAGTAAACTTCTATGTTGCATTTAGTTTTAATACCCATCAGATTTTAAAGTGAACATTCCTCACTTCCTCAGTGCATTTATGCAAAGTAAATTGTGAAACAAGTAAAATTTATGTCTACACATAAGTAGCATATTTTTCAATGAAGCTTGCTCAAAACATACTACACTCACCGAAAACAACGCCATCTCTTTCATTAACAACAATATCCAAAGATTCTGCTTCAAACAAAGCTACCAAAAAATAAAAACAAAAGCAAATCATTTAGCAAAAACCTTTTAGAAACATATATATATATATATATATATATATATATATATATATATATATATATATATATATAAAGTAACATTAAGCAATTACTCAACTTACGAATCAAACTTTTAGGAACTGAACGATCTTCGAAATCGTCAACTCTATCTTGAACAATGCTCTTGTCCATTTAGAATATGGAAAATGGCAACGAAAAACACCCTCAAATTTCAGAATAAATAGTCTAATATTAAACTTAGAACATTGATAGTATGAAATAAATAACCATAAGCAACAAATGCAAGAATCTCATAATCACTTCAATTCGGTGGCTCCTTCCTCTTCTTGTGCAGCAGTATTCCTTGCTTAGCAAAAACTGTCAAAATGTTTTCAGAAAAAAAAGGAAGAGGGAAAACTGTTAGAATGAGCAATGACATGAACAGTGGTGCGTGGCTTACAAAAAAAAATAACTGCCCCTTCTTAAAAAAAACAACTGCTATTTTTTTTTTTCAAAATTATATTGGATGACATGGCATGGTAATGTGGCACTGACATGGACCCGGAGCATAAACTCCCGGGTGTATGTAATAATTTGTATTCTTTCTAAGCAAAAGTCATAATGAACATCCAATATGGTGTGTAGCTTATCTTACAACAATCTAATGCAATTTCTTATATGTAGTTGTAAAAAGGATTGCATTATGTGAAAACACATTGGTTGATGGTATTTTAAACATTGAAATTTATGAAAGACAAAATACATTTAAAAATTGTTATTAATAATTGCATTATCAGTAATTTGTCCAATATTAATTTACAAGGTCCTATGCAACACATAGGTAAATACTCTTTCTTAGAAAAAAATAAAAAGGAGTTGTCGCCACTTAGTGTGAATGTGCGACTAATTAACTAACTTACCGTGTCATTTTTAGCATGATCTTAAAGTTTTATATTTACTGGTTATTATATTTGTCACAATTGGATAATATCTTTTAGTATCATATATACTCCTAAGCCATCACTTAAACTTGTACTTATAATTTCTTGACTTTGATATTAATGAAAGAAGTTGACTACTGTGAGTAAGTATGCATTACTGAAATAAGATGATATAATTCAAGGAGTTGGATTATAGATTAATATTGAAAGCACTTATTGGCTTTGATCAAGATCTTTTAAAACTATATGTTGTTTTTGTCACCCATGTATGTAATATTACTCCATAAATATGGTTGATATCTTTAAAGAAATTGTTTGATTTTGCTATGCAATTTTATGCATGTTTTTTAATGTTACACTCCCCTATGAATATCAATGGGTGTTTTTTCATTCATTAAAAAAATGATGGGGATTTTTTTTTAAAAATTGTAAAAATAATTTAATATATAAAAATAAATCCTAGAAAGTCTAGAAGTTCAAAAGCAGTTGTATCAATATACGTACATCAATTCCAATATAACAACTAAATCAAAAATATACTTTTGGGCTCCGTTTGGACTTTAAAAATCTTAATTGAAAGAATTTTTTTTTGGGAAAGTTATTTTTTTTCTTGTGTTTGGTTTAGAGAAAATCATAAAGAAAAAATATGGAGGAAAGTTAGGTGAAAAAATTGTTAGAAACAAGTGATAAAATTTTTTCCATAAAATTGTGAGGAAAGTTTGAGGAAAATTGTCAACCTCTTCCAATCTCGCATTGCTGAGATGACATCAACATAATTCAAATAGTTCATCAACATTTAAAATTTTCATCCAAATTCTTTTATTTTGTCCTCAATCCAAACAAGAGAAAAAAAAACTTATTTTCTCACTAATTTTTTTCCTTGACTTTTTTTTTCTTCAGCTTTTCTTTCCACCAAATTATCTAAAGATCAAATGGAGATCAATGATTTATTTTTGTATATTAAATTTTTTTATAATTTTTAAACAACTGTTTTAAAAATACAATTTTTAAAATATATAATTTTTAAAAAATACAATTTGTAACAAATACTTTTTACAATTAATATATCCCATACAAAGTACAGGTCTATATGAATAAATGACCTAAAATTTAAGAAAAGACTTTATTAGAAGTTCTTATGACAAATGAATTAATCTAAGGGTCTATTCTTTTTGTGGGTAAATTCCAAAATACCAACCTCAACCTATTTCAATCCACTTCAAACTACTTCAATTAACTTCCACTATTTTAACCAAGTTTAATTTTTCACATAAAAAAAATTTAACCCACTTCGTCCTTTTACCTACCCCAATTTACCCACGAAAAGAACAAGCCTAAGGCAGTAGTTCTCCAGTGTCAAGGAAGCATTAGCTTCTTCTGGTCATTCGTCATAGTCTCATAGTCATGGTCCAAGTCAATATTCTCCCAATATTTTCATGCCCTCGTTTTCTCCAGCAGTGTTACTATTACATGCTACTATCTTATCAGCAAGCGTTTCGAACACCTCCCATACAATCATCCAATGCTTCCCCACTATAGCCCCGACTGCTTCGATCCTCTCTGACTCTGACTGATGGAATCAAAAACTTTTTAATTTTCTGGTAAATTACCAGCAAGAATTTAATTCTAAGTTCAAATATTGAGGATCCCCTCTATAAATTCTGATGAATTCAGCATTTGTGTTCCAATTTTAAACATCCCTTTCATCTGGGTAAGCTTTCTTCTTTGTTGGTTCCTAACAATTTGATTTATTAGGCATTGTTTCAAATACTCCGAGAGGACCCTGACAATTTCACTAAATAGGTCAAGTTCTTTTTCTATCTTTCATTCACATCACAGGCCTGAATATATTCAGGAAGTACACGAAAAACATAAACCCTAATTTCCTATACAAGCTACTAAAATATTAGGCTATAATATTGCAAGAGAATGACTTCCTAAAATAGTTCAAAGATATGCTACGCCTAATACCCCCCTCAAGTTGGTGCATGAGGATTTCGAATATCCAACTTGCATAGGAGAAAATCATATAGGACTTGCCAAGTGCTTTAGTGAAGATGTCAGCGAGCTAATGACTAGAAGGCACAAATGTGGGGTAAATAATCCCACTAATGATCTCATCCTGAACGAAGTGACAATCAACCTGAATATGGTTTGTCCGCTCATGGGAAATCGGATTTCGAGCAATATTTAAAGCAGCCTGGCTATCACAATGCAAGTACATAGGATTTGTATGTGAAATGCCAATACTAGATAGGACTTGTTTAAGCCATTTGAGTTCACAAGTAGTTACTGCCATAGAACGATATTCAGCTTTGGCAGAAGAGCGGGACACAACATGTTGCTTTTTAGTCTTCTAGGAAATAGGAGACTCACCCAACTGAACAAACCAACTCACGAGTGACCGTCGTGTCAAGGGGCAGGCAGCCTAATCTGAATCACACCATCCATGTAAACATAAATAATTGGTGCTTGAGAGAAAGGTACCTTGCCCCGGATTTCCTTTCAAATAAAGCACCACATGTAACGCAGCATTCCAATGCTTCTCTCTTGGGTGCTGCACGAACTGAGAGAGAACATGGACATAATAAGAGAGTTCTGGTCGTGTAAAGCAGAGATAGATGAGTCGCCCAACGAGTCCTCAATATTGCTCAGGATCATCAAGAAGTTTTCCATCAGCCAATGCTAAGTAACGGTTTTGTTCTATTGGGATGGCAACAGGCTTAGCCCCTAACCATCCAACCTCAGAAATAATGTCCAATGCATATTTCCTTTGGTATAAGAAAATTCCTACAGGGCCTCGAGCAACTTTAAGGCCCAAAAAATATTTCAACTTCCCCAAATCCTTCATATGAAAACATTGGTTGAGATAGACTTAAAACCTTTGTAATTCGGTAGCATTATTGCCAGAAACGATCAAGTCATCAACATAAACGAGAGCCTGGATACAAAAATTCCCTTTACAAAGAGAGAAAAAAGAGTAGTCAGCATATGATTGTTTAAACCCGTATTCGTAACAATGCAGTAGATAATTTTGGAAACCAACATCGAGGAGCTTGTTTTAGCCAGTATAATGATTTTTGTAGCTGGCAGACTTTTCTGGGACTTGCAACCTTGAAACCTAGAGGGAGTTTCATATACACTTCTTCTTGGAGATCACCATGAAGGAACGCATTATGAACATCCATTTGGTGTATCTCCCAATTTGGGCAGCCGCTATGGCTAAGAAAGTTCTAACTGTAACCATTTTGGCGATGGGTACAAAGGTCTCAGTATAGTCAATTCCTTCAATCTAGTGATTCCCAAGTATCACAAGTCGTGCCTTAGATCGCTCCACTGTACTGCCAGAGCGATATTTAATCTTATAAACGCATTTGCAACCGAACGCCATCTTTCCACTGGCCAGATTAGCAACGTTCCAAGTCCCGTTATTTTTCAAGGCTTGAATTTCATCTTGCATGGCTTTTCACCAACGTTCATCTTTCATAGCTTCTGAGAAAGAAAGTGGCTTACATTCTCTGGTAATAGTCGCAAGAAATTGCCTATGTCGAGTAGAGAAATTAGCACGATTCACATAGTGTGCTGTGGGATAAGCAATACCTGGAGTATGTCGTGGCCGAGATGAACGAGTAGATGGACTCTTTCTCTGCACGGTGTCGATGATGTAGTCACGAAGCCAAATGGAAGGTTCTCTGTGACAGTGTCCGTGGCGGCCCAACTGTTCCTCTTCTTGTCCCTCGCCCCTAGCATCCTCATCACCATGGCCTTGAGCTGATTCTGTAGGTTGATCCATGCTCTCAAATTTCACACCCCCCGCCCTCATTACCCCTCATATTGTCATCCTCCTTACCATTCATATTGAGTACACAATCTGATGCTAGATCATGGTTTTCCATAGCAAAAGGAAAGACATTTTTATGAAAGACAACATCACGAGACATAAAAAAATTGTTGGTCTCTAGATCATAAAGTTTCCAACCTTTCTTACCATATGGGTAGCCCACAAATACGCACTTTCTACTCTTCTAGCAAACTTATCACCTCCCCTACCTTGATTATGGGCATAACACAGGGAACCAATGACTTTGATATGCTCATATTTAGGAGGTGTCCTATACAAAGTTTCATACGTGGTCTTCCCCTTCAGCAGTAGAGAAGGGGTTCTATTAATTAGATACCTTGCTGCTAGCACACATTCTCCCCAAAAACGAACAAGAAGGCCACTTTGGAATTACAAGGCTCGATCAACATTCAAAATATGTTGATGTTTTCGTTCAACTTTACCATTTTGTTGGGGTGACCAACACAAGAAGTTTGAAATATGATTCCATGTTCAAGAAAATATGACTTTAGGTTGTCACTCCTAACGAATTTAACCTTCTTTTCAAATTGTCTTTCCACCATAGAGAGAATTTTTCAAGGTTGAGGACACTTCTACCTTGTCAACAAGCAGGTATACCCAAACAACACGTGAATAATCATCAACGAGTCAAGAAATAGTAGGTTGCACCACACGAAGAAGGAGTCCTATAAGGCCCCCACAAGTCCCAGTGAATCAATTCAAACATGTTAGGAGCTTTATTTTCACTCAAAGAAAATTTGTTTCGTACTTGTATGGCCTAAAGACACACATCACAATTGTCACCTAGCACATTATTTTGCTTACAGTCAATGATAGGAACTAATTAAGTAACTTTTAGTGAAGGGTATTCCAACCGCTTATGCCAGGTATCTATTGAATTTAGTCCCTCCACCTTCATTGCTTTAATCTGTTGCAGATTTCGGAAAAAATAGTCCATCTCTTTGCTCACCCGCACCAATCAGCATCCTCGTAACAGGGTCCTACATGACACACAACTTTTTTGTGAATTGTATCACACAATCCAAATCGTCTATTATTTGAGACACAGAAATCATATTGCAATTTAAGCTAGGGACATAGAGAACGTTTTTAAGAGCAATATTTTCATCAAGCTCAATAGTTCCTGTTTTCATTGCAATAGCCTTATTTCCATTGGGCATTCCAACAGGACAATTTGGTATATCCATTAAGTCCTTCAAAAGCTGCAAACCTCCCACCATATCATTTGAGGCGCCCGTGTCAATTATCTAGGGCATAGCGTGCTTACCTGTCATCTCAAGTAAGGCCTTCCATTGCTCGGTGCTCAGTCTTGGAGGTGTCAAATTTTCTGTTTCTATACCCAGACCTGCCCCGCTGTGGCTTCCTGCAACCTGCTGAACTACATTGGCTCGCACAGGTCCTCCACGGCCCCGACCTCCTCCAGTCCCAGGTAGGCGCTGCTGTGTCCTGCCGTCAGCTCGTGGCCTATCGCCCCACCATTCTTGGTATTCGATTATTTTGAAGCAAGTACCTGAATCATGTCCTGCTAGGTTACAGAGCGAACAGAGCAGTTTTTTGTCTTTGTTCTTGATGCGTCCTTTCCTTTGAAATTGGTATGAGCCGCAAGAGCCACAACTTCCTGTCATTCTTCTGTGGCTCGCGCAACTGCTTTGACTCTTTCTTCTTGGACCATGGTTGAATAGACTTTGCTCAAGGGTGATAGTGGGTCAGTCGCCTGCAGATTAGACCTTGTCGTCCCAAAAATAGCATCATCAAGTCCTATAAGGAACTGATGAACATGTTCCTCTTCGCATTACTTCTGGAGTTTTTGACTGATTTCGCACCCACAACCTGCACAAGTGCACCCTAGAATTGGTTCATAAATTGTCAGCTTGTCCCACAAAGACTTCAACTTTCCATAATACTTCATTATAGACAGCCCACTTTGCTTTCAGTCGACAAGTTCAGATTTAAGTTGCTGAATTCTCCGTCCATTGACAATCAAGAATCGATCCTTTAGATCATCCCACAACTCCTTGACTGTCTCTGTATAGGTTACATTCGTTCAAAGGTTTGGTTTAATTGTATTCATAATCCATGAGATCAACATGGATTGAACAGTCCACCAATCTTCCAATTCGGAAGATCCATCTTTTGGTTTTTCTATGGTGCCTTTTATAAAGCCCCATTTTCTTCTTGCCCTCAAGGAAGTTTGCATCGCACAAGCCCATTCCTTATAATTCTCGCCCATTAGCTGTACTTGGGTAATGGTATTTCCTGGATTGTCACTTGTATTTAGCTCATATGGGGAAGGTGTTAAATTTTTTATATCAATTGGGCATTAAATAAAGAGTTATGCATATAAGTTCAAATGAGGTTCCAACCTAAAATCAATTGGCAATGGGTGGAGTAACTCACAAACTTATATACATACTCAAGCCCTTTAATTTCATCAATGTGGGACAACACCCACTATCATATTCTTTGAAGTTTGTCAATGTGAGAAAATACCTACTTTTATATTCCAACGAGCCCCCTCACGTGTGGGCTACTAACAAAGCCCAACACGTGCAAACAATTTTTAATCAAACAGGGACGGTGGCATATCAAGATTGAGCAACTCGCTCTGATATCATGTTAAATTTTTTATATCAGTCGAGCCTTCAATAAAGAGTCGTGCATATAAGCTTAAATGAGATTCCAACCCAAAACTAATTGACAATGGGTGAAGTAACTCACAAACTTATATACATGCTCAAGCCCTTTAATTTTATTAATGTGGGACAACACCCATTACCATATTCTTTAAATTTTATCAATGTAAAAAGTGTACGACAGAGTTGAATGGAGTTTCCTCTTTGATACTCTCACTAAACTAGGGTTTTATCATAAATGGATCAAGTGGATTCAGCTTTGTGTGTCCACAGTCTCCTATTCAGTTGTTGTGAATGAAGAAGTTTTGGGTTTTTTCAGCCCAACCAGAGGATTACGACAAGGGGATCCTTTATCCCCATACCTCTTTCTGTTATTCATGGAAGCACTTACTCGAACATTATGCACAGAACTTGGCACAAAGAAAAGTGGCATAGGCTTCAAAATTTCATCCCGAGCGGCCAAATTGCCATGTCTTTTGTTTGTAGATGATAGCCTTCTTTTTTGTCGAACCAACCTTGAGTCATGTCAGAAGCTAATGAGCATTCTCACTATCTTCTGTTAGCAGTCAGGCCAACTCATCAACTTCCAGAAGTCAACTCTTACCTTTTCAAAAAATGCAACGTCACATGACCGACGTATTGTATCCTCTGTCTTCCAGATCAAGCACCAAGACAATCTGGGCAAATACTTAGGCTATCGAGTTTTTAAGGGGCGACCAAACGTAAATACCTTTTCTAAATTAGTTAACAAAACGGAAGCTAAGCTCCAGACTTGGAAGACAGTTAACGTCTCCAAAGTAGGCCGTGTCGTGCTAATACAGACAAATTTAGAAACCATGTCGACATATACTATGCAATGTTTTCAATTACCGACTGCCACTAGTAGGCAAATTGACAAAATTAACTGTGATTTTTTCTGAAAAAATTCTGATAATCTCCGAGGCTTACCAATGGTATCATGAAATAAAATTTGTAAACCCAAAAATTCAAGAAGCCTTGGACTCCGAAAGACAAAGGTTGTTAACAGCGCCTTTTTAAGTAAGCTAACCTGAAAACTATTCAATCATAAGTGTCTTTGGACTGAACAAATGTGGGCGAAGTATTCCGTCAATGAAACTTTCGCAAAGGGATTAGGTGGAAAGTAGGCGACGGGGAAAATATCAAATTTTGGATAGATAGTTGGTGCGATAATCGTAGTCTGGCTGCTCTCATGGGAATTGCAGATGCTTCAACCATCGATACGTCACTCACTGTTGCACAGTTTATCCCACCAACTAAAGAATGGGATATTGGCAAATTGTAAGGAATAGTTGATTCCGCTGGCCTTAAAGCTATTTTGGTAACACCAGTTCCGTCTAACCCTATTCCCGATTCCATCTGTTGGCGTCTCTCTGGAAGTTGGAAATTCACCACTAAATCTGCAACATGGGCTGCCCATGGAATTGATCGGCATAACTCCCAACCTTGGGATTTTAGTTGGATCTGGAAACTTGATATAATGCCCAAGCTCAAGGTCTTCCTCTAGCAAGTTTGTCATGCATCCCTTCCCACACGCGGAAACTTATTAGCTAGGGGATTGAATATTGATCCCTTATGTCCTCATTGCAGTGGGGCTATTGAGGATGCAGAGCACCTATTTACGGGGTGTCCTCATGCTCAGACTATTTGGCAACTGGCATGTGACCATGGATGGATTACTGTTGATATGCCAGTTTCTTCCCAACTGAATCTAGAAGATTGGCTCTCTAGACTTAAGCGGTTGCGACCAAATGTTAAGATGGACAGAGTTGTTGCACTTCTTTGGAGTATATGGAAAACTCGGAATGGTAAAGTATTTCGGAACGAACCATCCAGCCCGGGATTATCCCTATTATGCGCGAAACGAGCAAGTGCAGAATGGCGCATAAGACACACACTTTTACAAACACTCCAACCAATCAAACGACTTCATTCAACCCGACGACACAAGTAGTCAAAGTGGATTTCATGGAGGAAACCACCAGTGGGATTCGTCAAAATCAACTTTGATAGATCCAAAACTTCTCAAACAGCGGCAGGAGGGTTCATCATTCGAGATTGGACCAGGTGATTCATACAGGCGGAAGCTTTCAACCTTGGAGCTGCATCAGTATTAGTAGCAGAAGCAACAGCAATGCGCAATGGGGTCAAAGCAGCTGCGCAAGAAGGATTTACAGATATTCACATTGAATGTGACAATCGTGTTCTCATCCAAGCAGTGAAAAAGAAAATTCAAGTACCAACGGAGATCCATGTGCAAGTTCAGGATATTACTACATTTTTAGATAGTTTCAACAATGTTATTGTATCTCTGTTAGAGCTTTATTTTCATATTTATTCTATACTTATTCACTTAGATATTTTATTATTTGTAGCATATAGTTGCATATTTAGTTGCATTTGCATATTTAGGAAAAAATAATGATAAAAATGAAAACATGGGTTATTGGACCTAATTTAAGTTATAACTTTAATTATGGGGTAAAATATTAATATTGGGCTAATTTTTATTTGATATTAATGTGCTATTTACTATATTCTTTCTTCCGTATTTTTTCAGGTCAAATGGATAAGGGAAGAATGATTAAGAACGCTTCATTCTAAGGCAAGGAATAACTCGGGCAAGTTGCGGCAAAAAGATGAAATAATGTTAAAAATGAAGATTGGGCCAAGAAGATTTTAGCCCAAGCCCTTTTATCATTAAGCCACCAAAAAAAGAAAAAAAAAAGAAATTTTTTTTGAAAACCTCAACCGTATGTGACCCCCTCTTTATCTCAGCTTTCTCTCTCCTCTTCCCCTGAATTCTCTCTCCATCTTCTTCTCCTCACCTCACCTCACCTTCTCCTTCTTCTTCTCCATGCCCAACGCTCAGTTGCCAAAATCTCATATTTCAGCTTCATCTTCTCTACTTCTCCCTCACCACCACAACCACCTTCATCTCAACTTCCATCATCACCATTATATATATCATCTCACGGTAGAGGCAAATCATCATCGAAAATCAAGCATCACCTATCATCTGCTTCTCATCATAAACTCTCATCACCATCTCCATCTCATCTCCATCACACGCATCACCTCAACCATCATCACAACCCATCGAAACCATCAGCAGAATCGTCCCCATCATCTAGTTGCGTCTCCTCATATTCATCCCATTTCACCGCAAAAACAACCATTATCAGCATATCACCATCTTCATCATAATTTTCATTTTGGTGTTGTTCTGTTTCGTTCATTTCCCTCAGGTTCTTTTGTTTCTTAAAAGACGTCTGACGTTTGTTTCAGTATTATCATGTTAGGGTAGATTACTTTTATGCTTAACCGAATACTATACTAAGCCATGTTTAGTTATTTATGAGATATAGTTTTTGCTTGGATGTCATATTATTTTTATTTGAATATTCTAAGTTGGTTTGCAATAATTGTTTGTTGTTTGACGTTAAATTATTTTTGATTGGCCACCTAAATAATTTTGACATTAAATATTGTTAAGCTGGCAACAACTATTGACCATTACGGTTGATAGAATCAACTTAGATCTAAATTACATTACCTGTGATGATGAAACTTTACCTGTGATTATCTCTAATTCTTTAACTGAATCGTAAGAGGAAAAATTGATTAGAGTTCTTAGAGATAACAAGAGTGTAATAGGATGGACTTTAGCTGATATTAAAGGACTGAGCCCAACATTATGTACACATAAAATTGCCTTAGAACCTAATGCAACCCCTAAAAGAGATCCTCAACGTCGTCTCAATCCTCCTATGATGGAGGTGGTGCAAAAGGAAATCTTAAAGTGGTTGGAAGTAGGGGTGATTTACCCCATTGCTGATTCTAAGTGGGTTAGTCCCATACATGTAGTCACTAAGAAAGGTGGCACCACTATAGTGACCAACAAAGAGGGAGAGGCTATACCCACACGAGTACAGTCAGGTTGGAGGGTATGTATTGACTATATGAAGCTAAACAAAGCAACTAAGAAAGACCACTTCCCCTTACCTTTTATGGATAAAATGTTAGAAAGGGTAGCAGGTTATTCTTACTATAACTTTCTAGATGGTTATTCGGGTTACTTACAAGTATCCATAGCTCCAGAGGATCAGGATAAGACCACATTCACTTGCC
>JACYFF010019584.1:81153318-81175624 GCA_017589665.1 Selenicereus undatus
AGTGGTACTAGGGCATATTGTTTCAGAGAAAGGTTTAGAAGTTGATAAAGCTAAGGTAGAAGTGATTCGGTCTTTGCCTTACCCAGCTAGTGTGAAAGATATTAGATCATTTTTGGGACTTATAGGGTTTTATAGACGATTCATTAAGAATTTCTCAAAAATTGCTTCTCCATTATGTGCTTTGCTTGCTAAGGATGTTGAGTTTATTTTTAATGATGACTGCAAGCATGCTTTTGATAAATTAAAGAAGTGTTTGATTTCACCTCCTATTGTTCAAGCACCTGATTATGCCCTTCCTTTTGAACTTTTATGCGATGCATTCGATAAAGGAGTAGGGGCTACTCTAGGGCAAAAACAGGGGAGGGAATCTTATGTGATTTGTGATGCCAGTATGACATTAGATGTTGTACAATGTAATTATACTATTACTGAGAAAGAATTGTATGCTATTGTGTTTGCATTGGAAAAATTTAGATCTTATCTGCTGGGTACTAAGATCATTGTACATTCTGATCATGCTGCTTTAAAATATTTAATGAAAAAGAAAGAGGCTAAACCTAGGCTAATTAGATGGGTTTTATTGTTGCAAAAATTTGATTTAGAAATTAAGGATAGGAAAGGCCTAGATCACCATGTAGCTGACCATCTGAGTAGGATTCCAACTGCAGAAATTAGTAAGGATTCTAATGATTATTTTCCTGATGAACATTTATATGCTGTTACTGAAGCTTTTCCTTGGTATGTGGACATTGTTAATTATTTAGTTACCAAAACCTTTCCTACTAATATGTCTAAGCATGCTAAAGATAGAATTAAATCACAAGCTAGATTTTATGTGTGGGATGAACCATATTTGTGGCATTTTTGTAGTGACCAAGTAATTAGAAGGTGTGTTGATGATTCTAAAATTTTATCTATTTTGGAGTTTTGTCACTCCCCGAGAGGGAGGTCACTTTGGTCCTAAACGCACTTCACATAAAGTTTTAGAATATGGATTTTTCTAGCCCACAATTCACAAAGATTGTTTTGAGTTATGTAAAAGATGTGACATGTGCCAAAGAACTAGAAATTTGGGTGATAGAAATCAAATGCCCTTATATAATATACTTGTGTGTGAAATTTTTGATGTATGGGGAATTGACTTTATGAGCCCATTTCCCCCTTCCAATGGGAACCAATATATTCTACTCTGTTAAGAAGAACACTTTGAATAGGTATGGGATGCCTAAAGCCATCATTAGTGATAGGGGAACTCACTTTGAATAGGGGTTTTGAAGAAAATTGTTAGACCTGATAGGAAGAATTGAAGTGATAGATTTGGGGCTAGTAGCACTGCATATAAACTCCAATTAGGATGTCACCATACAGGATGGTCTTTGGGAAAGCGTGTCACTTACCTATAGAATTAGAACATAAATCCTTTTAGGATGTGAAGAAGTGTAATATGGATTATATGGAAGCAGGAAATGAGAGGAAATTACAACTGCAAGAGTTAGAGGAAATAAGGTTAGAAGCCTATGATAATTCAGTCATTTACAAGGGCAAGTCTAAGGCATTTCATGATGCTAAGTTGGTTAGAATAGAGTTTCATATAGGAGAAAAAGTTTTGTTATTTCATTCAAAATTGAAACTATTTCCTGGGAAACTTAGATCTAGGTGGTTGGGCCCTTTTTAAGTTACTCATGTCCATCCTCATGGGGCAGTAGAAATTAGGAATCTTGATACTAGTAAGATTTTTAAGGTGAATGGTCACAGGTTGAAACATTTTTATGAAGGAGTTGTTTGCAAAGTTGATGATATTGATTTGGAAGATCCATAACCGGAAAAGAGGTCGAGCCAACGACAAGAAACAAAGACGCTGCTTGGGAGTCAACCCAAGATTCTTTCAGGGAGTTTTCTTTTCCTTTTGTCTTTTCTTTTTCTTTTTGTTTTTTTCCTATTCCCGCATTGAGGACAATGCATGAAAGAAGTGTGGGGGAGAGAAATTTATATTTAGTTTTAGTTCATATCTTTTTCATATTTGTTTCATTATTTTTCGTACCAAACAATTTTTTTTTTCTATTTTCCGTTTCTTTTGTTTTGGGAAATGCATACTATTTTGACCAGATGAACTCCCTTAACCTAGTATTAAGTTGTATAAAAGTGGGGCATGCATGAGAAACCGAGTCCTAGATGTGATATTCTATAACCCAAGTCTAACATCATTACTCCATTATGACTGTGAGTCCAATCCTTATTTTGTATATCACTATTGTCTTAGAGTCTTAGGCTTCCAAGCTTGATTCTCCCACTTGCATTCGTCTTTGCTTTCATTCAGACTCCGAAAAAAAAGAAAGAAAAAAAAAACAAAAAAAGAAAAAAACAAAAGAGAAGTCAAAGTCAGGAATAACAAGTACCCCTTTGAGGCATGTGCTACTGGATGCTACCCTTTGAGGCAATACTACTACTAGAAAGCTTGCTTCCTATGTCAGTGAGTCAATAAAGTAATCTATATATTGTCAAGTGGGAATGAGTAGAACTCTGACTAGCCCGGTCTCTGGGGGCAATGGTACACGCACACTCCATGCACTAGGATGAATACATTGTTATGTTAGTTTGTGGGGTGAATAGTGGAGCGTAGATGTCGTCTATGAAGACTCAGAGTTTTGGAATGTACGCCTTGTTCACATACAACATAATATCTTGGTTTTAAAGGGCGATGTGTCTAGTTGAAATTTTATATTGTTTCTTTACAAAAAAAATTCCGTCTTCTCTTATTCTTTTTAAAGGTTTTGTGGGTATACTTGCTGGAAACTCTCATGAAATCCATACTCATCCTATCGTGGGCCACCCGGAGGTTTAAAGGGCTTGTTGCACGTGCTCAGTGCAATCATAATCCCTACGAAAGTAGTTGATTTTATTTTATTTTATTTTATTTTATTTTATTTTTAGGCTAATAAATTTGTCGAGGGCGACAAAAGTCTAAGTGTGGGGGTATTTGTTAGAGCTTTATTTTCATATTTATTCTATACTTATTTACTTAGATATTTTTATTATTTGTAGCAAATAGTTGCATATTTAGTTGCATTTGCATATTTAGGGAAAAATAATGATAAAAATGAAAACATGGGTTATTGGACCTAATTTAAGATATAACTTTAATTATGGGCTAAAATATTAAGATTGGACTAATTTTTATTTGATATTAATGTGCTATTTACTATATTCTTTCTTCCTTAATTTTTCAGGTTAAATGGATAAGGGAAGAATTATTAAGAATGCTTTATTCAAAGGCAAGGAATAACTCGAGTAAGTTGCGGGAAAAAGATGAAGTAATGTTAAAAATGAACATTGGGCCAAGAAGATTTCAGCCCAAGCCCTTTTATCATTAACCCACCAAAAAAAGAAAAAAAAAGAAAAAAAATTCAAAACCTCAGCCGTACGTGACCCCCTCTTTATCTCAGCTTTCTCTCTCCTCTTCCCCTGAATTCTCTCCATCTTCTTCTCCTCACCTCACCTTCTCCTTCTTCTTCTCCATGCCCAACGCTCAGTCATCAAAATCTCATGTTTCAGCTTCACCTTCTCTACTTCTCCCTCACCACCACAACCACCTTCATTTCAACTTCCATCATCACCATTATATATATCATCTCACAGCAAAGGCAAATCATCATCAAAAATTAAGCATCACCCATCATCTACTCCTCATCATAAACTCTCATCACCATCATCATCTCATCTCCATCACACGCATCATCTCAACCATCACCACTACAAGAAATAATGCATCCTCCCGCACTTACGTCATTGCGTTTAATTGAAGTGTGGGGAGAAAAGTAATCAAATTTGATAATATCCTCGTTTCCATTTAATAAGTGTGGGAAACTAATAAACATTTTTCAATACTTATTAAATGTGGGGAATATAAAAGAATTTTTGTAATTACTTTTTATTATGTTAATTATAATTGGAATTAAGATAGTTTATTTTTACAAAAAAATTTCAATATTTATATATACTAATTAGTATATGTACTCGATCGGTCAGCACTAAAAAAATTAAATTTGATGCAGTACTATAGCGCAAAACGACGTCGTCTAACCTAGGGCGGGACTCACTAGTGCCTTAATGAGTGAAAGATTAAAAAAAAAGTGGTGAGAATTTCGTTCACGACCTAGAGACTTCTTCATTCTTGCTCCCACACCTTCATCGTTGCCCTAATTGATTTCGTTCGTTCACCCATTCAATCTGCTTGAATCACCAATTCATTCGCTCAATTCATTCACTCAGAAAGCAATTTCTGGTTGAGAATCACCAAAATCAGAGAAGGATTTGGGAAAAAACCAAGAACTCTTCTAATCACCAAAATCGGAGAAGGATTTGGGCAAGACACATTCAAGAATTCGCACACGCAGACGCCAGGAGCAAGGTAAGCCAATTTAGTTGTTCAATTTGAATTCATCCAAAATTTGAGAAATGAGAATACTTGTTCTACCTCTCACTCTTAGAATTGTCTGGTTTGAGAATTTATCCAAAACTGGCCTGATTTTAATTCCCAATGTTGGTTGAACTTGAGTGAGTTCATGTAGATTTGGGTAATTCAGTTTATTGTGTAAAATAACTAGAATTTGTTGGGTGGTTTCAAGGGTTCTTCCATTGATCCTCTACGATGTCCTTTTGGGTGGAAAATAAGGGGACCTTTACCCGGGAAAGAGGGGGTTGGGGGATTTACTGGAGAAATGTTGATTGTTGTGCTTCTGGACTGAGAAACTGCAATACTGGTTTTTCAAATCCTTGTTTGTCACAAGTAAAGCTAAAAAGAATGGGGGGGGGTTCCATTGTGTTAGGCTACTGTCCAAAGTGCATGTTGCCAGGGCAAAGGGCTACTCTGGGTTGAGCTTAAATTTCAAGGTTGTACCTTTTTTTGCTGGAGCTGTCCTAACTTTTGTCAATCCAAGTTGTGTCCTATACCTCCCCCTCGTTGTATGTGATCAAGGGGTTTTGGATGATCTGTGGCAGTTTGACACTGGATGAATGGGCTGATCAAGTTAGGTTTTGGATGATTCTATCATTTATTCATTTGTATGTGATCAAGTGGTAATAGAGTGTTTGCTTGTGTACGTCATTTACAAAAAAATAAATGTTATCTGTTGAGCAAGTAATACGCATGACTGCTCTAAGATGTGTCTTTTTAAGGCACAGATTGATAATTGTTTTGTTGATGTATAGTTAAAAGGATGCAAGGTTTATCTGGATGATGTGTTTTTTTTTTTTTTTGGTCCTCTTCCCATGGACTCCTGCATGGTTTTCTGAAATGTTGTGCAATTACATGTTGTCAAAATCTGTGATATCAGTGTTTCTTTTCCTTTCCCTTCTTTTGAGGTAAATATCAAGGACAATGTCAAGCTTTCCAGATGAGTATACAACTTAGCTCTTCGCTTTCATCTGTCTCTAGATCTCATATTTATCTCCATTTTCAAAATAGTCAGTGAACTTGTAAACGCTTCTTTCTTGCATGGAAATTAAGAAAATGGTGGATGTCACTTTGGTTATGATTATGATGCTTTCACCAATTTACCGGACAATTGACTAAGTAAAGTTCCTGGTTATAACAGCTAGGTTCACCTTTGATCCTTGTTGATGTTGGATTGTTTGGTTGTTATTAGAAACTAAGGCTTATCCAACTAATTTTTATTGTTTGATTGTTCTTAGAAAGCAAGGCTAAACTATTTTGTTTATGATGTGATTGCTACAACATAAACTTCAAATAAACGTTGATGGGATGCATCTTGAACATATAGAAAGGTGTATTTTGTAACTTTATGGTGCAAAAACTTATTGGCTATATTTCTTTGCTTTTGGAGTTAGTTCTCTTATACTTAGGTCCTTTTATTTATGAGTGTCTTTCAATGTGTAAATTGATCTGGATTTAATTATTGATAGGTTATGCAATTGTTGGAACTTGAAAGTTCATTTTATTAATCAAGGGGGAGGGTTAAAGAAAAATGTAAAACACTCCAAACCCTTTGAAGATGGTGAATATTAAATGCCTAACTATTATAGAAGGACTTTGAAGATGGTGGAGTAATTTTAACCAGTACTTGCCTAACAAGAACCAAGCTAGGGCATAAATATTAACCTGTTATGTGTTCTTCCAGAATCCTGGAAGTGTTGCTGGTAGTTGGAAACATTGAGTCCTGACCTCCTTTGACTCCCTATTGTTAGTGATAGTGAAGATGATTGAAAATTAGTGGTTGTTTATGACTGAAAATTAGTGGTTGTGTTGTTGTCTTTATTATTCATTGTGGGGGAACACCAGTAGCATGATTGGAACCTATGTGTACTAGTTGATTGTCTAAGGTTGTCCTAGTGATTTATAGGCTTTTAGTTCATCATTTTGGGAATTTTAAGCTTTGGTTGTCTATGGGTTGTCCTGATGTTAAGTCCTGGTGATTAAAATGTCTTCAAATAAATAGTTGTTGTTTTGATTTATACAAAAGTTCTTAGATCAGAAGTCTTTTGATCTTGTCCATAGACAAGGCATGAGTTGTTAATTTAGTGATGCTCAAATTGGTTATGTTGTTCAATCTGATATGCAGAAGAGATTGTATGCTTGCTTCATTAAGCATATGATAGTTCATTTTCGTTAATGTTGTGATGCTCAGATTGTGCAAAACCTGGTTTTTGAAGAGGAAAGATTGTGCATATGATGAAGAAGAGATGGATGTTAGTTGAGCCTCCCCGCCTCCCTCCCCCAAACAAAAAACAAAAGAGAAAAAAAAAGCATGAGAGGAAAGAGATGAATGTGTACTGTGTATTCTTTTGGTTCCCCCCCCCTTTTGGTCAAGGGAGCAAGGTAGTAACAGCAAGCAATGTGTTTGTATTTTTTTGATCCATTAGGAACATTGTGCTACCAAAATAGCCTACAGTCCTGGTAGTGGGCATTATGGGTTGGTTAAGACTTAATTAAGATAACCGGTACTTGTATGAAGCTATAATGACTTTTTTTCCTTTTTTTGTGGTGAGTATGAAGCCTCTATAATGTTGATTATCTATCAGTTTTGTTTGAGGCAAGAAGCTAATAAGAATGGTGTCTGGCTCCTCTAAAAAATATTGCTAGAATTTTTCCATTCCCAATTGCTTCACAAATATGGTAGACTGTGTAGGCCATTTGATAGTGTATTTGTCTCACTCACTAGGCTTGTCTTGTAGCCCTTGGTCCAGAGTAATCGCCCTACTATAAATTTAAAGCTGCCATGGAATGCAGTCTGAGAGTCACTACTATTCTTATTGCAATGATCTACTACCAGACTCTAGAAAAATGGTCAGTTTTAGGTGAAACTTGTTGCTCTTTTCATCAATTGCGGACAGGTGATGCAGCGTATGGTTCAATAGTTTTCTTTGTTGAGCTTATGTTTAGCTGTTGCAGGAGTGTGTATATTACTGAAATGCTTTGATTGTTGGGGTTGTAGGTTGTGGATTGTCGTGTTTGTGGTGATCCAAATTCCATTCTACGCTTTGCTTTCATCGAGTTTACTGATGAAGGTAAACCTAACAACCCCCCCCTCAAAACAAAAAAAGGGAAAAGAAAGAAGCTCCTTCAAATGACATACTGCTAATCAATTGGAACTTGTGTTTGGTGTTATGATCACTATGCTGATATCTTACACTTGGCTCTCTCACATCTTGGTAGAGGGTGCTAAGAATTCTTTAAACTTATAGGGCACAATGCTTGGATATTACCCTGTCAGAGTGATTCCTTCCAAGACTGCTATTGCTCCTGTTAATCCTACTTTCCTACCTAAGGTGGGTTCGTTATTACGTGCAGCTCAGTTCTTTGTTTGATTGCTACAATTGAAATTTAGAAAGCCTCAGTATCAGCGTATCCAGTCAATAGGATGAAATTGTTTTTCGAATCATTTTGTGGAGAGGTGTGTGCTATGACCTAATGTCAATCATGTTTTCGGAAAGTTTAAACATATCTTGAATAGAACGTTGCTTTCAGGTTCATCGTCTGAGGTTGGTTGGGGACTATCGCCATTCCACTCAGATTGCTTTTGTAGAATTTGTTTATGGTAATCACTGTATCTGTTGGAATAACGGTTCTATTATTGATTGAACTCAATTGTGGTTCTATTCTTGGCTCAACTCTATTGTGGTTCTATAGTTGGTTGAGCTTTGTTGTGCGTCTTTAAACTTGATTCTTCCGAGTCTACATCCTAGTTAATCTCTTTGGTTATCTTTTTTAATAATTCATTTTTTTGTGTGTTTCAATTGTCTAACAGGTTGCATTTCGAGAGCTAACATCTCTCGGTGAAGAACCCAAAGATGGAGATTTTTTTATATATTCTTAGATGTTATGCATGTTTTCAAAGTATAGTTTTAGCTAGTATATAGAGCAATAAAATGTTCAATCAGCTACCTACAACAAAAAAATTAGCAGGATGGATTCAAAAAAATTCAAGAATATTTAGTTTTGATTACCTTAGTCTTTGTTGTTATATCTACAATTAATCTTTTTTTCAGGCACTAATGTAATTTATTTAATTGATGTTTGATCTATTTTAATTTGTTGGTTTGTTGATTTTATTCATTTATGTAGGGTGCTGCGTGCTGGTAATTAGTATAAAACTTGTTAATTAAAAAAAGAATAACTGTATACAATTGTCCTATTTTTAACTTAATAAGTTTTATGTTAATTACCAGCATTATTTTTTTAAAAACTAAAACGACACTAGTAACACTTTTAAGTGTGAAAAAATTATGACTTCTCGCATCTTCCAGAGTGGGCATAGCGTTAAATGACCACACATAAATTGTGGGTAATTAGTACTTACTCCGCATTTATAATTGTGGGAAATATAACTTTACCTGCATTTCCATTAAGTGTGGAGAACACTTCCACACACTTAACTTCCCCACATTTAGCGTAAGTGTGGGCAACTGCTATTTTCACACTTATAAGTGTGGTTATTAGCAAAATTAAATGTGGAGGGAAGCAACCTTTTTTGTCGTGCATCAGAACCCATCGAAACCATCAGCAGAATCGTCCCCATCATCCAGCTGCGTCTCCTCATATTCCTCCCATTTCACGGCAAAAACAACCATCATCAGAATATCACCATCTTCACCATAATTTTCATTTTGGTGTTGTTCTGTTTCATTCATTGCCTTCAGGGATTTTTCATTTTGGTGTTCTTTTTTTTTTTTAAAAGACGTTTGACGTTTGTTTCAGTATTATCATGTTAGGGTAGATTACTTTTATACTTAACCGAATACTATACTAAGCCATCTTTAGTTATTTATGAGATATAGTTTTTGCTTGGATGTTATATTATTTTTATTTGAATATTCTAAGTTGGTTTGCAATAATTGTTTGTTGTTTGATGTTAAATTATTTTTAATTGGCCACCTAAATAATTTTGGAATTAAATATTGTTAAACTAGTAACGACTATTGACCATTACGGTTGATAGAATCAACTTAGATCTAAATTACATTGATCTACTATTGAGGATTTAATGGTTTAGGTTAGATTATGTTTTCAAAAAACTTAATGCTTTAAGTGATTAATTTGTTATGTTGTAGAGTAACAATTTAACTTGTTTAAAAGATTTCATCTTTAGACGTTCTAAGGTTGGCTTGAACGGTAAGGGAAAATAGGGGTTATAGACGTTCCTAACCTACAATCTAACTATTCGGTAAAAATAATATGTGTATCAATGATTAAATAACAAAGCATGGTGGAGTATCTGTTGAGGTTAAGCTGTTTTCTCATTTATTGATATTCGATTTAATTTTCGCAAACTTTTGATTTCAGTTGGTATTTTTTTTTTAGTATTCGTTAACTTGAGTTTATTGGTTAGTTTAGTAACATAAATATTTTTATCCAATTACACCCCCCGAAGTCGTTTTTTGTGAGTCATTATAGTCATAGAGTATTCTTGATTGTTCTTTAGTATAAATATTTTTAATTCTGTTTTTGATTTTTTTAGCAGATTTTTCTATCTTGTTATAATATTCTGATCAGGCTAGAACTCTAATTTGAGTACAATCTTTTTTTATTCTATTCCTCACAATTTTAGAAATTTTTATAATTTTTTTTCAGATATTTTTGAGTCTGTTTAGGTATTTTAAAATTGTGTCTTCTGTTTTTTGGTAAAAAATTGTTTCGGGGTGAAGTTTGCGGTCAAAAATTCCCAAAGTTCTCCGAAATATCCGCTGAGTCTTTCTCAATTTTTACCAAAATTTTCAGAATTTAAATTGCTATAGAGGTCCCAAAATAAAATCTTTTTTGAGTTAGCATTTTGTGGTTATGTGTTTTTATGTATAATTAAAGATCAATCCTTTGAACTTAAACCTATTTCCTCGTGAGATCGATCCTACTTGCCCTAAATATAGTTCTCAATAAATAATTATAAGAGTACTCAAGTTAATTAATTTGTAGGCACCGCGACACGCTTTACAATCTCATATTTTTAGACAGGGTAAATGTGCCACCGACTGGGTGGCTAAATATGGGGTGTCTGTTCATTCTACTGTTTGGTGGAACTAGTATGGGCCCGTGCAAAAGCACGGAGCATGTTTAAGTAGATAATTTATACACATGTTGTCAAAAAAAAAATGGACAGTTTGTGTAGAAATAATTAATACTATAAGTAAGTAAAGAGAAGAAAAAAACCCAACAAAAAAAATTAAATATACAGTAACTGCGTGTATAAACAATACGATTAACAATAGAAAACTATATCATTGTGGAATATGTCTATATAAGAAAGTCTGACACATTAGGTAGTGAACTCGGTACAAAGTACGCTAAATTGGATGATGATAAGTTAAGTTATGACGCCAGTGATGAAGAATCCACCTCCGTCTCTTGTACCTAAACCAAAAATCAAGATTTAGCGATAATTTGATTATCATTTATGGAAGAGAATTTTATACATATACATTATATACCTGATATACCTAACATTAGTACGTCGTATGTAATGGACCTCTTCCTCCTAATTGACTGGCACAATAAGAGCGACAGGAGCTTCTACTTCTTGCCAGCGTGGAGGCTCTATAACGAAAACCCAAGGTTTTCCGATGTAATCATCTATAATCGAATTGAGCGATAGATGACCATATGGTTGTGAACAATAGTCACACAGGTTAGACAACGGTGGAACAATAATTTCGGTGAACATGATAATTAGCAACAATAAGAATACCCTGCGTTGCATACATATCCAACTGTGTAGCGGTCGTATGTAAAAGAATTCGAGCATCATCATGAAGAACAGTGAATTCTCTACAACCAGTAACATCTTGTAACACAACTCTGAATATGAACCTATATTTTTGAAATAGAAAGGGATGGTTACACTAATGCAAACATAAATTTGGGAAAGCACAACACACTATGAAACAATGGGGAATCATATATGCAAACCTGTTCCGAGTCAAACTCGGGGATCAGCATGTGCAGTACGGTACATTAAGCGCAAATACATAAGTGTTGACACTTTTGTTGCAATTAGTGCAAGCGTCGTAAAGCAGCGGATGGATTTCAGCAATATATGCAAAAATTCGAAAATATCTAACCTGCAGACATATAAAATGTGAAAATTATGTGATACTGAGTAAATGTATGTGAGCATAAGGAACATTTGATGAATAAAAGTTTAGCTTACATTTGGCGCAGAAGCATATTCATATAATCTAATCCATCTAGCTACAAACAGTTTCTCTAGATGGCACATGCATAATGTTCTCAGACGCATGAAATCGAAATGCTTCATCACACCTGAAGTGCCAGAGTACCTAATACATATATAGAAAGTAACACGTGCGAGGTTAGATGTATATAAGTTGTATGGAATTAGAAAACCTAAATTAATGTTACATGTTGTATATACCATCCTTCAAAGTCTTCTGTTGCTTCAATATCTGGGTTTATCAGCAATCTACTAATGGGCAAAGTCGAAACTGATACTCCTACAATTATATTGCAATAGTGAAAACATATTACTCAAATATATAATCAGAATAATGAAAATTAGTGAGTTTTGTGGACGTAAAGCTACCTTCATAATGTCTAATGTGCACTCTGGAAGCAAGAAGTATATTCTCATCAGTCAAATGTTGCTGAATATAGGTGCCCTCAACTTCCGCAAAATCTCCCCATAAAGTCAGTCTCAATGGATGCATCATGCACAAAGGTGTTATATATACTAATCTTTATATAATTGAAATATAACAATCAATATGAACACATCTTTATCTAAAAACAATACGTACTGCATGTCACAGAGTAATAATTCCCGCCGTGCAGTGCCTCTATCTCTGGTCCTCTCCAAATGATATATAGCTACTACCATCCCTATGATGTCTATAAAACAATAGGGAATGAGAACACTGTAAAGAATACAGAAGAAATGCATGCATAAATTTAGATAGTAAACTTGATTGTGTGAACAATACTTACCAACAACATTATCAGGTGTCCGAAGACGTCGAGGGATATCGATGAATGACAGAAAAGGAGGTCGATGCTGGTAGGGAATATCCTGACATTCTTCAGTGACACCAAGAAGTGTTGTTCGTGGCGTGAAAACCAATTTGTAAAGGTTGGTCACCACATTCCGTTCGCCATCTGTAGCAACATCAACCGAGAGTCCGGATATGTGATAAACCTTGCCAGCACTGAGTATGGACCTCCATCAAGTAATATCGGCATTGCCTTCTATGATGCCGAATATCTCATCACACTATAAAAAAATGACATGCATACGTAAGCATTATACATGTATACGATGATGACTTTATTGAACACACTAATCCAATACTTGGTAGTCCATAAATATAACTTTCCATACTATCCGATGCCCATAGACTTGGACGGACAATGCTCGCATGAGGCGAACTGTCAATGTTACAGATCTATTGCACGGGTTGATGGCGCATATAGGCATGAAGGTAGGTGCTGAAGATGCCATGTTTGTATTCTTAAAAAAAATTAAAAGTATATAGTATGATATGGTAATAAAGAAATTACCACAAAGTATTTATCCAGTGAGGTATATTACTGTACATAACACCAGAATGTTATGATTTAAAATATGATAATCAAACAGACAGAATGTAATAGGCAAAATGAATAAACTGTACGATATAATTATAAGCTACAAATTGTTCAATACATCACTATAGACAACATTTTTTGTAACATCTACTGGAAGTCCCCTCTTATTACAGAGCAGTACTTTTAATCCAGAAGGGGATGAAACACGTGACAGTGCAACATAAAGTTGACCATGGCTAAACACGGGCCTTGGAAGGTATATGCCGACCCTATTCAAAGTTTGCCCTTGACTTTTGTTGATTGTCATTGCAAACGCCAATTTTAAAGGGAACTGCCTTCTTCTAATTTGTAGATCTGGAAGATTGGATGGTGTTAAATCAATTCTGGGTATTAGAATAGTCTCCCCAACTTTTGAGCCAGTTATTACTTTGCCCTCAATCACTCTATCACCCAGCTTACTGATAATTAATCGCGTACCATTGCACAACCCTATTGACTGATTCAAATTTCTCAATAATATAACTGGCGCACCGACTTTAAGATCTAAACAATGATTTGGCAACCCAGAAATCTTTAGGGAATGCAATAATTCGGGGGGTTCCATATCACCGAAAGGACCACAATCGTTGGCGTTTGAAATAGTGTCACAACTCAAATAGCTTTTCATATCTCCAGGAAGCATGGATCACATGATTGTGTTTATTTCATCGACATCATCATTTGTTGGTGCAAGAATCTCTCGTTCACGAAGATATGACCAATCTGCATAGTTAGTATCAAAGTCAGGATAAATTGATGGGATCAAATTATGCAGACTGTTGTTTTCATTCCGTATTAGGAATTCTTCCGGTATCTTAATCATATTAGGCTCGCCGTCATCTGAAATAGCAATTCCTTGCACTTGACCATCTCCAACTTCTAATATCCATCGAGCAAATTCTTCGACATTGGGCACGGTCTCGTTAGGTTCATCAATTCGTTG
Organism: Selenicereus undatus; assembly: GCA_017589665.1. Lineage (NCBI taxonomy): Eukaryota > Viridiplantae > Streptophyta > Magnoliopsida > Caryophyllales > Cactaceae > Selenicereus > Selenicereus undatus. The sequence goes on from JACYFF010019584.1 coordinate 81,167,349, forward strand.
CAGCCGCATGTTTATACGCAAGTGCATGACACTGCATTCATTCCGGAATGTTGCTTGATGGATTGTAGCTGCAACGATTGATTCACGACTTCCGTGTGTAATCACAGGCAGTATCTGTCTGAAATCTCCCCTAAGAAGGACCAGTTTCCCGCCAAAAGCATTTTGATTATCACATATGTCCTTGAGGTGACGATGAACGGCTTCAAACGCTAAACGATTCATCATTGGTGCTTCATCCCATGCAATCAACCTTGTCTCACGGATGAGATCCGCATGCTCATACCTCTTATCAAAGTAACAAACGGATGTCTCATCAGGTTGTAAGGGTATTTTAAATACCGAGTAGACTGTTTTCCCTCCGGGTAGCAGTAATGAAGCAATTCCCGATGATGCCATGGCAAGAACAATATGCTTTTCAGATCGGAACTTGGAGATTAAGGTATTCCATAGATATGTCTTTCCCGTGCCCCCACTACCATATATGAAAAACAACCCCCCTTCACCTCTGTCATGAGTATCAAGTACTGATCTGTACGCATGATATTGATCTGAGTTCAACCCCCTTACCAAACGTTCGAATCTTGATGCTTCCATAGTTCTATCATAATCAAGTTCGTCAATAATAAGCCGATTAGTTGCATAGACTGCAACTTCAATGGAAGGGAGTGGCATTGGAGGGAAATTACGTAGTGATCGTCCGTTTCTGTTCAAGATACGTTCAATCTCAAGTAGTCCAAGATTCTGGATCTCGGTACATGGTAAATCCATATCCAGCATTCTTGTCTGGCGTCGTATGGTATGTAATAGGTCATCTGTTATATGAACCCAATGTGTGTCCCACAACTTTACCGGGTCAGCAATCTCAGAGAACATCAACATGGAGCAAAACATATTTTGTAGTTTCACACCTGAAGCCCATGTTGATGCTTCAATTAAGGCGGCATGCCATTCACCATCGTCATCAAGCAAACCCAATGCCATGCATGCTGACTTAAATGTTGGATGTAGGACACCACGTATGGTATGAATATCCTCAAAAGAAGTTGCTCCACACATCTTTGTAAGAAGCAATATCAAATAGTATCATTCACCACAATTTGGATGTGCAAACGGAAGTTGACCAATTGAATAACCTTTTTGACGGACCGTCCAAATTTTAGAAGAATAATTCCGTACTCATTGCGCAGGGAAGTTCAGATACGTGGGCTGTCGAGCATGTGGGTACTTCTTATTTGCATCAAACCACATTGTTAACATTGTTTTATGCGCTTCTGGCTCATTAACAATGCTAATGAGGTCATCATTGTCATTGAACACGACGAATTGTTCTCCCAGCTAATGTTATTGAAGTTTTTGCACAGAAGGGTATTGATGCTGCAAGCTGAACTCAAAAATCCGCCAGCATGACTCAACGACAGATATGTAATGACAATCCAAATATTCCCGAATTTCATTCCCTTCTCTACATGGCCGAGATTGCTTATTGTCACGATGTGTCGTATTACCCTCAATGACAATAGTAGCACGATCATGTCCCTTATGTACATACTTATACAGGTACTTGATCACACTACGGACAGCAACGCACTCGACATTGATGTGAGCATCATATTTTACGCATAGTTCTCTATTGTATGGGACCACCCATTGGTTATCAATATCTCGTCCATTCATGACCACTTGTTGGGGAGTGCGCCACGGACGGTATTCAGCGAATCCATGCTCATCAAATGTGGTTTGAGCACAAAATCTTTTTGGGTAATGTTTTGAGCATGTTCCGTCAACCAAACATAAAACACATGGGCCATGTATCATGAATCGTGTGATAGTGTCATACGATAGAGGGTACGTAGTTTCATCAGGGATTTCTGCACTAATGAGCCTATCAACATCTTCTGGGCATGTGGGCTTATCTTCCGGTGCCACTGTTAAGAGAATATGAGCATGAGGAAGGCCACGCTTATGAAATTCAACAACATATACTTCTGCAAAATATAAAGTGGAGGTAATTAGTACAATGAAAGTATTTATAAGGTAAAATACTGTGTTTGACAATGCCAGGAACTCACCAGCAATGATTGTCCCAAAGATTTTTTTGGTTTTAAAATCATCGAGCAGTTGTCGTAACTTAATTCTGAACACTCGAGCTAGTAGATCGGGTATGTCCTCTGACCGTTGACCAGGTAATAGCTCAGCAGTGATTTCAGGCCAACTTGGATTACATGTGAATGTGACAAAGAAATCAGGAGGCCCCAGTGCACGACAAATTGCAATTGCATCCTGATAATGTTGCATCATATAACGTGGCCCTCCCGTGAAAGAAGATGGTAGAATATATCTCCTCCCTATTGATTCTGCGTTAACGTCACCTGCGTTAAGTGCATCTTGAATGCCACTGTACAATTCAGTCCGCAGGTGACCTTGGTGGTTTTCGAACCATGTTAGCCTATATTGCTCAATGGCAGCCCATACATCTATGTAGAATTGTTGGCCCAATCGACAACTCTGTTTAATAACCATGGATTCACCAAGTCGGTCCTGGATGCGAAATGCATAAAATTTCCTCATTGATACTGTTGACCTTGAGGTACTGGAGTTAGCCATTCGTGTGATGTCTGCACTCCATCCATCAGTGTCGTACGGAAACAAAAGAGGATAGTGTAAGGGCATGTAGGATGGGTGATGTTCATCTATCCTCTGTAAGATTCCATCCCTTGTTTGGAGTATGACATCTCGTGTCCAAAGTGTTCAGTTCCATCCCCAACTATTAGTCCCGCGACTTCTTCTGCAGTGGGTCTAATATATTATCGGCCTTCTCTAGCCTGGATTATTCGAATTCGTAAATTAGGAACCTCTCCATGGTCACTTAACATGTCTCTGGCTCTTCTGAACACAGCGACATAAGGATTAACCGAATCCAACATTTGTTGCAACCCTTCCACAATGTCAAATCTAACGGCAGAACAACCAGATGCCCTAAGCGCAGTCACTCGGTTTGACACTTCATTGCTAGTGTTGTAAATGTACAACTGCGCAAATGCTGGATGTAATCTAGATCGAGGGAGCAAGGACCCAATTTTGTGGTGGTTGCTACCATTTATCCGGAAAACATATGGGCTTCTACCATAATTGACACTGTTATCAATTCTTCCCCCCATTGAAGTAAATGAGAACATAGAGTTATAGACTCTAATAATGTCCAAGAAATGTCGGCTTGGCAAAAATGATTCAAGGAATTGAGGTGTTGGTGGAAATAAGGAAAGATTAACTTGTCCATTTTGGCAACACAAATTGAATCTGGGATTTGTGATACTACTGTTTCTAACCCTTTCCTCAATCCACATAATAGAGCTGCAATTTGGACATGTCGCTGTTCGCATTCCAAAGTCCCATCAATTTGAGAATGACTGTCTCGAACGGGACGTGTCCGTTCTGCAATGGTATTAGCAGGGTCAATATGTAACTCATGTGAGACTGAGGTACATATGCGTAAGACAGTTTCATGAGATTACCCGTCATGGTGGATGAGATAGTCACGTGTTCTGTGGGCATAGGTCTTATAGAATGAGCAATGTTGGATCAGAGAGCTTCATCACGATCACCTCCTTCATATGATGTTGCGAATAAAACTTTATATAATGAGAATGAAGTATGAAGTGTATGGTAATGATTAGCGCCTCAAGAAGGGCACTATCATAGATAAGTGAAAGCCAACATTACCAAGGGTGTCCATGCTATGCATTGAGATGGGATTTTGTTGTTGACCCTGCTGTTCAAGATGCGTTGATTCCATGTGTTCCAAACTCATTAACGTCGACCTCACTTGGCGTGCCTCCCTCGCAAGCAAGCGACTACGGTGTGCTACCACGTCATACCGTTCAATATGCCGGCGCTTGAACAATAATCACCGCCTAGCGTTCAATCTGGCATTTTTTTGTTACAGTTTTCGTCGTTTTGTTGCAAACGACGATGATGAATCCATTCTTTTTTTAGGAATCCATGCCAAAACATAGGTAAATCCTTCTTTCATTTCTTTGTATGAGATAGAAAAAGTTCGAATATGTGTATGAATATATGCAATACATAATGTGTGTGTGTGTGTGTGTATATATATATATATATATATATATATATATATATATATATATATATATATACATACATATATAAATATATACATACATATATAAATAGTTATTTTGACACAATAGCGTCAATAGCTTTTTGCTACTTGCTTTGTTAAATTGCCCCCCAAATCCCATTTGCTTGCTTCTCTGATGTTATGGTCATTGCAATTGCATGATTGATTTGTTATATGCTCTTTCCTGTTACATCGGGAACTGGTTTTCTTTTCATTTGGTTTTTGGAAGTGTTGATAGCTTTTTTGCTTCGTGTTTTAACTGTGGGGAGTTTGTAGATTCTGTCTTTGGTTTAGCTTGGGCCTTTTAGGTTTGCTGGCTTTTGTTTGTTCTAATAGCAGTATCGTGGTTAGTATTAGTTTCTTCCCTGGTTGTTGGTTTTATTATTAGCACTTTTGTTGGTTCGTATTAGTTTTTGTGTTTGGCTTTTGTTCCTCCCCATCGCTTTGGGTGACCTGGTGTGTCGGGTACCATTTTTGGTCTCCCTGGTAGCTTTAGAGTCCCCGTTAGTCCCTGCCCCTTTATTATTTATTTGCTGTTGTTAGTTTATCCCTTTGGCTAGCCCCCTGTCATTTGTTATTTTGCTATTTTGTTATTTTTATTTTTGTTATTTTTGTTATTTTTGTTATTTTGTTATTTTGTTTTTAGTACTAGTCTGGCGGTTTTTTGTCTACTTTGGGTGAGTTTTTAGTCGGCTATAGCTTTTCCTTGTAGTTGTAGTGTGTTTTAGGCTGTGATAGTTTTTACTTTAGTCTGTAGTTTGTAGATCTTTAGGGTGTTCGTTGGCCTCGTACGCTTCTGCGTCTGTGGCGAGCCATGTAACTGTTTCAGCCTGTCCTCCGAAGAGTTCTGGGGTTAGGAGGGGTTTAGGGCTGCGGAAAGTACACCTAGCGTCCTGGAATGTAGGGTCCCTTACGGGTAAGTCGATAGAATTAGTTAAGTCTCTGCGTAGGCGTGTTATTAGTATAGCGTGTGTCCAGGAGACAAAGTGGGTTGGAGCGAAAGCTAGGGAGATTGATGGGTACAAGCTTTGGTACTCGGGGTCATCCAAGGCGAAAAATGGAGTTGGTATCCTGGTTGTGAAGGAGTTGGCGGACCAGACGGTCGAAGTAAGGCGTAAGAGCGATCGGATTATGGCCATTAGGGTTTTGGTGGGTTCAGTTTTCATGAACGTGGTGAGCGTGTATGCGCCACAGGTAGGCCTGCCGGAGGAAACTAAGAAGCTCTTCTGGGAGGACCTAGATGAGGTCATTAAGGAGGTACCTCAGACCGACAAACTGTACATAGGAGGAGACTTTAACCCCCATATCGGAGTGGATGTAGCGGGTTATGATGGGGTCCATGGGGGCTTCGGTTTCGGAGAGCGAAATGGGGGAGGGGTCTCTGTGCTGGATTTTGCGATGGCCTTTGACCTGTTGGTGGCCAGCTCTTTCTTCAAGAAGAAGGAGGACCACCCAGTGACCTTCAAGAGCAGCTCTTGTAAGACCCAGATTGACTACTTCTTAACGAGGAAGGAAAATCGGCTTTCGTGTAAAGACTGCAAAGTGATTCCTAGCGAGTCGTTGGGAACTCAACGCAAGTTGCTGGTTTTAGATGCAGAGTTCAAGTTTCCTAAGAGGTCGTCAAGGAGAGCCGGAGAACCCAGAATAAAGTGGTGGAACCTCTCAAAGGAGAAGGCGGGGTTAATAGCAGAAAGAATAGCTGAGGAGGGAGCTTGGAGGAGAACAGAAGACGTCGATGCTATGTGGGATGCTGTGGCGGATTGCATCCGGAAGTCGGCTAAGGAAATCTTAGGTATTTCCAGGGCAGGCGGTAACCGGATGGAGGGCGACTGGTGGTGGAACGAAGAGGTAAAGGAGAAAGTCAATGCTAAAAAAGAGGCTTACGCGGAGTTCTTGAGAAGCAGTTCGGAGGGCGAGAGGGAGAAAAAGAAGTCTGGTTACAAGGCAGCCAAAAAGGTAGCTAGAAGGGCGGTGGCAGTAGCAAAGAGTCAGGCTTTTGATAGACTATACCATAGATTGGGAACGAAGGAAGGGGAGAAGGAGGTTTTTAAACTGGCTAGGGCAAGAGAAAGGAAGACTAGGGATTTGGGAGTGGTAAGGTGTATTAAGGACGAAGCGGGAAAGGTGTTGTCTGAGGATGCTGAAATTAAGAAGCGTTGGACGAGTTTCTTTTCTAAACTCCTCAATGGGGAAGGGGGGGAGGCGACTGTAGTAGGGGCGAAGAGGGTAGCGATCAGCATGCGAGCGACAGGATAACAAAGGAGGAGATTAGGGAGGCCTTGAAGAAGATGGTAAATGGGAAGGCAGTGGGTCCGGACCAGATACCAGCAGAAGTTTGGAAGTTTATGGGGGAAGTGGGTCTAGAGTGGCTCACGGAGCTTTTTAATGTTATTTTCAGGACCGCCAAGATGCCCAGGGAGTGGAGGGTCAGTACAGTCATATCACTGTACAAAAACAAAAGGGATATCCAAGATTGCAATAACTTTAGGGGCATCAAGCTGCTCAGCCACACTATGAAATTGTGGGAGAGGGTGATTGAGAGAAGGCTGCGAGAGGAAGTAGAGATTTCAGAGAACCAATTTGGTTTCGTGCCAGGTAGGTCGACCATTGAGGCGATCTACCTCCTCAGAGGGCTCATGGGCTTGTTCAGGGACAGAAAGGTGGATCTCCATATGGTGTTCATTGACCTGAAGAAAGCGTATGATAGAGTTCCAAGGGAGGTTTTGTGGAGGTGTTTAGAAGAGAAAAGGGTGTCGCCCGCGTACATCCGTGTAATCAAAGATATGTACGAGGGAGGACGAACGAGGGTTAGGACCCCAGGAGGGGTCTCCGATGACTTTGCTGTTAGTGTGGGCCTGCATCAGGGCTCCGCCTTAAGCCCGTTTCTTTTCTCATTAGTTTTGGATCAACTCACTAGAGGAATCCAGGGCGAGGTGCCTTGGTGCATGATTTTTGCAGATGACATCATTCTTATCGATGTAACCAGGCAGGGGGTGAACAACAGGTTGGAGAGGTGGAGGCATGTGCTGGAGGCTAGGGGCTTTCGGTTGAGTAGATCAAAAACAGAATACCTTCACTGTTGTTTCAGCGGAAGGATAGAAGAGGGGGGAGAAATAGTACTGGATGGGAGGGCAATACCGAAGGTCGCTAAATTTAAGTATCTGGGCTCGATCATCCAGCACAATGGGGACATTGACGAGGATATTAGCCATCGGATTAGAGCGGGTTGGCAAAAGTGGAAGTCAGCGTCAGGGGTGCTGTGTGACAAGAGAATGCCCATGGGATTGAAAGGAAAAGTCTATCGGATGGTTGTTAGACCGGCTGTTCTCTATGGATCGGAGTGTTGGCCCCTTAAAAAGATGCAGGTCCAAAGGTTGATGGTAGCTGAGATGAGAATGGTCAGGTGGATGTGTGGTTTTACGAGATTGGACAGAATTAGGAATGGAGTAATTAGGGGTTTAGCTGAAGTGGCCTCCATAGAGGAGAAAATGAGAGAATCAAGGCTCAGATGGTTCGGCCACGTGAAGAGGAGAAGTGTGGCTGCCCCAGTGAGAAGGTGTGAGTTGATCAACCCCCCGGGGGTAAGAGAGGGAGGGGTAGACCGAAGAAGAGCCTGGAAGAAGTGGTTAAAGAGGACATGAGAGTGGTTGGTTTGACGGAGGACATGACTCAGGATAGGAGTCAGTGGCGGGGCAGGATTAAGGTCTCCTTTTGCAGGGGACCGGCCCCGTAGGGTGGCTGTAGCTTTAGGCAGTGTCGGGGCGGGTTTTTTTTTGGGTTTTTTGGGTGTGTTTTTGTCTGCAGGTCGTACTTTTCTGGGATGTGACGACGCCAAGCGCCACTTGGTGGTTGAGGTATGTCTCTGCTCACTCTTTATTTGTCCACTCTTTATTTGCTTTTCGGATCCTTTCATCTTTCGTCTTTCCCGTACTCTGAAAATGATTTTCACAAAACTGTTTTTGTGGGTCTTATGGAATCAACCTCTCTATAGGTAGAAATACCGGTAGAGGTAAGGTTGCCTACAGCTGGATCTCCCCAGACCCCGCGAAAGCGGGACCCACACTGGGAGTTTGTTGTTGTTGTTGTTGTTGTACATACATATATATATATATATATATATATATATATATATATA
>JACYFF010019584.1:81180624-81269805 GCA_017589665.1 Selenicereus undatus
TCATATAAACACTCACAAATTAGAATGCCGGTAGTCACAAATGAGAATGCTGGCAGATTCATCATTTCAAAGACGCTAATGTCTAAACTTGTTGCGGTGTTACCTTCTGATATACTTTGATTTCAATCAGTCGATCCCAATCTGTCTTCACAGACAGAATTGCTAATGCAAAGATAGTTTCGCTGAGTGGCAAAACAAATTGCAAAGTCGGTTGATCAGCGAAGAGTTTCCGAATGCAGAACTTTGCAGTGTGGGTGGTTTTCTGATTGAGGTTTTCAATTTTGTTGTTTTTGGATGTGTTAGTGGGTGTAACCGTGAGCCCCTTATTTGTGGATATTAGCTGCCCACTCCACAATTTCAGTGTAACCGCTTGTTTTAAAAAATAAAAAGGAACAGTGTATTTACTGTTTGGGCGGGAGTGTACAGGAGAGCAGCAAACATGAAATTCTGAAATCTCAGCACTTTACCTATCCTAGCATTTATTATATAAAGATTTGGTTCCTCATAGGGACCCTAGGCGTATCCTCAATGAGGATAATTTAGAACGAGCCCTTAAAAGAAGGACATCCTATATTATATGACTTACCTTTCTTGCCAAAAAAAAAAAAAAACCCAATTGAGGTTTTGCACTGCTATTTCAGTAAAACCATTTTGTGGGAATTTCTATTAGCCATTGACTCCAGTTTCTCTCTCCTTGCCCACTTACTAAAATTCAAGGGGAAAAAAATCTTCAGGGCAAACCACCACCACCACCACCATCGTTGGTTCCCCCTCACCCTGAGAAGCATGTTGTGGTATGCTTTCCCTGTCATTCTAGTTCTGGTCAATGTTAGCAAAAATCTGACCCCCAAATGCTAAAATGTTACTGAGATTGATGCGGGGTGTGTTATTAGTTACGGTGCATCAGTGGACTACTTAGCAGCTGTTGTTAGCTTTCCTAAGCCAGATGACAAGATCCGAAGCACCAATTTTCAGGTAATCTTCCCTCCTTTTGGGGGGGGGGGTTGAAAAATCTTTAGTGCTAAAGTGCACCTTTTCTTTCCCTCTTTGAGGGCCCCGAATCACATGATGTTGATCTATTGATTGGTAGCTGGTTTTGAGCATTGTGTAATTGGCCCTGTTTGGCAAACAGTTGTTAGTTATTAGCTGTTTGTATTAACTGTTAGCTATTAGCTATTTGTATTAGCTGTTTGAATTAGCTATTTGTTGAAAAACTGTTTGGTAAAATTTGCTGTTTCCGACAAAGTTGTGAGACAAAAAGCTAATTCTTCAAAAAACTCTTTCAAAAAGCTTATGGAATTAGCTTTTTTAAATTAGCTTTTTGGACCCAAAAAGCTGCTTTAAAAAGCTCTTACCAAAATTAGCTTTTCAAAAAGCTAATTTTTGTCAAAAAAGCTCTTTTTGGCAAAAAAAAACTCTTCAAAAAGTTGTTTGCCAAACAGAGCCATAGTGTATTGACTTGCAAATGATGTGTTGACTTGTGAATGGTGGTATTGGTATTGAAATTGTGAGAGTTGAATACACTACGGAGTAGATTTTGAGTTTGGGTAGTATTCCATGTCAATGTCTTTTAGTGCATGAGAAAGCCCAAAGATTGATATCATATAGGCAGGATTGGAATCCAAATGTTTTGTAGCAACTTCAAAATACTTTACCAACGTTTTGGATGGAAGAGCTACATATGCCATGCCAATATTTATGCAGTAATTTTGGTTGGGCGGAGTAAAGCTTGCAAGCAGAAATGACAGGAGGTGGGTCACTCTCCTGCAACAGCACTCTGTTCTGTTATCTTCAATCCCGGGAAATCACCCAGAACTGTAGAGAAAGGGGATTTCGAGAGTTGAAGCTAATGTAAACGAGCTAAGATTAGCTTAGTAAGTGCAACATAGAGGGGGAGAGAGAGAGAGAGAGTAAAGGGATTTGGAGTATTTGTATTCTCATTCATGATGCCCAGCAGGGAGGGAGCTTCTTGCTTTTTAAGACAGAATAACCCCCAACCTCTTGCTAACAGACTGAACAACTTCCCGCCAAACCCGCTAACTAACTGTAACAGTCACTCATGTGTGCAAGGCACGTAACCATTAAAACACCCTCTATCAAGTTTCCTTCCCCCTTAAAAGAGAAAGACCCAGCCTAGACCTAGCCTAGACAGGTACAAACTAATTGTAGCCATTATTAGCAAAGGAAAAGAGAATAAAGTAATCCAAAACTTTAATCAGTAACTTGCAGCTTGTGACCAATTAACCCCAAATAACCAAATCAGAGAATTTCTGCATCAGATGATCTGCAGCCTGCCATGAAGCATCTTCTAGACTCTGACCTTCCCATTGCACCAAAAACTGGACTGCAACCTTGCTCCCCTTCTTCAACATCTTTCTGTCCAATACTGTCATGGGTTTTACAGCTTCTTCAGCACTCTTTCCATGTAACCAACTAGGAATATGAGGGTGTTTGGGTAATATGTCTTTAAACAACTTAAGATGAGATACATGGAATGTGTCATGAATTTGAGCTGCAGTTGGTAACTTCAGTTTGTATGCAACCTTACCCACCTTAGCTTCCACTTGGAAAGGGCCATAGAACTTGGGAGCTAACTTTTGATTAGACCTGAACTATAGAGACTGCTGCCTATAAGGTTGAAGCTTCAACCAAACCTAGTCTCCCACAGCAAACTCTCTTTCTGACCTGTGCTTATCAGTCGGAATTTTCATCTTGTGCTGTGCTCTAAGCAAAAAGAATTTGAGCATTTGAATCATAGCTTCTCGCCTTTGCATGGTCCTATCCACTGCCTCAACTCGAGTTTCCCCAGGCAAATAAGGCAAATGTATAGGAGGTGCTTGGTTGTACATTACCTCGAAAGGAGTAAGTTCTATAAAAGAATGGAAAGTGGTGTTATACCACCATTCAGCAAGGGGTAACCATTTGCTCCATTCAGAATTCTTCTCATAACACATGCATCTCAGATATGTTTCCAAGCATCTATTGACTACCTCTGCCTGACCATCAGCCTGAGGATGGTAGGCAGTAGACATCAACAACGTAGTGCCCTGAATAGACAATAGGGCTTGCCAAAAATCACTCAGGAAAACGCTATCCCTGTCACTGATAATACTTTGAGGCCAACCACGCAATTTGAAAACATGATCCAAGTAAGTCTGAGCCACATCCATAGCAGAAAAAAGGGTGACTTAAGGCTGCAAAATGGACATACTTACTGAATCTATCGACCACCACAAAAATGACTTCCTTCCCAATAGACTTAGGCAACCCCTCAATGAAATCCATTGATACATCTACCCAAACTTCCTTGGGAACCTGTATAGGTTGCAACAAGCTGGGACTTGGACTGTTATCATATTTACAACTCTGACACACCACACATTGCCTCACATAAGCTTGAACAACCTTTGTCATACCTCTCTAGTAAAATAAATATCTAAGCCTTTTTAGGGTGGCCTCTCTCCCAGAATGGCCTCCAAATGGGGAATCATGCACCCATTTCAATATTTGATCTCTCAAGGCCAAGTTAGGTCCCACAATGAGCCTAGCCTTCTTCCTAAGAAGCCCTCCATGCAAGCTATAGTGTGAAACCTTATGCCCCTATTCAAGCCGCCAAGCACGTGCTGAATGTTATTGTCTAACAGATAGTTAGCCTTTATGTGATCCAAAATGTCAAAAGTAATCAAAGAAACAACCAGAGTTAATAATTCGGCATCCTGAACTCTAGACCATAGTTACCGGATTCTCTTAACCCCTTAGCGTACCGCGAACTGTTTCTCGCGAACCAGAATGCGATACTTTAGCGTACCAATTCCCCCAATATGGAGAATTCAGCGAACCCATCTCCTACCACAATGGTATTGCATATTGTCATGATCCATAGGCCAAATTTTGAAGAAAATGGAAGAATTTTTGAGGTTGCGATGAATGATCAAGCTTTTTACAGAGGAAAACGAGAAGAAGAGAGAGAGTGAGAGAGAAAGAAATAAGGATTAATGTGAAAATGTTGCCCTATGTTGGGAAGGGGGGGAGAGGGAAGAGGGAGAACCCATATTGTTAAATCATTTTATAAGTCTCTGTGATATGTGGAGTTTTGAATTGGAGGACTAGATGCACTAATAACGACTGTCGCGTATCGGATTCTCCACTATGTGGCGAATCACGTACCCGAATCCGTCCCCCGTACCGGAGCGTCCCACGTTCCAGGGAACTATGCTCTAGACAGTGCACCTTCCACTGTATTCTCAACTCCCCTCCTATATTGAATTTCATATTGAAAACCCATAAGTTTGGATAGCCAAAACTGCTGAAAGGGGGTGGATACCTTCTGTCCCAAAAGCCATTTAAGGCTCTTTTGATCTGTAATAATGATAAATGACTGCCCACACAGGTATTGTTCCCATTTTTGAACAACATGCACCACAGCCAGCAGCTCATTCTCATAAACTGAGAGCTTTTGCCACCTTGGCCCTAGAGATTTACTCAAGAAAGCTAAGGGATGCTTGCCTTGCCTCAGCACAGCACCAATCCCAGAAAATGATACATCTGTTTCCACTATGAAAGGTTTAGAGAAATCTAGAAAACCCAACACAGGAGCAGATGTAAGGGCCATTTCAGCTGTTCCATAGCCTTAGTAGCTTCCTCAGTCCATATAAAATTCCCTTTCTACAACAGTTGAGTTAAAGGTTTGGCAATTACTGTATAATCCTTCACAAACTTCCTGTAATACCCTACTAGCCCTAAGAAACTTCTCAACTCCTTGACTAACTAGCTCTGAATTGCTTGTACCTTCCTAGGGTCAGTAGAGACACCAAAAACAGACACAAAGTGTCCTAAATATTCAACTCTAGACGTGCCAAAACTGCACTTAGAAAGCTTGGCAACCAAAGTATGCATCCTTATTTGTTCAAATACTTGCTGCAAATGCCAGATATGAGCTTCCATATTGGGACTATAAACCAATATATCATCAAAAAATACCAAGACAAATTTCCTCAAAAAAGGCCTAAAAATGTGGTTCATAAGGCTTTGAAAAGTTGCTAGTGCATTAGTCAAGCCAAAAGGCATGACTAAAAATTCATAGTGACCTGAGTGTGTCTTAAAGGCAGTCTTGTACACATCCTCTGCTGCCACTCTCAGCTAATGATAACCAGCCCTCGGATCAATTTTACTAAAAACAGCTGAACTTGCCAATTCATCAATGAGTTCATCTACAACAGGGATAGGGAACTTGTCGTTTACTGTTTGCTTGTTCAGTTCCCTATAATCCACACACAATCTCCAAGAGTCATCCTTCTTACTTACCAAGACTACTGGAGAAGCAAAGGGGCTACAGTTGGGTTATATAATACCATTATCTAACATTTCTTGCACTAGTTTCTCAATGATATCCTTTTGTTTCAGAGGATACCTGTATGGTCTGATGTTGACAGGCTTGGCATCCCCTTTTAATGGGATTCTGTGATCAAACACTCCCTTCTTAGGAGGTAACCCAGTTGGTTCTTGAAATAGATCCTCAAACTTCTTGGGAATAGGAGACAAAGCAGCAGGAGTACAATCTGTTGTTATTAAAAGACAACCCCATTCATCTTGGATTGGTTCACTGACCCCATGATTACTTGGCACTAGCTGTAGCATACATAAATGGCAAGCTTCTGCCATGGCTTGAGGCAACTGAGACTCCTCAATAATCTTCACCTTAGGGCCCTGTAACCCCCTCAGCACCTGTCTCTTGTTATTAAGGTAGAACTCCATGTGTAATGTTTGAAAATTCCATTGTATCGTGCCTAAAGTGCTTAGCCATTGAACCCCTAAGACCATGTCATAATTCCCAAGGGGAATTAAAAGCACATCAGCACAAAAGTCATTAGCCTGCAATCTCCAACTGAACTGTCTACACATGTAACTGCATCTCAATGTACTCCCATTAGCTACAGCCACAGATTGTAAATGAATAGGCTCCATCTTGCAACCCAACCTTTGAGCTAGGTTTACATGCACAAAATTATGTGTGCTACGCGAACCTATCAATATCTGAATGGCTTTCTTTCCCACATATCCAGTGACCCTCATTGTCTGGAACCCTTGTACTCTATTTATAGCGTGCAGAGATATACAAGGTTCTATCTCTATCATCTCAAACCCTACTGACTTCCCATCTAAGTCTGCAGAGACATTTTCTCCATCCCCTATTTCCTCACTATCCACTTCTATAGGAACTTTAACCAGAAATAGTTGTGATTGCTTAGTTGGACACTTGTGACCCCTTTCATAGGGTTGATCACAAAAATAGCATAAGCCTTTGGCAATTTTGTCAGCCCTTTCTGCTGCTGAGATCACTCTGGTAGGTTTGAAACTGTGACTAAAGGGCTTAGTCACACTACCAATAGAAGAAGCACTAGAAGTAGCCCCATGATTGGGACCACTAGCAGTTGCTCTGGTATTTGAAAATGAGCTTGATGCTACTGACTAAACCCCCCCTCTCTGGCTACCCCCAGGAGTGGGTAATAATGGAGGCCTATTCACAGCAGGAGGCCTGTTCAGTCTGAAGGCTTCTACAGCCTCTTCCTGTAGCCGAGCAAAGTGAGTAGCGTCGTCCAAGGTCAGTGGATTAAGGGCCTTCACAAAGGGTTTTAGATGTGGTTTAAGGCCAGCTATGAAACTGGCTATGAAATAATCATCAGCCAATACTGGCGTTCTTTGCAACATCAATGACTTAAGCTCATTAAACTTTTCCAAATAATCTTCCACAGACCCCCATTGTTGGAGCTTATGAAAATCTTCCACCACCTTACTTCCTAGTTCCTCTTTGAAACGACTACAAACATCCACAATAAAATCACTCCAATCCACCTGTTTTTTGACAGCCATATTGCTTGCAAACCATGTTTCAGCCTTTCTTGTAAAATGAATGGAAGCAACATCCACTCTTTGTGACTCTTGAATTTTTCAAAGTACAAAATACCTAGAGCATTTTTTTACCCAATTCCTAGGATGGGTTCCATCAAAACTAGGAAATTCCAGCTTAGGCAAAAATTTGAAAGAATTTCTATCAAGATTGCTAGAACCGTCATCATTTACCTCCATACTTCTCTCTTTCATAAGGTCCATAAGCTTTTCTAGCAACTGTTGCTGAACATTGCCCATCTCTGCAATCTTCTGATTCTGCACTTCAAGTTGTTGTTCGAGCAAGGCCCTGAGTTGATTCTCCATATTTGATTCACCACTAGATCGTTTGTTACTGCGTGTTTTAGCCAGAATGCGATGCTCTGATACCAAATGTTATCTTCAATCCTAGGAAATCACCCAGAATTGTGGAGAAAGGGGATTCCGAGAGCTGAAGCTAATGTAAACGAGCTGAGATTAACTCAGTAAGTGTATTTGCAATATAGAGAGAGAGAGAGAGAGAGAGAGAGAGAGAGAGAGAGAGAGAGAGAGAGAGAGTGCAGGGATTTGGAGTGTTTGTATTCTCATTCATGATGCCTAGCAGGGAGGGAGCTTCTTGCTTTTTAAGACAGAATAACCCCCAACCTCTTGCTAATGGACTCAACAACTTCCCGCCAAACCCGCTAACTAACTGTAACAGTCACTCATGTGTGCAAGGCACATAACCATTAAAACACCCTGTATCATGTTCATTTTTTTTTTCCTGCTTGGAAATATTCCACTTTGAAACTTTTAGACATTAAGAAAAGAGATACCCATAGTAGCTCTCTTCATCTGCTTGGTCAGAATGAGAATATGGTCAAGATGGAATAATGAAGTCAGTGTGGAGCAAGTGGGCTCTAATATGAGTTGTCCAAGGAAAGTTACATTAATGTTGTTGCCAGACAAACATACGTATCCATTTCTTACAAGGAAGCATGAGTGGTCATCTTTTGCCAATTCTTGATGGAAATTGTTACGGGTAAGACTGCATATGTTGATTCTCCCTGTCATGGTTTGTGGTGAGGTCCTAACCAAGGCTTTTTTATGTTTCTAGCTAGAATTCATTTGTTCTATCGAACAACCCAGGCTTAAGCTATAAATTTTCTCTGACAAATGTTAATTCTCCTGAAATAAAAACAAGGACTGTGGCTTCTCCATTCACAACCTTAGCCTCTTCCTGTTTTCTCAATCAATCTCTCTATTCCTAGTTACCCAAGCATCCAACCAGAAACCAAGACTTTTTTTTTTTTTTTTGGGTTGATGGATAATTAATTCCTTGAACTTCGTCCAAAAACTACAGCTACAGTTTCTTTTTGGAGATGGAGGGATTTCCCTGCTTCAAAGATGAGTGTGACAACAGCAACAATGTAGTAATAGTAAAATGCTAATACGGTAAAGGGCAGTGGAGTGGAGATTTAGTTTCTGAAACTCCAAATCCAAAACATGACATATAAGAATAATGGAGGTCCTTATTCTGTTGGTAGGATGTGGCACCAAAATTGAAGTTGGCAGTATTTAGAGTTAGACCATATAGGCATGTATGGGGCAAAATATTTACTAGATGCGCGCCCCCCCCCCCCCCCCCCAAGCTGCAATAGTCGCTTCTTGTTGGTTGGTCTGGAATTGCATTAACATGTGCTGCTCATCTAGGCTTAAATCCCAGGCTCATCTCCAAGATAGCTGATGATGTTCATGGTAAGGGAATGCTGAAGGAGCTTGAAGCTGACGGCATTGACGAACTCCTGAACCTTGTCCATGCATTTTGGGGATATATATTCTATCGGCTAAGTAATTAGACATTAAGGCAGAGAACTGAAGGACTACGGTGATGGTTTTAAGTAAATTAGATGAAACATATAGCACAAACTTTTTTGAATTTATTGTTAGCAGTACCATGTTAGTGACATCCACCATTTCCTTTTGATTTGCTCTATAAGTGTACTGCTGAATGTTGAATAAAAGGATCTGCAAGTAATCTTTACCTAGATCGTATGTGTTTGCCCACACATGGCAGTGAAAACTGTGATAATTACTCCAGAAACGCTTAAAAGATTTTTTTAATTTTTTTTTTTCACTTCTGCACGTCTCCCCAGGAGGTAATTCTCCATTTACCTTTGTCTTTGTGAACAATGAAACGCAAGCACTACTCATACCTTTTACTCTCTGTCTGTGTTTTTGTTTTGGTGGGGGTTGAGCCTGGGGGTGTGTTCTCAACTTCTCATTGCATGCAAACCCATTGCTCGATATATTAACGATATGGGATGAGATGACAAGCTATATTGGCACAATAATTTCGAATTTCACTATCATTAGGGAACTTTGCTAGGTTGCTAATAGTGCTACATTGCTAATCGTCTGATCAATTCCTAAAACTATATCAATTCCTGGCTTAACCAAACTTGATTATCTGTTGATGACTTGCCTTGCGGACCAAAAGTACATGTTTGATTGAACTCAAGGATAAAACCGTATGTTTTTATCATCTGCAGGCTATTAGTAATAAGGAACAGGCTACGTCTGGATTTTTATTTTTTGGGGGGGGGTGTTTACCTGGCAATGAAAGCAAAAGTAATGTTGAGAGCTGGTTAAATTAAATTCATGTTTGGATTCATTGTGCTTGTTTACTGCAGCTGGGCAGTGCTGATCTTTGTTGAGATGTTGTTTAGGTTATCCATTTTATTGTTCAAGTAAGTGAATTGCTGTCTTCAGGAAGACCGGCACTTGAATCCATACTACAGGGTACCACTCTTGGACACCAGAGGAACTCCCCAAGCCAAGATTGGAATCGGCTTTGGATGGAGTAAAACTTGTATATTCTGATGTTAGACTCCCTGAAATCGCAATAAATATGGCGAAAGAGGTAATATTGATATTTTTATTTCTTCCTAGTTATGTTCACCTTGTAAAAGGTTGGAGTTGTGGATTGCCAACCATCGAGCTGGCCAAGCACTCTAATGTGTTAGCAGATGTCACGTTAAATATCTGTTTGATGAATAATAAAGTTTCTGAATTCTACTTCTGTGTGACTGTGTTGATAGTCAACATATATCCCCCCCCCCCCCCCAAAGTGTGGCTCGGGCACAGGCTTGTCCTGAATGTAACTATCATGCGTTTACCGGGATGCAAAAGGCTGTGCACCCTCGGAGGGAGTTGGGTAAGTGAGAGAGCTGCTTAATGTGAGAATTTTCACATCGATATCAGCTAACAAATCTACTACATTTTCTGAAAAGGAGAGTACACAATCATTTTGGTACGTCCCAAAATATTGAAACATTTATCTTGAGACAAAGGTTGCGTATGTATCCTAAACCTATAGTCTCTCCACTTTTCCCTTTTTGGTGGGTTGATATTTATACGCTGACCTGGGTCTTTACCAGACAGTATGGCACCATTGCTATCATCCATTAATTGTCGCTGTACCAAGCAGTTTGTTTACTTGTCACATTTATCTGAATGCAAAAATTGATGCAGAGAATGTTCTTCGCAATTGCCCTTAAAGGGAAAAAAAATATTGTATGTTTCTTCTCGTGGATTCAGTTGACACAAACTGCATTTTCCTTGATTAGCATCGGATGAATTAAACTGGCATGGCACATGATGAAAGGCATTCTTCCAGTGCAGGCAACTTGTAGAAGCATTCCTATTGTGATAGATGCAGAACGAAATAGAGGACCGGATGAACTTCTGAGTATTACCACTTATGTTGTATGTACAAATTTCCACAGGTAAGGGTTTTTGTCATATGATGCTTGGAGACAAGCTTTTTTCTAGATTCTTTTCTGCTTGCCTTAGCTTCGGGTTTTGATGGTGGTTTGAGTGTATTAGTTGATTTATCTAGAAATTTCTTGCATCCAATTTCATAGGTATGGACAGAAAGCATCATCGTTACCAAAGGCCCTTCTCTCCATGCTGTTGATATTACCAAAAGCTCAATTCGTGACTGTAACACTCAGTGAATATGGATGCATCATGCTTGAAAGAAGTACAAGCAGTCAGTCCTCTGTTGTTGACTGTGCTTCACATATCTTCACAGATAGGATTCCGCGGCTTGACTATCTCTTTACCAATTGTTTCACTTTCTGCCTTTGGTGAAAACTTTTCCTGCAGAAGCTTCGGAATCAGAGGAAGTGAATGTCAGGAGATCAAGGAAACTTTGAAGCAAAAGATAGTTCATGACTGCGCCCTACCGTCATGTGCATCATCGGTAACAATATTCTCCCCGTAGATTTAAGCAGTTGCAATTGCTTATACCTGCTTCTTGTATATTCCCCATGTTTACGAGTTCATGATACACAGATGTACGCAATCTAGAGTTGACTCTGGGATTTGGAAGTCAATGAAATCTGGTGCAAACTCTCATCATTTTCCTCTTTTTTTAATTTCTAGTTAGTGATGAACCTGACAGCAGATGGGCTTGGAACGTTTTGTGGGAGGTTACATGTAGGAACAGCTGACAAGATCTTCAGAACTTGTTGAGACAACAGGTGCGGGAGATGCCTTTGTTGGGACAGTTCTTTATGGTAAAACAAATTAGCTCATCTGTTTCATTCAACGGCACTCTGTGATTCGCTATTTGCAGTAAGAGTTGCATCGTAATATTAGCGCATGTTTTAACTATCTGGCTGCCTAGATTTAGTTGTAACTTCTTTTTTTAAATGGGATACTGCTGAAGTAATACTAACAGCAGAGGCTGCAGAACACTGTCACTTTTTTTGGACAGAGAGTTCAGCATTTTCCTTGTATCGGTGGTGGAGATTAGGAAGCGTAAATTGGCGAAACCAAGCCAACCGAAAAGGATGTGACAAACAAATTAGCCCAGTAGAACTGTACCAAGCCATCACTATCATGTTCATTTCATGTATGGATGTGACAAAACTGACCCATATTAGATTATTCTATCCAAAACCAGACTGCTAGCCATACCCAAAATTAATGCAGCTCGAGTTTTGGTCAAAGACCTTATCTGAACTCAATCTTCCTGAAATTTTCTTATTTCTCTTTTCTGATGTAATATCAGGTGGCGGTTGCGTTCAAGATCTAATTGTGGCTGGTTCAATTGACTTCCATACGTCTTATTTCTCTTTCTGATATAATTGTTTTTCTTTTTTCCTGGGGGAAGGGGGGAGGGTGTTAATCGTATTATGTTGTTAAATTGCCGCGAGTTCTTGCAAATTGTCATACACAACACATAGCATCAATATGATGGCTCAAAGTTTTCGGATTGAGCATGCTCAAGTGAAATCCCCCCCCCAAAAAAAGGAATAAGATGGAGAAAAAAACACCATAGAAGTCCGTCAATGCTAACTTAGAAGTGCATAAATACGAAAGCATAAGTACATACTAACATTTGGACACAATTAGCGCATGTTACAACTTACAAAAGTCCACCCACCATCATCAATACTATTCCTAAGCTCCCCAAAATCCAAAATAACACATCAAAGTCAGAATTTCTCCTCACCTAAATCAAGTCATCATGACACCTAAACCTAAGCTTCACATTCCAACAACAAAAAACACTTCAACGTCAATCAAATCTTAAAATTCTGACAAAAAGCTATCTGCTCCACAAACCCACCACAGCTTTGATAGGCATCATGTATAACCCAATGGCTACAATCAAGCACATTATCACAAACAAGAAAGTTGCCCTCGGATACCTCCAGCTCAACAAGGCCTGGAACCTTTCCCCTTGGGTTGCCATGTCTCCCACCATGGTCTGTATCTTCCCTGCCACGCTCCTCATCCTGTCGTGCCTCATCCTTACGAGTTCCAAGTCTTGGCTTGTGGGGAATGAGTCAAACTCCTCATCTAGCTCGTCAGGGTACACGTTCTTAGCATCAGACAGGCGAGTATCCACATAGGGTGGGTACCAAGGCTTTAACTTACACCTCCAAAGACCAAGTGCCATGTAGGTTAGGATAGTTGAGATTATGAGCTCAGGGAATGTGAGTGGCAATAGAAACATGCACAGAACCAACTATGAGTAAATGGGTCAATCCTAGGCCTGCATTGACTCGACCCAACGGGCTAGACCCACCAGGCTCGAAAGCACATTCACGAGCCTAAAGAAGTTGGTCTTACTCCTCCTCAAGCTCCACATGTGAGAGTCATGATCAAGTATGTACTCCACCACTTCTCGGCCCAAGGAGGGATCAGAATGACTTAGCCCTGGTGCAACCACATTCATAGTGTGGTGCCTTAGGACGTTTAGTTGGTTCACTGATAAGGGATGCACATAATGCATTTTGAGCGACAAGGGCATGGCATATGAATGAAGCATATTGCCCATATTAGCACATGAAAACCTAACTGCTAGGTGCATTTCCCCCATTTTCTTCACCCCGGAAGTACGGAGCATCACAAGTGGGTATGAATAGGTGTGAACTCTATCTGTTTCGAGTGTTGAAAGCCTCACTCGAACCTTCCCAATTCGAGAATCCCTAGCTGTGGAAGCAGAATTAGTCTTGTCAGCAATCATGCAGTTATCAAGCACTCCAACTGTGATCACAGTGCAAGGATAAAACACCTCCTAAGTGTACTGCTCATTCCATTTAGGAGCAAGTGAATCCACCACGATTCAAGTTGGAACCCATTTTTGACCATACTTAGTTACAAAATAGGCATTGGTAGTTGCCCCCTTGCCTTCCTTGAGCTTCATTAGCGTGAGCATTGTTGCCATAGTGATGCCCATCTCAAGGACCCCAATGTGAGGCTTCCAAAGATGATTAATTGTAGGCCTAAGATGACTGCTATACGAAGTGGCCTCATCTACCACATGGTACCCTCCATAAAGGGATGCCCCGGCCTCATTTAGGACATGGTAGGATGTGGATTCGAGACCCAAATCGGTTCATGCACTTTGAAGGGTCTGTGTGGTTAGTAAAGTGGTGATGGTGGTTGTCAAGGTTGAACCACCTAGAGGGCACAACCTTGTCTTCCCATCGTCTTTTGATAGAGGCCACCAGAATAAGGAGCCGACCTATGACCTCTTCCCCGTCTAGCCTAGCTGGTCCTCGATCGAGATCGTCAAATAGTCCTCAAAGGGCTCAGGAACCACAAAGATTAAGTCTTTATTCCAAAAAGGGTATGAGATTCTCTGTTTGAACAGCAGGGGAGACCCTAGCCTTTAACACTTGATTTCCAACCTGAACTTTTGTGAAGAATTCAGGATACCTCACAATGGAAAAATACTTTTCACCTAGGACTTTGTCTTGTGCCTCAATCACACTTACCCTTAGATACCATAACGTAGGAGACAGGTAAACCTTAGATTTGATTGAAGAAAGCCCATCAAGATGAAGATTTGCAGCCTTTGAATGCCATGCTTCAGCAAATACCTCATCAGCCTACCAAATGGTAGCCATAACTTTCCCTGCTTTTGACTTATCCACTCTTTTATCCTCTATTCTTTGCTATTGCGGGGCAAGCTGGCTATCTGGGGGCATTCTTTTAGGAATCTCATTCAAACCAAACTCTATGGAAGAAATCATCTTTTTCTCTCTCCTTTAAAAACATCTCCACCATTGATGACTGAATACAGTCCTTCGCAAAGGCAAAAACTTGGTCCCATTCAGCATGGTTTGGGCTAACCCTCTTTGTAAAGCCCCTGTAATTTTGCAATTTGACCTTAGTTATGACCTCTGAACTCCCAAAAATAGGCCAATCATTGGCCTTCACAATCCTAACATACAAATACTGCATTTGCTCAACAAGGTAATATGTTGAGCTCGTCTTGTCCTTATGAAGGGCCTTCACCCAGATGAGGGCGAGTCTATGTGAGGGAAAACACGCCTGACTCATTTGAGTAAGTCCCCAAATACCCCTCCCACCACCTCCACTGCCACTGCTGGGAGCCACTAGCTTCACGTCACTCTTAGTGGGTCTCTTATTTTTTGCTGACCCGAATGAAATTGTTGATGATTTTGCTTCGATCCACCGACCAAAACCACATTGTTGTTGTTTTCCACCACGAATTGCTGGTTTTGGTACCTAATTGCAACTGAATTACTGGGAATCTGCACTTTCTCTTCCCGTTCGAAACCAAAGAGTCATCACCTGTTTAGCCTCAACCTCCACATCTTCCCTGAGTGAGATATAAATGTTGAGTTGTGGCCCAATTTTACCTCGACGGCCCAACGAAGAAGCAACCGCGGCCAAACAAGGCAGTTAGGATTTTGCGGAGTTCGTGCGGCTGTGGCAGTTAGGGTTTGCGGAATTCTTGTTCATCCTAACCCTTTATGAAGGGCTCACATCTCCCCTTTCGAGACACCAGCACGAAATACCTACAGAGTATTCTGTTTTCACTTTCTTAGAGTTGTGAGAGAGAGATTATAAGAGACGTTGTAATCTTGTGCTAGATCAAATCACACATCGTGATTGTGATCGCCCTTGTACTCCTCCTTCTCATAGTGGATTGTTTGAGCTCGTCGCCGTCCGTGGTTTTTCCCATATTGGGTTTTCCACGTAATTCTTTGGTGTTCTTGTTTTGTTATTATTATCTTTGTTTTACTTCTGATTATCTATTTCATCCTATCGCTTCCACAAATTAAAGTTGCTCAATTTCCTAACAAGTGACATCAGAGCTTTAGGTTTAGAATGTCTTCAATTATGAAAGTTGATATTCAGAAGTTTGATGGAGAGATTAGTTTTAATATCTGGAAGGTGCAAGTGAGAGCAGTTTTCATCTAACATGGCTTGTGGAAGGTTCTACAAGGATCTCACAAGAAACCCGAAAAGATGACTGATGAACAATGGGCAGCGGAGCAGAAGAAGAGGTGTGGATCGTTGACAGATGAGGAATGGGAGGAACTGGAATTAAAGGCAGTTTCAGCTATTCAGTTGTGCCTGACGCCACATGTCTTGCGAGAGGTGCTCGATAGGGCAACTGCAGGGGATCTTTGGACTCAACTGGTTGAACTTTACATGACGAAGAGTCTCTCCAACAAGATCCGTTTGAAGGAAAGGTTGTGCACTTTCCGTATGACTGAAGGTTCTCATGTGCAAAAGCACTTAAATGATTTTAATTCTATTATTGTTGATTTGGAGAGCCTGAATGTGAAAATTGAGAATGAGGATAAGGCTATTTTGCTTATTGTGTCTTCACCCCCTCCTATAAACACTTTAAGGAGATTATGCTATATAGTAATTCTGATACTATATTGTTTGAGGATGTCAAGTCTAATTTGTTTGCTAAGGAGAAATTTGACCATGATATCCATGCTGGTCCGACTGAGGGATTAGTTATTAGGGGTAGAATAACTGACAAAAAGGGGAACGGTAATAGGAGAAAGAACCGTTCTAAGCCTAGGAATCCTCATTCAAATAAGACCTGCAATTTCTATGGCAAATTAGGTCATATTTAGGCTAACTGGTGGAAGTTGAAAAATAAGAAAAGGAAAGAGAAAAAGGAGCATCATGGTAAGAAAATTGCTACAGCTGATTGTGTTGTAGAGTTAGGGTCTGATAGTAATGTGTTGGTTGCTGCTATGTCTTTGACCACCACCTCTGGGAAGAGGTCAGGTGATGATTGGGTTTTAGATTCTGATTGTACGTATCATATGCGTCCTCATAGGGACTGATTTGCCACTTATAAGCCTATTGATATTGGGGTTAGTGCTTATGGGCAACGATGCTAAGTACAAGGTTGCAAGAATAGGTACTGTGTAGATTAAAACTCATCAAGGTGTAGTTAGAACCTTGTCTAAGGTTCGTCACATTTCTGATATGACTCACTGTTTGATCTCTTTGGGTACTCTTGAGTCTAATGGTTGCAGAATTTCTATGGAGAATGGTGTCCTAAAGGTGATAAACAGTGCCATGATGTTGATGAAGGGACTGCAGCAGGGAAGTCTCTATATCCTGCAGGGAACTACAGTTACAGGAGTAGCTGCAATTTGTACAACTTCAACAGACGTTGATGCTACGAGGTTATGGCACATGAGATTGGGCCATATAAGTGAGAAAGGGATGACCATTCTGAGCAAGAAAGGTTATCTGGGTAATGCTAGTACGGGTAAGCTTGACTTCTGTGACCACTATGTGTTTGGGAAACAGAAGAGGGTAAGTTTCTCTACAGCGAAGCACCGTACACAGGGGATCCTTGATTACGTTCATTCTGATCTATAGGGTCCTTAGAAGGTTCTTTGTTTTGTAGGTAAACGCTACATGTAGACTTTTGTTGATGATTTCTCACGCAAAGTTTGGGTTTACTTTTTGAGACAGAAAAATGAGACATTCTCCATGTTCAAGAAGTTCAAGGCTCTGGTTGAGAACCAGACTGAGAGAAAGACCAAGAAGCTTAGGACTGATAATGGTATTGAGTTTGTTGAGTCAGAGTTCAATGAGTTCTGCGCGGTGAATGGCATAGCTAGGCACCAAACTTTGGTTGGAAAACCACAGCATAATGGAGTTGCAGAATGGATCAATAGGACTCTACTTGAGAACTCGTTGTATGTTTTCTAATGCAGGGCTTTGGGATCGAAAAGCCCAGATGGAGTTGCAGAACGGATCAATAGGACTCTACTGGAGAAAGTTCGTTGTATGCTTTTTAATGCAAGGCTTTGGGATCGAAAACTTTTCTGGGCTGAGGCTATTTCTACATCCTGTTATTTGGTGAATCGTTCACCACACACCTCCATCAACTTTCAGATTCCAGAAGAAGTATGGTCAGGTAATCCTGTTGATTATTCTGTTTTAAGAATATTTGGATGTCCTGTTTATGCCCATGTGAATAATGGGAAGTTAGCCCCTAAGGCTGTCAAATACATGTTTCTTGGTGATGCATATGAGTCTAAAGGATACCGTATGTGGTATCCTGAGTCTAAGAAAGTTATTCAGAGTAGGGATGTAACTTTCAATGAGACTGTTATGTTATCTTCTGGAAAGAATTTTGTTGTTTCTTCTATTGGTGCAGGTGATCATGAAGATGCTAGTAGGAGTATGGAGATAGAGGTGGAGACTGTTGTAACTCAAGGTGGAGCTACTGATCAGCTCAACAGGGAGGTTCAAGTTACTGAACCTGAACCTGGTACTATCAGTTCTGATCAGTCTCAGGTGGAGGTTGATTATTCTATAGCTCGTGATCATCCTCACATGGAGATCATGAGGCCTGCTCGCTACAATGATGATGAGGGACTGATAGCATATGCACTTTCAGTTGCACAGGAGATTCCTGAAGGTGTGGAACCTTCAACTTATTTTGAAGCAATCTCTTGCCCGAGTTCGCCTAATTGGGTCCTAGCTATGCAAGAGGAGATGGAGAGCCTGCATAAGAATCAGACTTGGAAACTTTGTAAGCTACCTAAAGGTCGAAGAGCCTTAACTGCCAAATGGATCTACAAGGGAAAGGGGGGTATTCCTGGAGTTGAAGATGCAAGGTGAAAAACACGCCTGGTTGTTCGTGGGTGTAACCAGAAGGAATGTATTGATTATAATGAGGTATTTTCTCTTGTTGTTAGATGTACCTCTATTAGAGTGCTTCTTGCATTTGTTGCTTTATTTGATCTGGATTTGGAGTAACTTGATTTAAAGACTGCATTCCTTCATAGGGAGTTGGAGGAAGAGATCTATATGAAGCAACCTGAAGGTTTTGTTGTTCCCGGGAATGAACAACAGGTTTGTAGATTGAAGAAGTCCTTGTATGGACTTAAGCAGGCTCCTAGACAGTAGTACAAAAGGTTTGATACCTTTATGATTGGACAGGATTACACACGCAGCGGGTATGACAATTGTGTGTATTTCAGGCAATATTTTGATGGTTCTTTTATTTACTTGCTATTATAAGTTGATGATATGCTGATAGCTTCCAAGGATAAGTCCTTGATCAGCAAGTTGAAATCTCAACTCAGTGAGGAGTTTGAGATGAAGGACATGGGTGTGGCAAAGAAGATTTTACGTATGGAGATTCAGAGGGATCGAAAGGCAGGTAAGCTGTACTTGTCTCAGGGTTGCTATCTCGAGAAAGTACTTGACAGGTTTAATATGGGTAACTGTAATGCAGTTTCTACTCTTCTTGCTGCACATTTTAGATCGTCTACTGATTGTTGTCCACAATATGAGGAGGACATTGAGAGGATGTCTAATGTCCCTTATTCTAATGCTCTAGGTAGCTTGATGTATGCTATGGTGTGTACTAGGCCTGACTTGTCACATGCTATGAGTATGGTAAGTAGGTATATGCATAATCCTAGAAAGGATCATTGGGAGGTTGTGAAGTAGATCCTTCGCTATGTGAAGGGTACTGTTGATAAGGGTTTGGTGTTTGATAGGAGCAAAGCTGCTACATGTGATGTTATAGGTTTTTTTAATTCTGACTATGCTAGTGATCTTGACAGGAGGAGGTCCATATCTAGGTATATCTTCACTTTGTGTGCAGGTTCTATCTCTTGGAAGGCATCACTTCAGTCTATTGTAGTTTTATCTACTACAGAGGCTGAGTATGTTACTGTTACTGAAGATGTGAAGGAAACTACTTGGTTGAGGGACCTTGTTATTGAGCTTTGAATTCCACAGGCTACTACTGTAGTATTTTCTGATAGTCAGAATGCGATTCACTTGACTAAGAATGACGCCTATCATTCAAAGACCAAACACATCAGTATTAAGTATCACTATGTCAGAGATACAACTGCTGCAGGGGAAATAGTTGTGAGGAAGGTTCATACTTTAGAGAATCCTGCAGATATGCTTACTAAGCCTCTTCCTGTAGCTAAGTTCGAGCATTGCTCGGACTTAGTTGGTATTCACAGCATTTGATTGCCCTCCGGGGCATCACCCTTCGGGGTGCTTTGGCGGTGTTCGAGAGTTGGTGTCACAAATTGGTCCAAGGTGGAGATTGTTGGGTTGTGACCCAATTTTACCTCGACGGCCCAACGAAGAAGCAACCGCGACCAAACAAGGCAGTTAGGGTTTTGTGGAGTTCGTGCGGCTACGACAGTTAGGGTTTGCGGAATTCTCGTTCATCCTAACCCTTTATAAAGGGCTCGCCTTTCTCCTTTCAAGACACCAACAAAAAATACCTACAGAGTATTCTATTTCCACTTTCTTAGAGTTGTGAGAGAAAGATTATAAGAGAGGTTGTAATTTTGTGCTAGATCAAATCACATATCGTGATTGTGATCGCCCTTGTACTCCTCCTTCTCATAGTGGATTGTTTGGGCTTGTCGCCATCCGTGGTTTTTCCCGTATTGGGTTTTCCACGTAATTCTTTGGCGTTCTTGTTTTGTTCTTATTATCTTTGTTTTACTTCTGATTATCTGTTTCATTCTATCGGTTCCACAAATTAAAGTCGCTCAATTTCCTAACAATAAAGCTTCAAGTTGATTTCACTCGGAATATGAGAAAAAAGACTCCTTATATCAAGAATATAAAGTTGCGTCATTTCTCCTGCTTTTTTCGCAATATTTGACTTAGAAATCCTGACTCTGTCCATAAAGTTTCTGCTGTTAGTTAAGCATTTTGCGTTGAAGATGTTCACTTCCAAAGTCCCAGGAAGGTCTGCAATGTCGTCATTTACATGGAATACAGGCTTCTCGTTCCAAATAGGGTTGAGGTCTTTGTACTTCAGCTGGGTTCTTACCCTTTGATTCTCAAACTCAACTTCAAGAAAAGGGGATGATGAGCCTTCTCCATCCCTAGGCATTAAGTTGTGGGCTGCTACTACTTCCACAACTTTGTTGCTGCTGTTCATGGCTCTGTCTTGTTTTCTTCTTCCCTATTTTGGGTTCTTCGATTTCTGTCTCTTTCCCTGTTCATCGGTAGAATAAAGAGAGAGAAGCGGAGGTTTCAAATTGTGTTGTAGGCCTGTAGGAAGAGGGGAATGCTAGTGATAGCAGAGAGAGTAGATTTGACAAATGGGTCATTCGATTCGGGTACGGGTCGGGTTAAATTTGGGTCGGGTCATATTTCGAGTTAAGTGATATTTCAGGTTGGTTCGGTTTGAATTGGGTGAACTTTGGTTTGGGTCGACTTCAAGTCAATCGATTTTTAGAATATGCTTGTCATTCAAAAATAAACAACTTTGTAGAAAAGCTTTCTGATATGGTTTGGTTTGGGTCAATTCGGATTTCGGCTCCACTTTCAGGTGAGCTTATTTCGAATGTCCGGTTGGGTATGGATCTGGGTCATTTAGTTCAATTTTCGGATCTCAAATCAGTTTTGAGGTCTAAGAAAGAGGGATGTGGGTGATATGGATGAGGCAGCAGAGGAGGAGGAACGAGTAGTAAATGGGTGGGATTTTAAATATAAAACGAGACAAAAAGGGGAGAGAGATAGCAGGGAAAGTACAAAACTATAGAAGGGTAAGTGCACATGCGAGGGAGCTGACCCTTGGCTAACCAACCAATCACAAACGAACTCAAAATTTGTACGTAAGTTGACATTGAAGCCTTTCATAATTACCCCATGCTGTCCTTGGTTGCTTAGTTTTTGGCCATGTATAACTAGCAGTCTAGTACTAGTAAAATTGCCACAAGGCAGTGGGGCTAGTAATGGTAATGGGATTATTTACATGTGGGCTCGACTCATTCACTAGTAAAGTATTATAAACTGACGATTTCAGTTATATATATTAGCCGTAATTATATGCGACGGAATTGTACTATAACAGTATAAACCAGCTGTTTGCATGATTTAGCTATAAGTGATATTAATCAAGTAATCTCAGAAAGTAATGTAAACAAAATGGTAGAAAATATTAAGGACTTATAAGAGTTAACGATAAGCAGTATACTAATGTTGAAATGAACAAACTCCAATACTATAAACAATAAGGATAGATCTGGAAGAGTAAAATATTGTAAAGTGTCATGTAAAATGGTTGTGAGGGCAAATAGGGGGCGGTAAATGGCTATTTGTTTAGTTGATAACATGTACGTCATTTATCGTCTCTTGCTTACAAATTAGTGTAATCACTCTATACTGTACTTTTGCCACTTTTTACGTAACTAGATTTTTTACAATTATTTATTGCTATTTATTGCTGATAATTCTTATACTTTTTTACTATTGGCCGCTAGTTTATACCATTGAAACAAAGAGGCATTGATTAATACATCATTTGTACTTGTTATTTACTAGACTAAACTAATACGATAATTCTTACTGAATAATCATGACTAGAATGCTACTATATCAGACCTAAGGTGGGAAAAGAAAAAAAGCAAAAAGTAAAATGATCCGACATCCCTGTTTAGAATCAACATTGGCATTACGTGTAATAGTGCTAGGTGACTCAGGGCATGAATGCATGATGTAACATTATTATTATTTAGCTAAACATGGAGGACATAGATATGATATGATATCTGAATACCTAATGGAGTATCTGCATAGTACAATTATTATAACATGTTCTGAGATTTGAAAATTGCTTGCTCAATAAGGCAAACGCATATAAAGACACAACATAGGATACATATGCAGTGAGACAACAAGAAGAAGATGAAGGCCCTATTCGTTAAAATTAGTTGTTTAGGTAGCAGGTAACGGTTCAGGTAGCAGATAACTGTTTAGATAGCAGATATCGTTTCTAATTTAACTGTTAGCGGATAGCTGTTTGGATTAACAGTTGAAACTAATGTGTTCGGTAAATTTAGATGTTATACTGGCGGATTAATGTAAATTGACATAAAAGGATATAGATAATTTCCCAAAATAAAATTTTTAAAGGATATTTTTTGGCTAAAAAATATGAAATGCTACTTTTAAATATCAAATGGTAATACAAGTATCTTTTTAAAAACGCTGCTTAAAATGCTAAACGCTACTTGAAATGCTAGTCAAAATACTATTTTATCAAACACTAAAAATTAACCGATTAATATATTGACCTGATCAAAACACTAAACACTAAGGGTGTGTTTGGTAAGGGGGAAAATCATTTTCCCGGAAAATAATTTTTCCATTTTACGCCGTTTGGTAAAATAAGGAGGGGAAAATCATTTTACCCCATTTGAAGGAAATTGTTTTCCCTTGAAAAAGTAGGGAAAATGATTTTTCAAGCCCAATTTTTGTTGCCCAATTTTGTCTCTCGTTCTATTTTCTTTTAATTGCGCCTAGAATCACTCTATTTTCATTCTCATTTTGTCTCTCATTCTTCCCCTCTTCTTCATGTTCATCATGTTCATCGATGATTTTCATCGTTAATCTCTGTAATTATTTCTTGAGTTCTCTAATATTATTACAGTTGCCTTTTTGAAGAACTTCGCAATCTGAGACACTCATCGTCTCCCCGTTCGTCATTTTCTTTAATCTGGATTTAATATCACTTAAAGTCAACTGAGTAATCATTGAGAATAGTGTAAAAATTGAGATTCATTAATGTTGACTCTCTCTTTTGCTGGGTTTGTTACTGGGTATATTTCTTACTAATGTTTTGGGTTTGATTTTGAAGAGGAGAGAGAAACAGAATTCGTTGGTTGGGTCGGGTCAGAATAGTGAGTAGGGAAGGGGGTTAATGGTAAAAAGAAATGAAGTGAGGACGGGAGGTTCATTCTATCAAATAGCAGAAATGAAGGGAAAAGAAAATAATTTTTTATTCTACCAAACAGTTGAAAATGTAAGTGGAAAATTATTTTTCTTAGGAAAACATTTTTCATGAAAAATAATTTTCTGAGAAAATAATTTTTCCCCCTCCCAAACATACCCTAATTAAAATATTGTTGTCGAATACGGCCGAAGAGAAGAAGTTTGATTCAATGCGCGTAAAAAGCCCTCAGCAAGCAAGGCGAGTTGTCAGCTTATATGAAGGGCAAGTGGGCAACGCGTAGTGTTTTTTGCAAAGAATCTGATAAAAGACTTTGCCCTTGTGCTGTTTTCAACAGGACATAGCAAAAAATTACAAAGAAAAAGAAAAAGAAAAGGAGAAAGAAAATTGAAAACATCAAACTCGCTGTACGAGGGTTCTTATTTTTTTCATTTTTGAGAGCCAAAAAAAAAAGAAAAAGCAGGGTTGACTTGCTGCGGCCTGCTGATGTGGCAAATTATTAGGTACACTCAAGAGTACGTGTTTTCACATTTGATTTATATATATTTTTTTGGGTGTATTTATCATATATTCTATTTTTTAAGTAATTTATTTGCTGATATGTTTTCTGAGAGTATATACTCCCAGGTATATAGTATAGGCTTTGTGCTGAGGTAGCTTGGGTTGAAGGGCGTGTTTGGATGTAGGGTTTTGTGGTGTCAACTGGGAAAACAAAAAGAAGAGGCAGGGTAGGAGTTCGAGAATGTTTGGTCTTTGTACCCTCGAGGCGTGTGTTTGACTGACTTGCCCTTTGCACCTCTTTCTCTCTCTTCTGGGTTCTTGTTGTAAGGTAGGCTGGCTTAGCAAAAAATTCCCCCAAATTATCGTAGACGCCGATGCACGTAGAGTCTAGCTCTCACCACTAATGGGTGTAACCAAATCAAATGCGTGTGGCAGTGAGACTGATTGATTTAATTTAATTTAATTTTGAAGTATGGATTGTGATGCTTTGAAGTCCATATTGACCTCATATTAGATCTTACTTATTAATTTTGATTTTTGCTAAAAAATATTAGAAAGAATAAGTTAATAAATCCTATTATGATACACATGATCTAAACTACATGATATATAAGCTTTCGATGAGTCAGAATATTTGAAAATTAATGGTAGTTTATTAAAAAATACCCCTAGTGGTCATATTGTTGGCGTCCAAAAAACGATTGATATAGTTTTGTCCAATACCCCCAATGATTGAATTATTTACGCCACCAACTAATAATAGTAGTAATAGTGGTAGTAGTAGTAGTGATAATAAGATAGTATTACTTAAGAGATAATGTGCAGATGACATGGCTGAGATGACTTTTAATAATTTTGACAAGTAATTACTTATTTAAGATGATTTTATTAAAGTCATCATAAAATGGATTAATAGTAACCCGTGAGTTAAGAAGTTCTCCGAAAAAGAGTTATTAGTCATCAAGGTTACTAAAAAAATCATCCCTTAAAGAACCCTTTTTTCCTATTGCTTTAAGATGATCTCATCCAAAAATTTTGTACTGTAATAATACTAATAGTGAAAATTCAAGAAGAACATGTCAAATTAATAAAGAAGAAACTTTGATATCAAGAAAATTGCAAGGAAAGTCCAGTCATCAGTTCATGTAACTCAGGTATGACTGTAGTGTTTTCAGAAATTTGAAGTCCATGCTAGTTGCAAAGGGCATCAAATTTGGTGCTATATTCTCTAAAAAAGCATCAAGTGTTACCTCCATTTGTGCAATGCTGATTTTAGTAGTAACTTCTGAAGCAGCTTTAGGACCCTCTTTATCATCATGTTAGCCATAGAGTGAGTTTCTAGGTGTGAGAACTGACTACCTCTCATACCACCGATATATTCTCACAGGATATCAACTTGATTAATTAACAATGGAGGGTGAATCTAAGTCTAGTAATGGAGATTCAAGCCAAGAAGAAGATAAGTCTTAGATCAATAGCTTAGTGATGAATGAAACAGTAACTTAGGGAGAGAAAATTAGGGAGCATTTAGAGTATAGAGAGAGATGATATTTTCCATTATATCCATGATCACCTATTACAATTAGTTTTATAAGGGTATCTCTCTCTACCTCACTTATACAAAAAAGGACAAAGAATAACAACTTATAATATTTTAGAATTGGCTGTTGAAATAATGAACTCTTGCTGATGTAGCACAAAAATCTACCAAAATATGTCATGTGACTGACTTGCTGACCTTGTCACTATTTCCCCAATTTTCCCACTAGATTCATGTCAGTTGGTGGGGATGACAACGGACCAGATTGGGGACCGGGTGATGAATGCCACATTTGTATATAATTTCATGTGTGTTTGGGTATTGATTTAGAGGATTACTGTGCATAATTGTGTGATTTTATGTACCTTTTCTGTTTCATGTTCGGATTTGGTGTTTTTGATGGTATTTCACAGAAATAGGGTAAGAAAACCCGAGTATGTCCTGAAAATTGATACAGTATTATACAAGGAGGGAATTGCCCACAAAAATTCACCAAAAAACATGCAAGGGACATGGTTTACTAGGATATATATTATGGTTAACCCGAGATAGCATACACAGTCAACTTGGGTTGACTAGATTTACAAAATCAACAGGGAAAAGCAACTGGAGGGCACCACGGTCTGACCGTGGTGGACCCCACGGTCAGTCCATGGTGGCCCCTCTTCCCCGAGTTGGCTTGATTTCTTCACGGATGTTCAACTTCCAGATGTTTTTGATGTTTGTAGCCATTTCCGCCACAAAAACCCGGTTGTGACTGCTTCCTTAGCATCCCATTATTCCATTCGACTCTTCAACAATCAATATCTATATTAGGATTTAAATTTAGATTAAAGTAAGTGAGAGTTGTTGAATCAATCTTATATAAGGTTTTGATGATGATAACCCAAATGCGCTAATTATGCTTGGCTTGAGTTGAGTGCTAGAATCATGTGATAAGACAGATTGCAAACATCTTGGAGATTAGTTCGAAACATCATGCTTGAAGCTATGTGATAAAATTGTATGTTGAAAGCAACAAAAGTTCCAAACATCCCGAAGAATAGGTCGAAGAAGCTGCAATCATCAAAATGGATATATGTGCACATCATCAACAACGTACAAAAATCTTTAGAGTCTTAGGGCTAAGTACTGGTTATAGATTCTTGTTAATATGCCAAAGAAGAACTTGTCTTAACACTCACCTTGCAGGAATTATTTAAGCTGACTTAGAACACTGCTCAAAACAATTGAGCAAACAGGTCTGCAGTGCTCTGAGGGCAGCGAGTGCAAAAATCGATTTTCATTCAAGAGTTTTCCTACTGCCAAAATTCCTAATATATTTAGGATCGATTTTCTGATAATATTGTGTTTTAGAAAGAATAATTTCCTAAATAATATTGGTCTCCTAAAAATATTTTTCAAAAGATTTTATCTTATCTTTTAAGATATGAATTCCTAAAAAGATATTGTTGAGAAATATAATTCCTGTTATCTACTGAGTATTTTCAGAATTATTTTGGAAATCAAATCCTTGCTTTTTGTGGGTATATAAGAACTCGCATCTCATCTCTTCATAAAGCGGTTTTTCAAGGCAAATATCGAGTTTATTCTCTGAGTGAAAAACCTTCAAGGAGTGTGCTAAATTGAGTCATTCTTTCTAGCATAATAGGGTTTGTAATTGTACCTTGCATTCAGCTTGTTTAGAAGCATAAAAAGTAAGGTGTTCTTCTATTCTTTTCTGTCATCAGTTAAATTTAGAGTGTGTCCAAATCTTGAGAGACTTTGGACGTGTTGTGTGACTCATTTTCAGGTGGAGAATAGTTACATGTATGTAACTAGAGTCTCGAGGGAGACTAAGTTATGTGTGTGACGTTGTCACGTGTGTTACATAGTGTAACGAACTTGGCCCGTGTTAGTGAAAGTGTTTGTTGAAATCCGACTGACATAGGTCATGGTTTTTACACCTCCATTGGCCCAGAGGTGGTTTTCCACGTAAAATCTTGTGTCTCCTTTATTTCTGCATTCAAAGTTTTGTTTCTGCCTTACTGCAAACACCTCTCCTAACAGGTCTAACGAGTGTTCTGAAACAAAATGAAAAAATTAGAAGACACAATTCACCCCCTTTGTGTCCTTGTGTGCCTTAAAACTTAACAATTGGTATCAGAGCGAGGTTCTCATAAATTAGGCTAACACCGAGAGAGATCCTGTAAGAATGAGTGCACCACAAGGAATCTTGGAGGGTCAATATGTGACCAGACCTCCATACTTCAATGGACAATACTACAGTTGGTGGAAAAATCGAATGGAGAACTATATCCAAGCTGAGGATTATGAGTTGTGGATACTCATTGTGGATGGTCCTTACATTCCAGTGAAAGTCACAACTGATGGGAAGTTTGTTCCTAAAGAGTCGAAGGAATTCGACTCAGATGATTTTAGAAAGATGGAGAAAAACGCCACAGCCAAGAAGTTGCTATACTTTGGACTCGGACCTGACGAGTACACTCGCATCTCAAAGTGTGAATCCGCAAAAGAGATATGGAATGCCCTTCAAGTAGCTCAAGAAGGAACCAATCAAGTCCAGCAATCCAGGAACGAGCTGGTGAGGAAATATGAGCTATTCGAGATGAATGATAAAGAAACTATCATGGACATGTATACTCGATTCACCCATATTACTAATGAGTTAAAACCGTTGGAAAAATCCTTTACCACTGAAGAGTTGGTTAGGAAGATCCTACGAATTTTGCCCCATTCATGGGAATCAAAGGTCACTGCAATCCAAGAAGCAAAAAAGATGAATGAGATTTCCTTGGATGAGCTTATTGGGAACTTACAAGCATATGAACTAAGGAGATACTCTCAGATGAAGGGGGAAGTGAAGAAAGATCGTGGGCCTGCACTAAAGGTAAGGGAAAGTGATAGCTTAGATTTTGATGAAGAAGGAATGGCCATGATTACACGAAAATTCAAGAAATTTTTCAAGAAGACCGAAAGCTTATACAAAAAGAGCAACACCAGCAAGGCTAAAAACAGTTACCAAGATCAGTTCTCAGGATGTTTCAAGTGCGGAAGGCAAGATCATGTAGTGAAGAATTGCCCCTTGTTGAAGGAAGAACGGGGGTCAGAACAGGTCCGAACCAGAGGCAGAAAAACTCAGTTGACTAATGCTGAAAAACGGTTCACCAAAGTAATGATGGTAGCTTGGGGGGACACCTTAGGACAAGAAGAAGACTCTCAGGATGAACAAGAAGCAGTGGCTCTCATGACTCGAAGTGGATCTGACTCAGATTCTGACGGTGAAAGTCTCAAAAAGGTGGTACGTAATCTTAGCAAGAAAAAACTTGAAAAAGTAATTTTCTCATTGATGGAGGAATGTGAAGCTCTAACTTCTGAAAATTGCATGTTTAAAAGTACCTGCTCAGATTTAGAAAATGATGTTAAGAGACTAGAAAGAAAAAGGTAAGAACTTGAACATATGAATGAGGCTCTCATGTATGAGAAGCTTGAAATTAATGAAAAGGCTCTTGCTTTAAGTAAAAAATCAGACATCCTTAAGGACCTGAGTGATAAGAAAGAGAAAGAAATCAACACTAAACTCAGAGAGCTGGAAAGTGAGTCTTCAAAACTAAGGCGTAATCTAGAATCCCAGATGAATGACAACAAACAGCTTCGAGAACATGTCCAGAGAGTTGAAACTGACCTCACTGAAAACAGGCGCTGGAACAGTTCCTCAGAAGTTCTGAACTGGCTTAATACTTATCATAACTGAAACAAAAAAGGTTTAGGTTTTGTGAATAGACGTGTTACTAAGCCAGTAGACAAGAAGTATGTTAGTTTGCCAGAAAATATAACTTGTTATCATTGTGGAAAAATTGGCCATTATCGATATACTTGCTCCTTGAGAAAAAGGGTCATGGAAAGAAACTCATTGTATGTTAAACAAATATGGATTAGAAAAGATGAGCTAAATTCTATGACAAAGAAAAGAATGGGACCCAAGTGGGTCTGCGTTCCCAAGACTAACATCTAGCTGTTTTGCAGGTTAAACTGAGAGGAGGCAACCAATTGTGGTATTTGGATAGTGGTTGCTCGAGGCATATGACTGGAGATAAATCAAGTTTCCTCTCACTTATAGCCTTTGATGGGGGGAGAGTGGCATTTGGAAACGACAAATCTGGAACAATTGTTGGTGTAGGTAAGATAGGTAAATCACTCTCTTACTCAATTGATAACATGTACTTAGTTGATGGGTTACAACATAATTTGCTAAGTGTGTCCCAATTGTGTAATAAAGGTAATCATGTTGGGTTTACTTCAAATCAATGTTTGATTACCAATATCAAATCTGGAGAGGTTGTGCTGAGGGGGAAGCGACACAACAATGTTTATAAAACATGTGTTCTTGAACTTCCCCAAAATCATTTGACTTGCTTGAGTGTTCTTAATGATGATATTATGCTTTAGCACAAGAGGCTAGGTCATGCTAGTCTTTCCTTGCTAAACAAATTTGTGTCTAAAGGTCTAGTTGTTAGCTTACCTTCCATCAAATACAATGATGACAAGGTATGCGATCCTTGTGCTAAAGGAAAGCAAACTAGAATTGCATTCAAGTCAAAGAAGTATGTTAGTACTTCTCGACCCCTTGAGCTAGTACATATTGATTTGTGTGGTCCCATGAGGATCGCAAGTAGGGGCGGCAAGAGGTATGTGTTTGTTATAGTAGATGATTACTCTCGTTTTACTTGGACTTTATTCCTAGCATCTAAAGATGAATCTTTTGAAGCCTTCGTTATATTTGTTAAGAAAACTGAAAAGCGAATAGGACACTCATTGATAAGTCTTAGATCTGATCATGGAAAGGAATTTGAAAATTCAAGCTTTATTTATTATTGTAATGAACATGGCATTGATTATAATTTTTCAGCCCCAAAAACACCCCAACAGAATGGGGTGGTAGAGCGGAAAAATCGGACCCTAGAAGACATGACTAGAACCATGCTTGTTGTTAGTGGTCTTCCTAGAAATTTTTGGGCAGAAGCATTGAACATAGCTTGTTACATTATTAATAGATACATGATCAGACTCATTCACAATGAGACTCCTTATGAACTTTTCAAGGGGCAAAAACCCAATATTATGCACCTAAGAGTCTTTTGTTATGTGCATAATAATGGGAAGGAGCCTTTGCGAAAGTTTGACCCTAGGAGTGATGAGGCAATTTTCTTAGGATACTCTTCTCATAGTAAAACTTACAAAGTATTCAACAAAAGGACTATATGTGTTGAGGAGAGTGTGCATGTATTATTCGATAAAACTGACTCTTTGATTGAGAATGATGTACAGGATGAAGATTTTGATCTTGGACTTACAAGAAAAGACAATGGTAAGATGCTTGAAAATGAACCACTTACTGAAGTTAATGATAAGAAAAGTGGGCAGGAAGTAGACCAATCAGGGGGAAGCCTGGCTGACCCTAACATGGACCGAAATCAGCCCACTTAATCCCAGACTTCTCTGCCTGATATGGGAACAGGCTTCCAACCTGATCCCACACCTGTTCCTGCAAACAACTAGGAGAAAGTGAAAAGCAGATCTATAGATCCTTTCACTTCACGACCCTTGAAACACCAAAGCTCGCACCCCTTTAACCAAATTATTTCTGATATTAATACAAGGGTGCAAACCAGATCTAAGCTCATAAATTTTTGTGCCTTCTATGCCTTTTTATCTTACATCGAGTCTAAGAATGTTCATGAAGCTCTTGTAGATTCTGACTGGGTTATAGCCATGCAAGAAGAACTTCATCAGTTTGAAAGGAACAAGGTTTGGCACCTTGAACCATAGCCTAAGGACAGAACAATTATTGGAACCAAGTGGGTGTTCTAAAACAAGTTGGATGAGTTGGGAACAGTCACTAGGAACAAGGCCAGGCTGGTGGTCCAAGGTTACAATCAAGAAGAAGGGATTAACTATGAAGAAACGTTTGCACCTGTAGCAAGATTAGAGGCTATTCGAATCTTGGTAGCCTTTGCAGCCCACATGGAGATCAAGTTGTACCAAATGGATGTCAAGAGTGCCTTTCTCAATGGATATCTTAAAGAAGTGGTTTATGTAAAACAACCCACTGGTTTTGAAAGTCCTGATTTTCCTAACCATGTTTTCAAACTTGACAAAGCTTTTTATGGTCTAAAACAAGCTCCTAAAGCTTGGTATGAACGATTGTCAAGTTTCTTAATTGAGAATGATATTCAAAGAGGCAAGATAGATAATACCTTGTTTCTCAAATCGAAGGGGGAACATTTGTTGATTGTCCAAGTATATGTCGACGACATTATATTTGGTGCAACCAACAATAATTTATGTGACAAATTTTCAAAATTGATGAGGAGTGAGTTTGAGATGAGCATGATGGGCGAGTTTAATTTTTTCCTAGGCTTGCAAATTAAACAAACCTCAAACGGAACTATGATTTATCGACGAAAATATGTCAAGGAACTACTTAAGCGGTTTGGGATGGAATCGGCTGAGCCCTTGGACACTCCTATCTCTCCTTCCATCAGATTGGTGATGGATGATGGAAGTCCTTCAATTAATGAAAAATCATATAGGGGCATGATAGGGTCACTCCTATACCTAGCCACTAGTAGACCTGACATTGTTTTCAGTGTTGGTCTATGTGCCCGTTTTCAGTCAAATCCAAAAGAAACACACTTAAAAGCTGTAAAAAGAATTTTTAGATATTTAAAAAACAGCTCTGATCTGGCGCTATGGTATCCACATGGATGCAACTTTGGCCTCATTGGGTATGCTGATGCTGACTATGCTAGATTTCTAGTTAACAAAAAAGCATCTCAGGTATGGCTACTTTTCTTGGGCCCTATTTGGTCTCTTGGTCTACAAAGAAACATCACTTAGTTGCCATGTCCACAGCGGAAGCTAAGTATGTAGCGGCTGCTTCTTGTTGTGTTCAATTGTTGTGGATACGACAACAACTCAAGAATTTTGGTGTTGACACGGGATGCATTTTCATATTTTGTGATAATACAAGTGCAATTAACATTGTCAAAAAATCCGTGTCAACATAAAATGACTAAGCATATTGATGTTCGCCATCACTTCTTAAGAGACAATGTTGAAAAGGGCTTGATTTCAATGAATTTTTGTGCCATTAATAAACAACTTGCTGATATTTTTACCAAGGCACTAAGTAGAGATCAATTTGAAAGAAATAGGCTTGAATTGGGTTTGATTAAAAGAACTTGAATGAACTTCATCAACCCCCAATGATTGACTAGTAAGGTCTTAGGCCAAATAAATTATTTCAAGGGATGCTTTCAACTTGTTGTGCAGTTAATTGAATATGTGTGGAATCTGATATGGCTGACAGTCGTTGAGGTCTAATGATACTGCCCTTATTATCCTTTGATACCGAATATATAACAGTCAAAAACAGGCGCTAAGAACAGGTCGGACCACTGGTTGTACCATATGTTATCAAAATACCATATTCTTATGTGTGTTGAGAATTGGATTTTTCTTTTATTATACCTCCTCTAACAATTGCAGCTTTTCCCAAGGTGTAATGATTACTTGGCATGCAAATTCCTCTCTCTCTCTCTCTAAAACTGGCGGCCAAAAAAAAGGGGGGGATTTTATTTTTTTTTTAAGAATTGTGGTCAACCCTTTTCAAATCATTTTCCATTTCATCAACCACTTTCTCTCCTCTCCTCAAGCACCCCGTTCTCCATCCTCCTCCTAAAACCCTCAAAACCCTAACTCCTTCCTTCCTCAAGGTCTCCAATGGCACGAATTTCGGGCAATGGTGAGTCCTCTCGTCGTAAATCATGGCACCCCCGCTCACTTCAAGACGTGCAATCAAGACAACGAGGAGGGATGCCGCTCGGTCTAATTACGGGGTCATCACCATCCCCTGCGATAGCTACTCTGGCGCCTACCTATGGTCTTTCTCCCTTCATCTTTCTATTTCTAAAAAGTGTTGATTTGAGGTCCATAGGAATTGAACTTGAGGCCATACTCTCTGTTAAGTCGATTTTGGGATGGGATTTGGTGTTGTATGAACCACATAAGACTGAGCCGAAATTCTCTGAAAACGGTGGAGAATTTGTGGTTGTGGAGGATTGGGTTGAAGAACCAAACTTGAATGATGATCGTGTGTGTGATCTTGAAGAGGATGGGCCTCTTATTCAGTTCAAACGAACTGCGAAACCAACCCCAAAAATAACTTCTCAAACAGCGCCCAAACCACCCATTCGTCGAGTCAAAACCACCACCGAACCCAATGTGCCTCTCACCCTTACCCTGCGTTGCCCTTGTACTCAGAGTGTGGATCCTGCCATCCCACTAGACCTATCCGAGGACAAGGTTGCTCGACCTTCAAAGAAGCCTAAATCCACTTCCAAAACACTGCCTAAATCACATGTGCAAACAGCCTCCCAAACGCCTTCCCTATCCATGCCCTCAAAGAAACGTGCCCCGAAACGGGGTTCTCCAGAATAGGGATCTGACCTGGGTGAAAGAAGTGAGGAACCCTCGAAAAAGAAATCAAGAAAGTCATTGACCCAGGGGGAAAGGTATAGACATTTCCTGCAGAAAGTCGTGGTGCGAGGGAAGATAGTGAAGGTTCTATACTTTCAAGAATAGGGCTTAGAGGTGTTCTTGGACAAATTGCGAATACAGAGTTGGCTAGATACATTTACCAATACTAAGAGGGGCTGCTCAGTACCTGAATTAGCAGAATTTTATGCCAATTGTGAGGTCACTAATGGGATAGTGACTAGCTCTATTCACGGTCGGGAGCTGTGTTTTAATGTTGATAATCTGGGGGATTGGCTTAGGGTACCCTCTAAAGGGTTTGATGTGTATGTTCGGAGGATAAAACTGTACTGAGCAATGACCAATTGTTGGATCTCACCAGAAAACTAGCCCAACAACCTAACCTAAGTGCACCTTGGTTTGTAAGAAAGGGGGAAATGCAGCCTTTACATCGGTTATTATTATGGTTTGTCATTAAGAATGTGATACCTCGAGGGCGGGGACATAATCTTGTGGACTCTATGGAAATGTACCTAACTGACCTCCTAGATTGGGGAGAGCCCATTAATTTGTCTGCTATCATGATTAGTCACATTGGACAGACTGGCAACACTTCCAGAAGCCATGATCTGGGCTATGGTTTTCTTTTGACTTCGGTGTTTGAGGCTCTGGGGATCCCTTTGCAAAAGAGAATGGGCTTTCAGGTAACTGATGAAATAGGGAGCAATACTTTACTTGGGTGTGGGTTCCAGATTAAGAAGAGTGATAGAACCATATTAGAACAAGGACCCAAAACACCCTTTGGCCCTGGTCCCCGTCCTGGTTCTAGTACAGCAGCATCGTCCAGCACTACCACGGTTGCGACTCTCGTCCAGGATCAGCTCCATCTGAAGGAGGAAATTACTGGAGTGAAGCAAGCACTGACTGAAGAAAAGGCCTTGAATGCGCAAAGCCATGAGGATATTCTTCATGCCCTCTCTGCGCTCACGGCTAAACTTGCTTCATCCTCCTCTTCTAACTGATTCATCTATGTTTTTCTTTGCCCTGTTTCCATCAACACTGTTCTTTTTTCTGTTGGGTTAATCTTGATTCTGCATGTGATTGACAGTGGTTATATCTGTTTTTAGTTTGGTTTGGTTATGCCATGCCATTGCTTACCTTTGATGTCGTGTATTTGTGCGTAACTGGGATGGCCAATACCATTATATACCGTATACTTGACTGTATCGTGGATTATTTTCCCTCACTACCGGTGGTGGTGAGTGCATCCCCACTGAATTTATGCATGTGGCCTCTTAGACCTCTTTCGATGATGTCAAAAGGGGGAAGACAGTATGACCATGTTCCAATTAAATCAGCCTGTTTAAGTTGACCTCCTATTCTTATGTAT
Source organism: Selenicereus undatus (assembly GCA_017589665.1). NCBI lineage: Eukaryota > Viridiplantae > Streptophyta > Magnoliopsida > Caryophyllales > Cactaceae > Selenicereus > Selenicereus undatus. The sequence goes on from JACYFF010019584.1 coordinate 81,216,007, forward strand.
CTCTCCTATGTGATCTAGATACTTTGAAGTAAGTTTGGCACTAATGTTTTTTCCCTCTGGTGCGTCTCACCTTTGATGGTCATTTGGTTTGTCATTATCAAAAATGGGGAATTTGTTGAATCAATCTTATATAAGTTTTGATGTTGACAACCCAAATGTGCTAATTATGCTTGGCTTGAGTTGAGTGCTAGAATCATGTGATAAGACAGATTGCAAACATTTTGGAGACCAGTTCAAAATATCATGCTTGAAACTATGTGATAAAATTGTATATTGAAAGCGACAGAAGTTGCAAACACCCTGAAGAATAGGTCGAAGAAGCTAAAATCATCAAAGTGGATATATGTACACATCATCAGGAGAGTACAAAAGTCTTTAGAGTCTTAGGGCTAAGTACTGGTTATAGATTCTTGTTAATATGCCAAAGAAGAACTTGTCTTAACACTCACCTTGAAGGAATTATTTAAGCTGACTCAGAACACTGCTCAAAATAATTGAGCAAACAGGTTTGCAGTGCTCTGAGGGCAGCGAGTGCAAAAATCGATTTTTAAAGATTTTCAAGAGTTTTCCTACTGCCAAAATTCCTAATATATTTAGGATCGATTTTCTGATAATATTGTGTTTTAGAAAGAATAATTTCCTAAATAATATTAGTCTCCTAAAAAGATTTTTCAAAAGATTTTATCTTATCTTTTAAGATATGATTTCCTAAAAAGATATTGTTGAGAAATATAATTCCTATTATCTACTGAGTATTTTCAGAGTTTCTTTGGAAATCAAATCCTTGCTTTTTGTGGGTATATAAGCACTTGCATCTCATCTCTTCATAAAATGGTTTTTCAAGGCAAATATCGAGTTTCTTATGAGCTTATTCTCTGAGTGAAAATCCTTTAAGGAGTGTGCTAAATTGAGTCATTCTTTCTGGCATAATAGGATTTGTAATTGTACCTTACATTCAGCTTGTTTAGAAGCATAAAAAGTAAGGTGTTCTTCTATTCTTTTCTGTCATCAGTTAAGTTTAGAGTGTATCCAAGTTTTGAGAAACTTTGGACGTGTTGTTTGACTCATTCTCAGGTGGAGAATAGTTACGTGTGTGTAACTAGAGTCTTGGGGGAGAATAAGTTACGTGTGTGACGTTGTCACGTGTGTTACATAGTGTAACGAACTTGGCCCGTGTTAGTGAAAGTGTTTGTTGAAATCCTACTGAGGTAGGTCGTGATTTTTACATCTCCATTGGACCAGAGGTGGTTTTCCACGTAAAATCTTGTGTCTCATTTATTTCCGCATTCAAAGTTTTGTTTATGCCTTACTGCAAACACCTCTCCCAACAGGTCTAACGAGTATTCTGAATCAAAACGAAAAAATTGGAAGACATAATTCACCCCCTCTTATGCCCTTATGTGCCTTAAAACTTAACAAGAGTGAATTGAGATTTACAAGGATTCTAACCCAGGTTTGTAACGACAGTTCAACCGCGATCTTGGCTAAACAATTCGCTTCCCTTCTCTTCTTTTTTCTCATTTAGGATTTATGTTTTGTAATTTAGATTACCATTTGTTGTTTTGATCTTGAATTTATGCAAGTACTAGTTAATCTAGTTAATTTCTTGATCTTGTGTTGATATCTTTTGGCACTTTGCAATTTGTTCGATTGTTTTATCAAATCTTAGATGTTTATTGTCTTGTGAAAAATTTGATCACTTTCTTGCATGTTTTGGGTATCAGGTGAAGAACTGAAAGATGAAGTTCAATATTTGAACCCTAGGATTTCACTTGATTGTGTGGAATATTGAGAGAATCACACCAATTGAGAAATCATGAATTTGATAATCGCTTGCTTAATGAACCCGAACAAATCAAGAACCCTTGAGAAAGAGTAATTGGGATAAGATTTAGGTATTTCAGTTTACATTGAAAGGGCTTGTGATACTTTGATTGTCGGTTTTAAAACAACCAATTGAGAAAGAAGTGCTTGATTGATGCATGGATCGGGAAATTGCTTGTTGTGCTTAATTCAATGATTGTTTATTCGCTAGATTAGATAGTTGATTAGTTTAATTTCAATCTTAAGTATTGATCCGCTTAGCCTATCTTGAGGGGAAGAAGCCCAATAGCTTGACCTAGTCCTTGTAGGAGACAATCTTGATTTGCTAAAATGTCACCGTGTGCTTGCGCCTCTATGAATGGGGAGTACTCTCGTTGCGCCCTTCACCTCACCCACCCTTACCACATCCCGGCTTGGGGGGGGGGGTTACTTCCCAACCCTAGCAAGTCCTGAAATTCTTTGCAAAATATTCAATTTCTGACCAAATCGAACGAATTTTAGACCAAAATGAAACTCGAACAGAGCTCCTAACTCTCAAATTCATTCATTTTAAATGTTGTTCATTGTAAGATCTCGGTAATTCTTAGACTCCATAGAGATTTTTAAAAAGCAAAATAGAAAAACTAAGGTTTGCTGGCACCGTTGGCGAGCCTCGACGACTTGGTGAAGTGATGGAGCATGCGTGAGTTTCGCTGAGGCAGATGTTTTCCACCGTTGTTGCTTAAGCAAGAGAATGGGCTACCGCTTCTAGAGATTTCTAATGAGAAGGTGGCTGATGGCAGTTTAGGAGGTGAGAGTAGCCTTGGCATGCTTGGAATGTGAAGAGAACATGGAAGAAGGATTTTGTTATGGAGTTTTAAAGTTTGTGCAGCCTCTTGGAGCTTCTTGAGAGGGAGAGAGAGAGGGAAGAGAAGGAAGAGAGAGAGATGGGAAGACAAGTTGGGACGGTGGGAGGATGGTCGTGGGTTGGTTAGTTTTAGATTTAGGGTTTGAGTAATTTGGAAATGCGTTATTACAAAGATACTCTTACATTACATATAAATATAATGCGAGCAAAATCTTCAAAAGGGAACAGTTTGGGAATGGGACCAAAACCTTCCTTGTCCCTGTCCTAGTTCCAGTGCAGGGATAAGCTTTTGCCTCCGTCCCTATGCCCTCCCTCGTTTGTGTTAGAGATTTTTCCCAATTTTGGGGAGCGGGGGCTCCTCGCCTCATTGCCATCCCTAGAAATTAGGTGACAGCTAGACTTTTGTTAGTAGGCATTAGGTCAAAGGTTATAAAATTTGCTTTGACACATTCGGGAAAAAAGTGGGCCATCTTGGTGTCTTATATTTTATTTTGGGCCATGGAAACCTCAAGTTGTCAATCCCGTTTCATAGTGGAATTCATCTTAAAAATTTGAGCTGTTGGTCTAGTAGTATTGTCAGCCTAATTTTATTTTGTCTTGCTCCCCAACATAATCAAAAGAGAATGTATAAATAAGACTTGCTGAATTAACGTAAAAAAGAGGAATTGTTACATTTTATGGGATTAGGGGTGTACTCAAGTTGAGTTGAGACCGACACCTAGGCTTGGGTTGGCTAGCTAGGCAACCCAATCGGCACGACCACGAACTAAGTTTGTTCAAATTGATCCGAACTGAGAAATGACTAAGCCAAGCTTGACCGAGCTAAGCTCAATCTTAGCCACTTGATATACTTTATTTTTTCCTATAAGATTCAAATCTTCACATGATTAATTTGAACTATATTTGAACTTCAAGAATTATAACGCCTAATTTACATCAATTTGGGTCAATGATATATTCCAAAATTGAATTATCGATATTCAAATTATAATGCAACTGTGTGCGTAATGTAATTTACTTTCAAAACAAATAAACAAGCTCAATTACGCCGAGTCGAGCTTGAATATCTTAGATTTAGGCTTTGCTTATTAAACATGCTCGAGCCAAATTTTTGATGGAGTCAAACGCAAGGGCTTGTCAAGCCAACTTGGCTCATATACAGCCCTATCCGGAGTTAAACTCCAGACTTACATTAGGTGCCCGGATATAACATAAGTATTCCATGGAATGAAAGATGATTCCGAACGTAAGCCCACGTCTCATTTTCTATGTGCCATACTGAAGTGGCGAGGGAACGGACAAGAAAAAAGCCGAGTTTTTGGAGGGAAAACTGAAAAGTCCCAGGAAAAATGAGTGGCTGGGTGAAATTTTCAGGGGAGAAAAGTAACCGTCGCTCAAACTTTTGCTTCGAAATATACTAACCAAAGATTAACCATCTCTCATTTGGTCTCACCGTTGCTTCCTTTCTTTGAAAATAGTCAAAATACCAAGCTACTTGGTGCGAAAAAGGCTGTGCCGTGGCGAATGGGCGAAAGCTCAGAGCCTGAATCGAATTATTTGCAAGAAGCCAAGGAGAAGCTGAGGTCGGCACCATCTCTCTCTCTCTCTCTCTTGCGATTTGGTTTTAGGGTTATTAATCCGTGTGAATTCTTAGAGAACCCGAATTAGGATGTAGTGTATTTTAAGGGTTTCTATTCTGCATTGGTGCGGTAAATGAGGCATTGGTGACGACAATTTGTGCTTAGTTAGGGTTTATGTGCTTGAGATTTTAGGGTTGAGCAGCATGTGGTGAATGGGGAATTATGGGATTTTTAAGTTTTGTTATCTTCACTTAGTCACCTACATTCCTAATTTTGAGTTTCTTGATTGTTGTAAATTTGTCTTCTAGTTGATTGTGCTTAAAATCTTGTCTGTTTATCCCCGTGAAGTTGCTGATCTGTTGAGTAGTGAATATTGTCTCGTAATTTTCACTCCCAATCTCATCAAGTACATGTTGTCGCTTTCCCTGTAAATCTTTTGCTGAAGGGATTGATCTTGCGGATTTAATGATGCTAACATCATTTGACTGTATGGCGTTTTCATTTACTTAAATTTTGATGCCTTGCAAAGCATTGCTTCTTTCTAGAGTAGTTTGAGGAGTTAGCTGTGGTGCTTTGAATGGATGACTGTTGGAAATTGGACACTAGTCTCAAGGAGGTTTTCAGTTCTACCTAGCGTCTCCTTCCATTTCTCTTTAGTCACTGTCCCCTATTTCGATTTTTCATTTTAGGTTATTTGATTAGCATGGATATGATTGTAGCCTGTTTCTTTTGGTAGCTAATATGTGCCATTCTTTGACTGTGGGAAATTTGAATAACTTGTCCTGAATTTTAAGTTGTAATCTTCTTCAATTTACTTGCTATTATCATTGAAATTATGTTTCCTTCCTTCAAAATTTTAATTCTTCGTAAGTGCTCTGTTACTTGATTATTATGATTTTTATAACTGTGAAATATTTCTGTTTTTTTAACTGCATTTTGGAACTTAATGGATGTCTTTCTTTGGATTTGTTTTTGCTTCATGCCTCCATTGTGAGGGTTACGAGGCTTCACTATTGTGCGCACCCTCTCTCGCTCCTCGTGGTGGGAGGAGTAATGTCTGCTTACCCAGACAATGGAATGTCTGGTCATCACTATCGGATCATAAAACATAGTTTCTTTTGTGGAGATGACTAGATGGTGAATTGGCTTTATCTAGCCTTTGCACAGACATTCAGAGATTGTGTTTATCGAAGTGTTCAAGTCATGCTGTATAATCTATTTTGGTTCCTTTTTATTTTTTGGCTTGGAAAGTGTATTTAGGAAACTCCTAGCCTGAGTGAGCATTACTTTAAGCCCTTTTGTAATTTTATTTCTGTGTGGTTTTCTATACTTTGATGATTATTGTATGGTTTTTGTTTTACAGGCTTTCATCTCATATTTGTTTCTTACTGTTTCCATCTTAAGAAAAGAAGGCATTTAATGTCAAGCGTACTTGGTTCAATTAGGTTATATTATCCAATGCAACTGGTTTATGTAGAGCCATTATTACCAATTATACCCAAAAAAATGTCATCAGACTTTACACTAAAAAATTAGGGTTAGAAGTTGGGGTGTATAGTTTTTGACACTGAAATTCGACCCTCTAACATTCTTTAGGCCTTTTGATATTTTGGAGGTGTGTATATTATCGACGCTCGAGTGCTTTTCCCAACTGTTTCGTTGATGCTCAAAGGAGCTATATTAGCTTGGTTTAGTCTTGTTGCTGCCTCCCAATTAAATTTCATGTTTATGCATTTGAATTCATTTTATTGTTGGTGCATTTGTTACTTGGTCAATGCATAATTAGTATTTACTGGTTTCTCTTTGGGTTAGGATTTTAATTTACTTTCGCATTCCTGTATTCTGTGTGGATTGAAAAGTTGGTCTAGAATGTTAAAACGTTTTTTTCTTGTCCTGGTAGTTTTCGGATTGTGTCTTCCCCGACCAAGCACAATTGTTTAGAGTTTCACAGCATCCCGGCGATTTTAGGTTTAGGGTAGTCAGTAGTGAAATCCAACTCTAGAAATATCGAATCTTTTTATGACATTCACAGCTCAATATTGCTTGATCTAATTTAGAATTTGTTTAAATGATAACATCATCAGGTCAATTAAAAGGAAAGTCTGAGGAATTGGTTTGGATCGTGGTTGATATGTGTAAGTTAATGGTGTAACTGTTCTTAGTTTCTAATTAGATTCTGCCTCTGCCTCCTTGGTAATGTCGAGCCTATTATTAATTTTCAATTTTAGTTATCTATATTCATGTCACATGTTTATATTCATGTCACATGTCCCTATTCATGCTTCTTAGATTATTTCCGTCCTTAGAAGGGGTGAAATTTCAATTGAAGAGTTACCAGCACTACTGTACTAGTCACGTTAGCCATGGTTCTTGTTCTATTACGAACTCATTAAGTAGAATGTTGTTGGTGTTGTGTTTAGTATTGGACAAAATTTATCCTTTTTTAACCCTTTTTTTTCCAGCCTGGTGCTCATATTGTGAGTAAAGACTGTTCTATGTCTGTTAACGTATTTCTTGTGAACTAAAAACAGCCCACATCTGGGACTTAAAAAGAGAAGTCAACAGTGATAATGTCTGGCTATAAATCTTCACCTTTACTCAAGCAGTGGGGCTTTTTTTTCACTTTACCAAAGGTTATAATAAATTTCCTGTCATTTCCCTTTTTGTGATAAGCGTAATAATGCATTTCTTGTCTTTCTTTTTTCCCCCTCCTTTCCTGTTTTTCTTATGCATGGCCTTAGGTAGGTTGGTACTGAATAAAATTTTGTCTGAAAATTTTGGGTAACGCATGTTTCTGCACATTCTGCAACTGCCTTGCTCTATTGATTCAGTCACCTAATGTTCTAATTTTCAGTGTCTTGATTGTTTTAAATTTGTCTTTTAGTTGATTGTGTTTAAAATCTTCTCTATTTATCGCCTTGAAGTTGCTAATTTGTTGAGTATTGACTGGTGAATCTTGTCTCTTAGTTTTCACTATTAATCTCATCAAGTATATGTTGCCCTGTAAATCTCGTGCTGAGCAGCCTGGTGGGAAGAATTAACCAAAGCGAAGGTTTCTGCCCATATTGTTCTTGTGGATTTAATGATGCTGACATGATTTGACTATATGGTGTTGTCATTTTTTGGTGCCTTGCGAAGCCTTGCTTCTTGCTAGGGTAGTTTAAGGTGTTAGCTGTGCTGTGGTGCTTAGAACAGGTGAATGCTGGGGATCTGACACTAGCCTCAAGGAGTTTTTATCCTGTACCCAGATGTATCTCCTTCCATTTCTCTTTTGTCTTTGGGCCCTGTTTCTATTTCTCATTTTAGGTTGCTAAATTACTATGAATATGATTTTAGCCTGCCCCTCTCAGTGGCTAATATGTGCCATTCTTTGAACTGTGGGAACATTGAATAACTTCTCCTAACTTTTAAGTTGTTCTGGTCTACTTCAATCTTCTAGCTATTATAATTGAAACTTAATGGATAGCTATAAATATTTTTCTTAACTACATTTTGCAACTTAATGGATGGCTTTTTTTGATTTTTTTTGCTTCTTGGCTCTATTGTAAGGATTATTAGGCTTCACTATTGTGCCCACCCTCTGCTTGCTAGTCCAGTTGGGAGGACTATTGGATTATACCATATATTTTCTGTTTGTGGAGATGACTAAGGGTTGAATTGCTTTTTTATCAGTCATTTGCACTCACATCCAGAGATTTTGTTTATCTAAGTACTCACATCATGCCCTATAATTTGTTCAGGCTCTTTTTTTGCTTGTAAAGTGTATTTAGACAACACCTAACTCGAGTGAGTGTTACCACAACCTCTATTGTAATTTTAGTCCTATGTGGTTTTCTATACTTGACAATTATTGTACACCTTTTGTCTCACAGGCTTTCATCCCATGTTTGTTTCTTACTATTCCCATCTTAAGGGGAAATAAGAAGGTAACTGATTTCAAGCAAGCTTGATTCAACAAGTTTATATTACACACTAACCTGTTTAAGGAGAACTATTATTATCAAGTACCCAAAAAAAAAGGGAATGAAAAAAAAAATGAAAAAGTCAATCATAATTTACACTAAAAAATTAGGGTAAGAAGTTGGGTATGTACTTTTTGACACTGAAATTCTATCCTCTTAACATTCCTGAGGCCTTTCGATATTTTTGGGGTCTACATATTATGGACTCTGGAGTGCTTTTCCCGAACTTTTTGGTTGATGTTCAAAGGAGCTATTTTAGATTGGTTTAATCTTTTCGCTGCATTCTAGTTCATTTCATGTTCTTGCATTTCAATTCAGTTTAATGTGAATGCATTTGTTGCTTGGTCAATGCATATTAGGATTTACTGATTTCTCTTTGGGTTAGCATTTTAATTTACTTTGGCATTGCTGCGTTGTGTATGCATTGAGAAGTTGGTCGTGAATTTGAACACGTTTTTCCTGGTCCTGTTAGTTTTCTGATTGTATTTGCTGCATTGCAAATCCTGATCGAGCTCAATTGTTTGGAGTTTCACTGCATCCCAGCGGTTTTCAGTTTTGGGTCATGATATTCAACTCTAGAAGTTACGAATATTTTTATGATATTCACAGATCAATATTGCTTGATCTAATTTAGGGTTCACTTACATGATCCAACTTCAAGTCAATTAAAAGGAAAGTATGGGAAAGGGGTTTGGATTGTGGTTATTGGTTGATTGCTACAAGTTAATGGTATAACTGTTCTTAATTTCTGATTCGATTCTGCCTCTGCCTCCTTGATAATGTCAGGCTTATTGTTCATTTTTGATTTCAGTTTTCCATATTGTATCTTATTACTGTATTAGGGAAATAATGTTATCAAGCTGGATGTTGATCTATTTGAAATTGTTTGGAGTTTTCTGGACTCATGTTTGGCATTCTGATTGTGTTTGCTGGGAATTTCCTTCTCATCGTTGTTGGTTTAGGTCAATTCGATGGTATCATATTTAAAACTTGCTGAGGTGTGCTTTTTTTTTGGAGGGGGGGGGGGGGGGGGGGGTGGGGTGTTTTTTATTGGTTCTGATTAGACCCCTTCCCCCCCCCCCCCTTTGTCTCCTCTAAGTGATTTGTGCATGGTATGTAATATGTATAGGGTGTTATTCCTAAATTTATGATTGTTCTGGTGAAGTTAGATCACCTGTTCAATAATGTATACATAAAGGAGTAACCTAAATAACTTGTATTCTGCTTAGAGTTGGTAAAAATTGATCCGAACCGAAAACCCTACTTGAATCTGCTCGAAAGTTTTGGATTCTGAACACAATTTTCTCGATCCGAACCTGAAATAAACAGAACCTAAAAACCTGTAAATGTTTGGATCAAGCCCGACCCGAATCCGAACCCGTCCGCTCGACCCGAATATTATATACTTACTTTTTATTTTCTTTAATTTTTTCTCTTAACAATAATAGTTTTTCATTATAACAAATCGTTTAGAAAGACGTTATACAATTATCACATCCCTTCGCAAATTAGACAATGGTTCTCGTCTTTTTCCCATAAAACGTCATATCTAATTTATAAATGGTACAATTTTAGAAAATGGCCAAGAAATAACTCTAATATTAAGAAAAATAATTTAGAATTAGATAAGTATTGAAAATGTGCGAGTTATATCATTATATTCTTGGTAAAATGAATATGTCTCATCGTATTTTATGTAAGATTATTTTGTAATAATTTAAAATTTTGATTTTAGAATTAATAGATAATTATAATAACTTGTGCGCAGATAATATTCTTTTGTTTGGATTTTTTCTAATTAGTCTTGAATATGATGCAATGTTGGGTAATGGACTAATTTATGTTCATGTTAGGATCAATGTACTAATAAAGCATGCCTGATTAGGTAATGTTAGGTTAATTAACGAAACATCAAATTATTAAAAGTGCTATTAATGGGTTGAACCACTTCGACTCGTTTACATGCTTTCGATGGGTCGACCCATGAATGATCCGATCAATTAATATTTTAGTATGCAGGCTAACCTATTCAAACGTGACTTATTGTTCATCCGTATATGAATTTTATATATCATATTGAAAAGTTTGGATATTTTTGATATTCTTTGAAAAAATTACAATTATAATACTTGTTCATTAAATATAGATAATTTTAAGTAATAAATATGCCAATTTTTTGATTTTGACGAAAAAAGAAATAATTCGCTAAAAAGACGCTTCAAACCCGTTGGTTGATCCGAAACTCGTAAAATCGAAATACGCATGCCCGTATTTTACTCGAACCCGAAATACACCCGATTGTATTTTACCCAAATCTAAATACACCCGATCTGTATTTGATCTGTTCGTTCGAATTGACAGGTCTAATTGTAATATTTTACTAGGGTCTTCCGATCATTAAGTTGGATGGGATTGTTATATTTTAGCAATAGATGCAAGTGAAGCTAAATAATTTACATTGTGATATTTTAATAGCGCTTTCATATCATTAAGCTGGCATGAAGATGTTATTTAATTATCTCTATGTAAATATTGCTGGGGCAATTTGACGTACATAGTTATAAATTCTTGAATGACCCATGTTGGACAGTCTGAGAATTGAAGTGACACTTCACCGTTTCGTTGCAGATTAGTGCATATTGGGTGCAAATATTTGTTCGTATCTCCTTATTGTTCTCTCTGCGCGATGTCGAAGTGAAAGTGGATAAATGGCTATGAAGTCTTTAGTGTCTACTTTTCTTCTTTTATGTGCATTACCTTTAGGATATCTACTCAGAGCACTGAAAGGAAATGTTGCTGAATTATCATCATGGAGATGGAAAGATGTGGCCTAAACAAATAAATATTCTATACTTCTTGAACGTGGTTAGGACCTGACTTTTAGAGGAGATTAAATCATTAATTTTTGGACGCATATATGCTAATGATGTGCGCTAAAACATTGACTTCAAGGATGAAATGCATCAGAGTTGGATGAATCATGGAGGAATGATGGGTGACAGGAGAAAATCAAAATATGTGGTTGGTGTGATGCTTGTGTACCGTACTATGCTTGTCAAGCATATGATGCATATAAGTTCTCGGTCGCAATCATCCCTTGTATTTTTGTTGCATCTGACATGTGGTTGGATCTTTCTTTCCTTGTCTCATTTTTACTATTAGTTCTTTTGTTCTTACATGTCTCTTTTGTTTGGTTTGTGTGATGTTTGATAATATCTTGATTGATGGAACGTTTAGTATATCTATATCCTGGTTTGTATATATCTTCTTTGTGGGTCTTATTTGGATGGTATTACTTGCATATCATTGTCTTCTTGTTGAAATCATGGATCATTGGAAGTGCGAATCATACATCTGAGGTCTATGATCTTTTTTAGTGACTTCATCAGTTCATCTATTGCCTACCTTACATGCAATTTAAGAATAGGATTGTAAAAATTCAAGGCTGTAATTTGGGGTTCAATTGTGAAGCAATTTAGTAAATCGTCTAGGGTGTGTGGCTGAATTTCATCATTTGTCCTTGGATATGTATTTGTGTGAATTCAAGTGTGAGCTTTTATTGGTTTACTCTGATCTCCTCCCTCCAGTCAAAGATATCAATGCGATGTGGTCCGCAGGCCTCATGCCTTACGAGGCCTTAGGAAACCGCATTACCTAGAAGTCAAAGGTGATAGGGTCTTATTTTTGGGTTGGGGTTGAGATCTAGGTAATTTTTGTGAAATCATTAACTTAGTTGAGATAATTTTGTCCGATAAAATGCTTTCAGTGATCGAGATGACATGATTTAGATGGCAGTGTAATGCTCCTCTAGGTTTAATGGTGAATAGCTGTAATACGTTTTGCACAATTTTGCAATGGGCAAAATGTGTGAAAATTTTCAATTTTGGAGTCACGATCACAGGTGAAGTGCTGCTGCATTTTGTAATTTTTCTTTTATCTTGTGAATTTGCTTGTAGAGTATGTCGTACCACTTCATGTTATAGCTTTACAGTGTTTGTCAGCCTGCTTTTCTCTACCTTTGATGCTTGTTTCTGGCCTTTTGTCTTGTGGGGACAACCAATATGCTTTAATTATTTTTTTTTTGAAATATGAATGAAGATGTTGTGGGCTTCATGGTAGAAGAGTAAAATAATTGAATGAAAATTTCTTAGTTGAAATGGAATATGGGTTCAGCCGCGAGCGCTTAGTTATGGAGGGTGCATATCGCACTGAGTTGCCAGTGGTCTTGAATGGTTAGGTGAGAGGAACAAGATGAAAGCGTGGGAGCAATGTATTGCAGATAAATGCGTTATAGCTGGTGTTTTGAATTTTTAGTATCCTAATTTGTTTTAAAATGATTGTTATAATCTTATTTTATTTGTAGAAAATTTAAAATGGGAAGTTGTTTTTTTGGAATTGGGGGGGGGGGGGGGGGATCTTCTCGGGTCAGGTCGAAACTTAACCTAGTGGCTGCCTGCATGCAATTTGGAATTAGTGTTTAAATTAATTGGAATACACAATTGTCCGAAGCAGTTGGGATTTTATTTGATGAGATTTGATGCTTAATATGTCCATCCTTAAAAGGAGTGAAGTTTTCCAATGGAGGAGTTTCCAGCCCTGCTGTGCTGGTAAGTAGAATGTTGCTGGTGTAATGTTTAATGTTGAACTGAATTTAGCTTGTTTAACCCTTTTTTTGTTCTTTTAGCTTAACAGTCATATTGTTAGTAAAGAATATTCTATGTGTGTTCACTTAATGCAATTTATTTGATGCCGGGATGAAAAATGATGATAAAAACACAAGTGCAAAATTCATGACTTTCTTCCCATTGTGAATTCATGTCTATACAGAAAATAGGTCTGAATTTGAAATTTTATGAAATACATTGTTGATGGCATTTATTTTTAAACTATCTACTATGCTGGCTGACACTTCTCCATGAGGTTGGTATTGTTCTACTCTCACCTTTTGTTTTCATCTTCTTTATTTTTAGAATCCCTACTCCACTAAGGGGTAAGGATGAAAAGATGTTAATGCAAGGGGATAAGTAGCATAGGGCACAATGCACGATTGTATTCTATGCTATATCTATTCATTTCTTTTTGTTTTCTATGATATTTTGACTTGTTATTAAATGACTTTGCAAATGTAACTAAGAATGGAAAGAGGTTAAGGTAAGAGTAGAGCTGGCAAAAATCTGTCCGACCTGATTAGCCGAATTTGTCTGACCCGGTAAAAACCGGGTACGGTCACCAAATTTATGTCCGAATTTTAAATTCGGACAACCAGTCATGTCCGAATTTAAATCCGGGTCGGGTTCGGGTTTGGACATTCGGGTTCGGGTTGTCCGGATTTTTGGACCATTTCAGGTTCGGACAAATTCGGACAATCGGGTTTGGACATCGGACAATTATGTTCATATGTAATTTTAGGCCAAATTCTTTAGAAAATTTTATAAAAGCAAATTCGGACAACTGGGTTTGGACATTAAAAAATCGGGTTCGGGTTCGGTCACACAAAATTTCGGTCGGAATGTTCTAAAATCATTTCACAAATTCGGACAACCGGGTCCGCACATCGGACATTCGGGTCCGGGTCCGAATCTGATCAAAGTATCCGATTTGTAATCCGAATAGGGTCCGGGTATGAAGTTTTTGTTCGAATGTCCGATTTGTCCGGACCCGAATTAACCCGGACTCGAATTTTTGCCAGCTCTAGGTAAGAGCATTAAGTAGTATTGGGCAAAGTGAATGATTGTGCTCTATGTTCCTAGGGTATTTTGACTTGTTATTAAATGACTTTGCAAATGTAAATATTAACTTTAATGCACAATAGATTAGATGGAAGGTGGGGAGGAAATGAAGAGTTTTTTCAAGGTGATTTCAAAATTGATTTGGCTTATTTTTTATGTCTACATGATGAGAAATAGAGTATATTTATCTTTAGTTGTTGAATACGTTAATGTGTTTCAGTTTGTGATCAACAATATGAAATACTGGAAGTGCCTGTAAGTGGGTTCACAGCCTTGTATATAAGGTGGTGGACAAAGCTGGTGATGTGCTTGTCGTTAAATGGGTTCTCTTTGAAGACTATAAGCTAGAGCAATGTCTGTCTCGGAAGATCACAATGCTCTATGATCTTGAGCATCCACACATTGTGAGGTGTATATTGGTATCTTTATTTGTGATTAAATTGGTGAAAATGTTGATAATTAATAATATTTTTGTGTTTGGTATTTTATGGATCTTCAGGTTCCAATATGCTTTGATTGATATGGATGGTGTTTACTTGTTTATGGAATATATTGGTTGCAATTGGATCTTATGATAGACAAGTATGCAGAAGATTTAGCAAATTTGGCGATCTTACAGGTAAATGTACTTATCACCTACTTTCTCCGGTAAGTGTGCCGACCTTTGCTTACCCCCTTTATGACTTTGAGACGTGCTGACCCGGTACATTCGCATTGTGGTTCTCATGTGCGACCATATCATATTTGTAAATATCAACACTTTTGTTTTTTGTAGTGCCTTTTATTGTTTACTGTGTAACTATATGTCCCCACCTTTTTAAAAAAAAAAAAGGAATTGTGGACGGTGCATTGCTATTGTTGCAGTATGTAATGCTGACATGCTCTCAGCAGCTGCATGTAATTCTAGGTTCTTACTTCCAAGCGTTTTTATATTGTGCTTGAGTAGATAACGATGCAGTTATGTCGTATTCTAGACTATGTGGCAATATTTTAGAAATTTTAATTGTTATATTGGTATTTAATTGCTATATTAGTGCAAGTATATAACCTAGTTGCGCATAACTTTGTTTTTGGGTGTAGAGGTTAGTATGTCACGTTTATATAGCGACATTGTGTTTATTCATTGTGGACAAAAACCTATCTCAATTAGCCAATCTAAAATGGGTATATCATGGATTATTTTTGGGTGTAGACGTTAGTATGTCACGTTCATATAGTGACATTGTGTTTATTCATTGTAGACAAAAACCTATCTCAATTAGTCAATCTAAAATGGGTGTATCATGGATCCTTAAGTCTGTAACTTTCTCTGTTTGTTATTCCACCTTTTGCAGTTACGAAATCCCCCCCCCCATTTTTGCCTCTTCTCTATCTCTCTCTCTCACTCTCTATCCCCCGCACACACTTGTCTCGGGGGCCCTTAACTGTTGTGTATTACTTGGCCTTGATTTATGGAGTTATGTTGCTTACATTTTAGCTTGGATATGAAACTTTGAGAATCAACAAATAGATATTTAGTACTATATATCATTTCAATATTGACGCACAATGAACCAGCAAAATGTCAACCACAAAAAAAATGTCATCAGTACCTTTAAATGCATCATACTTTGTTGACTATATACATGGTGCACATCACTTGTACCCTATTACTGGAGAGAGTGTGTCTATGTGGAGTTGTTTGAATTATATTTCTTTTTCTTTTTGTTTTTCCATAATCCGACTTTAAGACAAAGTTAATAGAAGTATTATTTTCTTTTAGGAAGTTTTGCGGCAAATTCTCTCAGCCATTACATACTTGTAACACCCTCAGCCCCTAGGGCCGGAAACGTTATGTTTTCCTAACTTCTTACTTAAATTTTGGGACGAAACGGACAGAGTTTCCCTTGAAAACTGACCGTTTTCAGGCTAAACGTCTTACAATAAGTCCCTGTAAATAAATAGAAGCGTAAACATATAAAACATAGCTCAACGGCCACACGTCGGAGTTCATAACTCGATGAGCCACCCGCTCGGAGCACACCAAACAGAATAGTTCATTAATACAGAAAAAGTAAAAGATACAACTCAACGGTTCACACAACCGGAGTATAGGGTTTACATCCCAAAACACATAACTAACTTTGACCAAAAGACCTCTAGTTAACTGGATGGTTGGCTCATATGGCTATACAGAGCGACTCATAAACAATATGCATTACATGAACTTAGAATACTTGTTTACAATCATTTCAAACTAAGAACACATGACATGACTTCATTAAGCATGTAAGATCCCTTCAAATGGATCTAAACGACACCTGGTAAGCAAGAACAGGTTCCATCTTGACATAGTTGACTTAACATCTTCCTGTTATAAAGAAAACCTGGGGAAAAGGGGAAAGAGTAGTGGGATGAGCAACCACACGCTCAGTGAGTGTCCCCCAACCCCCTTAAAACCAAAACCGTTGCAGGCAATAATATCTTTACTAGTCACATACCACGTATTCATACTTTAATATCATATTAGGCATTCATAAAATTCCTATGGAAACATTACTAATCATAAACTTAACTTTAAGTACTGAAACACATATCTAGGTCTCTAAATGACCAAACTTCTTTACTAACCGGTAGTCAAACACTTAAACAAGTAACGAGGCTAAACACAGAACTTTCTTTCTTATAAACATAACTTCTTAGCATTCTATTCGAACTATGCATGAAACCCTATTCACATGATGTGCAGATAAGATTATATCTTTTTATAATCATATTTTTCTTGGTATTTCATTCATATGAGGTGCATAAGACATAGACATTTCAAGTCTCAATCAAATCTCATTCATAGAGTATGTATGAAATATGCTCATAAGACTTTCTTTTTCGTAAACGTATCTTACTTAGCATCTCATTCACAAGTTATACTTGGAACATGCACATAACACTTTTGATACTTTACTTATATCTCATTCATATGATATGCACAAGTCATGCATAGTAAATTTTCTTTCTTTTCTTTGAAAACACTTCATTTAGCCTCTTGAGGCTCATATATGTTTTGAAAGAATCTCTTTCATCTTGGTCTCATAATGACCCTTAAAAACTTTTTTTTAAAATACTTAAAAAGGCGAAACGCCAACTGCTTTTCTTATTTAATAAGAAACTACTTCTGGGCATAAGATCATCATAAAGTGCTGATTGGGAGAGATCTACACTCAATCCCCTAAGCTCTTACTCCCGGGATGGCAACTAACTTTTGGACCTTAACTCTCGTCAGGGTCTCTAGGGACTACTCCCTAGGTTATAGGGATTCCCCCGTTTAAGAAGGTTCACTCCCTATCTATTGTCCCTAAGCACTTATCTTAGCCATTTAAACTGGTCTTAACGACTAATAAGTTTGCTGCCTCTCACAGCGAAATCCTTTATCATGCAACTCACGCTTTTGTAAAACTCTTTAGGGATTCACCCGTTCAAGCGAGTTCACTCCCAAAACTGTTTTCATTTAATTAAAATAGGCCATCATGCACTAATAGTTATGGATACTATCATTTCAAAACATGAAATCTTTCTTTGAAAAACTCACCCTTATGCATGTAATGCAATTTGAGCATTTAAGCACATATATAACATATATCACATTGGTAAGGGGGTCCACATGTATCACATTTAAGCACTTCATAATCAATTCAACACAATGAGCCACACATGGCCTCGCAATCCACACGATTGCGGTCAATTCACAACTCGAACTCCCTCCTCACAAGCACCGTACCACAAGATCCTCAAACCACTCATAGTTCTTCCTCAAACCATCCAACTACCATCTCGGTTTCAATTTCACAATCTAGCATCCTATTCATTATGATATACTGAAAAGCGATACATAACATACGCTACTTACCGATGCTGGACTTACCGGTTAAACAACTAACAATTAGCAGAGCGCTGCAACTAACGGTTATAACCATGCACACACACACATATATATATACATATAAGTATTCATACGAACTTAACTTGAAACGGGCGCCTAATATGTTAGGTGAGACTAACTAAGCATGAAACGATTCACTATATAGGCTAATATGGTCATTTAGACATAATACGATTCAAGCGTTTTACTAAGCATACTTATTTATACCATTTAAGCTTAACATGAATTGAATTTCTACCTAGGCGTAAATCGATTAACAATTTAGGCTAATTGGGTCATTTAGGCGTCATACGATTCTAAACTTTCATTTATCTTATCAATGTTACTCTTCGAGTCGACCTTTTAAACATGCGTTAACTAAATATACTAAACTTGATTCTAACATGCATAGCTTACTTCGAACCAAACTTTCAGGCACGTGTTAACTGAATGTACTAAAATCGATTCTGAGCATTCATATTTCGTTTCGAAACTATCAATTAGGCATGAGCTAAATAAACATGTTTGAATCGATTATAAACAAGCATAACTCATTTCGAAGCCATTTTTCAAGCATGAGATAACTGAAATAACATGCATCGATTCGAGGCATCATTCGTTGTCTCGACATTGCATTTCAAGCCTATTTAAGCCGTTTAAACATAACATAACTTTAGGCATTCACTTAATACATTGAAGTTACTAATCAAGTCAACTTTTCAGGCATGCACTAACTGAATTTACTTGAATCGAATCTAAGTATGCATAACTCATTTCGAACTATGTTTTCAGGCGTGAACTAACTAAACTAACATGTATCGATTCAAGCCACTTTCGAGTATTAATAAACTAAACTGACATTTAACGATTCAAAGTCGTTTTCAGGCATAAACTAACTAAACTTAGCATGCATCGCAACTTAAAGCTTAAAATGATTTCGAAATTAATACTAATTTAGGAGGCGAGGAACACCCACCTGGATTCCAAGCTAAGAATCCATTCTAAGGGCTTTTGGGACTTATTTGAGTGCTCATGAACCCGAAGATTCTCCCTTTCTGCCGCTAGACCCAGACCCGAAGCAACCATGCAGATCCTGTTTCTTCCCTATTTTCGTTGCTACTGATGTTGCTGCTGCTAGTGGTCGCCGGAATCGTGCCTAGCTGCCGGAATCGAACCCCACCGCCGACGGTGTGAGTCTCTGCGATTTCTGACATCTAGGGTTCGAAAACCTAGCCCTCAAACCCTTGATTTGCGTGGCTCGTAGCAGTTGCTGGACTCAAGCCTACCAGAGGCTTACACCGTGGACCTTTGTTGTCACCGTTGTCGCCGTCAGCCGGCCTCCTTTCTCTCTCTCTTTCCCTCACTCGAACTCTCTCTTTCTTATCTCTTTGCCGTGGCTATCGTGGGCCGATAGAGGAGGCGCAGTATGGCGTGCGAACCGGGGTGGCGTCGCCGCCACCATGGCCGCCCCTCCTCCACCCCTCTCCTCTCTCTCTCTAGTTGGTGTGGTGGTGGGGGGGGTGCGAGGAGCTCCCCAGAAAGCCCCCTCCCCTTTTGCGTCTTTTCTCTGCCGTGAAAGGGGCTTAGCCCCCCTTTTGATTTCTTTTTTTTGTGTGTCTTTTATGCCCAATTGCTACAACAACCCGATCCCAAATGCGTTATCGATCAGTCTAACCTCGGGTTGAAGGGTCTTAAAGCTGTCGTCCTAACTAAATTTGGAAAACGACTAAATAAATCGAATAATGACTAAATTAAACTATCAATGTAATTTAAAGACACAAATAGCACGAATTAACTTTGAAATCAATAATAGCAATAATAATCCTTTTTAATAAAATTATTGCTCCCAAAAGCACATCGGTAATCATTTAACTCATATAGCTACTAAAAATACAATTTTATAACGTAAAAAGATAATACAGTTAGCTTAACGGAAAACAAAGAATGTGGGTCTTACAATACTGCCATAAACGAACTATAATACATCAGAATTTGAAGCCGGCGAACATCTTAATTGATGATAGCGAACGTGACCAAAAGAAGTTTATTGTAAAGATGACATATTTTGGGATGACTCGAGTTTGGGATTGTTTCAACTCTGAACTTAGTACTCAGGTACTTTTATCTTTTAGTGATTGTTATAGTTTTTCTATTTGTGACTGGTTATTGATACTTCTATTCAAATTTAGCTTTTCTTGTTATTTCTTTGATAGGTGTTCTAATGTTAGAAGTAAATCTTTAGCACCTTTATAAGTTAGGTTATATAGAAGTGAATCTCAATACATTTTGTTGGTTTGTACATTTGCTTACAGAGCTTATGAATTGCTTATTGGGAGTTCTCATTATACCTTTGCTGTGGATTTGTGGTCGGTTGGTTGCATACTTGGGGAGATTGGATACAAAGATTGCGTCATGGAGAATAATCTCCCCAAGTATGCAACCAACCAACCATAGGTCCACAACAGGGGTATAATAAGAACTCCCAAAAAAGTAATTCAGGAGCACTGTAAGCAGATGTGCAAACCTACAAAATGTATTGAGATTCATTTCTGTATGACCTAACTTATGAAGGTGCTGAAGATTTGCTTATGACATTATAATACCTATCAAATAAATAACAAGAAAATCTAAATTTGAAGAGAAGTATCAATAACCATTTACAAGTAGAAAAATTATAACAATCACTCAAGGATAAGTACATGGCCACTAAGTTCAAAGTTGAAACAATCCTAAACTTGAGCCATCCCAAAATTTGCCACCTTTAAAATTTTTTTTTTTTTGGTCGCATTCGTTGTTGTCAATTAAGATGTTAGTTGGCTTCAAATCCTGATGCATAATATTCCATTGATGACATTATGCAACGGCTGAGAGAATTTGCCTAAAAACTTCCTAAAAGAAAATAATGCTTATGTTAACTTTTTCTTAAAGTTGGATTATGGAAAAACAAAAAGGAAAAGAAATATAATTCAAATAGGTCTACACATAACACACTCTCTCTAGTAATAGGATGCCGGTGTTACGCACCATGTATGTAATCAGAAAAATATGATGTATTTAAGGGTACTGATAGGATGCCGGTATTATGCACCATGTATGCAATAAACAAAGTATGATGTATTTAAGGGTACTGATAACAAGGTTTTTTTTGTGGTTGACCTTTACCCACCTCTGACACTGAGGATGACATTCCAGGACCCTCAACTGAGGAGAATACTAAGGATCCCTGTGAGCCCGAAGATTCCCATGTCCACCTTCAGGGAACGGTTGGAAACCCTCCACCCTAGGAATGGGAATGGTTCCCACAGTCAGGTGGAGGAAACCAACCCACCCATAGGAGTAGAGCTTACCAACCTCCTACTGCTGGAGCTACTACAGAAACAAGGGGAGCAACTGCAGCAACAGAACGGGCACTTGTAGAGACTGATGGAGGCGAAGGAAAAGAAGATCGAGGATGACAACTCGTATATACTCAAGAGGTTCGCGAGTCACAATCCACTTGTCTACGATGGCATTCCTGACCCCAAGGCCTTTCAAGATTGGATTTGACGCGTGGAGAAGTTGTTTGATGCTCTCCAACGCCCCGAGGAGTGGAAGGTGGGCTTTGCTGTGTTCTATCTGAAGGACAAGGCCGATCTATGGTGGGCCACTATGCGCGAGGGACAGTACAAGCCTGGGTTTGACTAGAAGGGGTTCAAAGAGTTTATCAATGACCATTTATACCCTGTGTTCCTTCAGAAGGAAAAAGAGAACGAGTTCATGTAGCTGCATCAGGGGGGAATGAGTGCGCTGAAGTATGCCTTCAAGTTCATAGAGCTTTCCCGCTTTGCCCCTGAGGCTAAACATGAATCGCTTCGAAGCTAGGCTCAACCCTGGTATCAAGGAGAGAATGTCTGTACGACAATATGCTTCATATGTGGACCTATACGACATTGCAGTAAACGTGGAAAGGGCGATGAGGGAAAGAAGCAACTACTTCATCGAACAGCGCGGAATCAAGAGGAAGGGGAATCAACGAGAGAACTTCTACCCCCAAGATCTGCAGAGGAGGCCTCCCGGGAGCCCTTACCCTAACAACAATGCACGTGGAGGCCAACACCCCAACACTCGGCCGAAGGTGACCTGCAATGCTTGTGAGAAGTCGGGACACTACACCCGGGAATGTCGCTCGATAAAGGGGTGCTACCGTTGAGGAAGCCCTCAACATCAGATACGGGATTGCCCACATCCCCCACCCTTTGCGGGTCAGAGTCACAGGGGATAGCAACCTCAACCATACTATCAGAATTAGGGCTTGCAGGCGGCCAACCCAAACCATCAGGCTCGAGTACCCCAGCAGAATCAGGCTAGACCGCCCAACCAGCCACCACGAAACACAGGGGACAAAGTTTACGTGATGCGCAAGGAAGAAGCGGAGGATGCCCCAAACGTCGTAATGGGTACATTCTTTATCCAAGCTTAACCTGTGGATGTTTTGTTTGATTTGGATGCTACGCATTGTTTTATTTTTGTTAAACTGGTTGAGACATTAGGGTTAGTTCTGACCCATACACCTCCTCTACTATTTGTGATTCTCCCTGATGGGAAGACTATGAAATGCGAGTAATTATATGAGGATTGCCCTATCAGGATGTATGAACATGAGTTCCTAGCCGACTTATATAGGTTTGAGTTGACTAATTTGGTGTCATTCTAGGAATAGATTGGTTAGCAAAATATCAGGCTCAAATAGACTGTCCGAAATAAATAATCACCCTAAGGGGCCCAATGGGGAGAAAGTAGTACCCAAAGGAAAGGTCTCAAGACCTGGAGTAAAGCTAATTACCGTAATGAAAGCCCGCAAGTTGTTAGGAATAGGATGTGAGGGATTCTTATGTAATGTGGTGAAAACCGACGCTGCTGAACCCTCCCTCGAAGACATCCCAGTAGTGCGGAAATTCTCGGATGTATTGATTTGATACTTGGAGCCACCTCCATCTCTAAAGCACCCTATCGAATGACACCGACGGAACTTAAGGAGTTAAAGACACAGCTGGACGAACTGCTAGAAAAGGGGTATATCTGACCTAGTATGTCTCCATGGGGAGCCTCGATATTATTTGTGAAGAAGAAGGATGGAACTCTAAGGTTGTGCATATACTATAGGGAACTAAACAAGATAACGGTCCAGAACCGATACCCTTTGCCCAGAATAGACAACCTCTTTAACCAACATAGAGGTACCTTAAACTGTGTTCTGTACCCGTTATGGGGATTATGAGTTTGTAGTGATGCCCTTTGGGCTCACAAACACCCCAACAGGGTTCATGGATCTCATGAATAGAGTCTTTAAACCGTGCCTGGACCAATTTGTGGTAGTGTTCATAGACGACATATTGATTTACTCAAAGACTCTGGAAGATCATACCCACCACTTGAGGAATGTTCTAGAAACACTAAGAAAGAACGAGTTGTATGCCAAGTTGAGAAAGTGTGAGTTTTGGTTGCGACAAGTGGCATTTTTTAGGGCATGTAGTGTCTAATGAGGGAGTGTCTGTGGGCCTTCAGAAAATAGAGGTTGTAACCAAGTGGCCGACCCCTAAGAACCCGACGGAAGTGAGGAGTTTCTTAGGCTTGGCAGGGTACTATCGTAGGTTTGCTCAGAACTTCTCAAAGATTGCCACCCTGCTCTTTAGCTTGACAAGGAACGTCACTAAGTATGAATGGACAGAGCGTCGCGAGGAAGCCTTCCAAGAACTGAAGAAGAGACTGATGAGTGTCCCTATATTTAGGGCTGTGCAAAACCAGTTAACCGGTCTTTCGGTTGACTAAAAATTCGGTTAATGAAAACACCGAACCGTAACTGAACTGAAATTTTCGGTTAACCGCTTTTTCGGTTCGGCCAAAATTTTATCCGTAACCAAACCGAAACGTTCAGTTAACCGCTTTTTCGAGTTGGTTAACTGATTTTCAGGTTCGAGTATAATGAAGAAAAAACCTAAATTCAGTACACTTTTCATGCCAAATTAAAACCAAAATTTTGATGTTATGCTATTGTCTATTGATTTTAGAACCTTGAGGGCAGCGCATAAAACATAATAAAGTAGCAAATAAAGTAGCACATAAAACATAAAGCACGAGAATCTAGATCTAAGAGTTAGGAACCCAGACTCCTGAAGATAGCCGCAAAACTTGCCGAAAAACACAATTTTGTTGCTCGTTCACCGTTGAATCGACCAACGTTTGGAGAAGAAACCGATGCCGGGTTTGAGATCTAAGAGTTATGGGTAAGTTTGTTGCAAGTTTAGAAAGAAGAAACCCAGAAAGCAAACGTTTGGAGATCAAATCAAAGCAACTGAATTAGAAGGTGGCGCTAAACTTGAAGAACGATGGGCTAGCCGGCTGGAAAGTGAGAAATCAAAGCACGAGAATGGGAAAGCGAGAACTGAGAAGTCGAGAATCGAGACCACTGAGAGTCTGAGAAGTGAGAAGTGAACTGGGTGTCTGGGTTTGATGTTTGAGAGTCTGAGAAGTGGAAAATGGGAAGGCAATGGGTGGTAGAGGAATGAGGAGGATGAAGGACGGGTAGTCTAGGGGTTTTTTTTTTACTTTATATATTCACAAAATTTAAAAAGTAAAAATAAATTTTCGGTTTTAGGTTAACCGCGATTAACCGAATTTTCTGGACCGACGATCCATAACCGAGCTGTTAACCGATTTTTTTCGGTTCGGTTAACCAAACCGTTTAATTTAGAAATTTCACTTTGGTTAATCGTTTTTTTGGATCGGTTTTCGATTTTGGATTTTTCTGCACACCTCTATCTATATTGACCTTACCCACTAGTGACAAGGACTTTGTAGTGTATAGTGATGCGTCAAGAAATGGGTTAGGATGCGTGCTGATGCAGGAGGGTCGTGCTATGGCTTATAGCTCGTGACAGCTAAAGACTTAGGAGCAAAACTTACCGACTCACGATCTAGAGTTAGCAACCGCCGTGTTCGCATGGAAGATTTGGAGACATTAGCTATACGGAGTACATTGCGAGGTCTTCACTGACCACCAGAGCCTAATACACCTCTTCTCGCAAAAGGATCTAAATCTGAAGCAGATAAGGTGGTTAGAATTCCTAAAGGTCTACGGCATCCACTTTCAGTATCACCCAGGGAAGGCAAACGTAGTGGCAGACGCCTGGAGTCACCGACCGTAACCGGCACTAAACTGCTTGTTGGAGTTAGCTGTCGACTTGTGCAAGGAGTTTCGGAAGATGGAGCTTAACATAATCAACTTGGGAACCAAGTCTATGCTCTACGCTATGGAAGCAGCCAAGCCTTATAGAGGAAATTCGTGTAGCACAGGCTACGGTCCCTCAACTGGAACAGATTAGAGTGGAGATATTGGTGGGGAAAGTACCCGGGTTCGTGATCCATGAGGATGGTAATATAAGGTTCCACAAACGGGTGTGTGTCCCCACAGTGGAAAATGTTAAGAAGAAAATTTTGGATGAGGGTCACAATACTCCACACTTTACACACCCCGGGGGGGGAATAAACTGTATAAGGATCTAAAGCAGACGCTCTGGTGGAGCAACATGAAGCAATAAGTAGATGACTATGTGGCAAAGAGCTTAACCTGTAAAAGGGTGAAGATTGAACACCAGCGGCCGGTGGGACTTCTGCAACCGTTGGACGTCCCAGAGTGGAAGTGAGATTCAGTGTTCATGGATTTTGTGGTAGGCATACCCCTGACCTAAAGGAAGAACAACGCAATCTGGGTAACAGTGGATCGACTCACAAAAACAGCGCATTTCATAGCCATGAGAGATACCTGGACTCTAGACCAGCTAGCTCGAGCATACCTCAAGGAGATAGTGAGACTACACGGAGTGCCTAGCTCCATAGTGTCAAATCGAGGCACTAGGTTCCAATCGGGTTTCTGGAGAAGTTGCAAGAGGCATTTGTAACGTTGTTACGTTTCAGTACTGCCTTCCACCTAGCCACTGACGGGCAAACTGAGTGCTCCATTTAGACACTAGAAGACATGCTGAGAGCTTACGCCCTAGAATTTAAGGAAATGTGGGACGAACAACTGGCATTGATTGAGCTCTCCTACAACAACAATTACCACGCAAGTATTGGGATTACCCCGTATGAGGTGCTGTATGGGAGAAGGTGCAGAACTCTGCTCTGCTGGCAGGAAACCGAAAAAGCCCTAACCATTGGACCGAAATTAATCCAAGCCACCACTGACAAGATTCAGGTGATTTAGGAACGGATGAGAGCTGCCCAAAGCTGTCAAAAGAGCTAAGCTGACCGAAGGTGCAGACCTTTAGAGTTTCAAGTGGGTGACCAAGTATTTATCATAGTGTCGCCAACTAAGGGGATTACAAGATTCAGGATGGCCGGAAAGCTTAGCCCAAGATACATTGGGACGTACCCGGTTTCACAAAGAGTTGGGAAAGTAGCGTACAAGTTAGAACTACCACCAGAGCTTCCGAGGGTGAACAATGGTTTCCACGTGTCACAGTTACGGAAGTACATCCCGAATCCCTCTCATGTAATCAAGCCCAACCCCATACAACTTCAAGAAGACCTATTGTATGAGGAGTAACCCGTGCAAATCCTAGATCGCCAAGAGAAACAACTTCGTAGCAAGACGGTGCCCTTGGTAAAGATCCTCTGGGCCAACCACGAGATGTCGGAAGCAGCCTGGGAACCAGAGCCGGAGATGCGAGACAAATACCCTCACTTGTTCCTGTAACTATGTGCATATAAGTTTCGGGGGCAAAACTTTCTTAAGTGGGGTAGTATGTAAAATCTCGGAAATCCATTCTCGTAATGATAGGGCATGTCGCAGTTTATTGAAGTTTCGGGGACGAAACTTTCTTAAGTGTGGTAGTATTTAAAACCCCGGAAATCCAATACGAGGAATCATGTGTTGTGGACCGACCTTTATAATCCAAGTCAATGCGAAAGATTTTCCCTCCATGACTTCTTTTCAAATTTTACTTATTTCATAAAAAAATGGATTGGAAATTTTATTCGGGTTATATTCCCTTGATTTATTTGTTATTTGATTTATTATTTATTTACCTTCCTAGACTTAATTGTTCATCTATCTATTTATATATAATTCCTAGTGGACTCCCTAATTTGTTAAATTCATCTAAATTCAACCCTTGGCTCAAGATTTTTTTTTTAATTTCAAATTTTTCCCCCTCTTTTTTTTTACCCTAGTGGCCGACCCTTCCCCCCTCTTTATTGTCTCTCTCTCTTTCCTCTCAATCTCATGCCTCCCTCCCTTTCTCAATCTTACGTCTCTCTCTTTCTCTCTCTCAATCTTGCGCCTCCCTCTATCTCCACCACGGCAGTAGCTGCCACCCCCCATAGCACCACCGCTGCCTGCCACCACTGGTTCCACCAAGCAGCTGACACTCCCTCTTTTCCATCCGTGCTTGTGGCCAGTGGGATGCACCCCATGCATACAAGACCTAAAAGCTAGAGTTTTTTTTTTTAATGTCTTCGTCACTATTTTATGGTTTGTGGGTTAAGAATTCAAGTGTGCAAATGTTAATACTTTACAATTTTTCAGACTTTAAATTTCAAGGGTGTGATGATTCAAACACTCTTCTCCCAAAACCGAATCAAGGTGAGCATAATTGTCGTATTTGATATTTATTTTGGTTAAAATTAAAAACCTTGGCTTGACTTGGATTACTATGGGCCTTATGATCGTTGAGATTGATGTGGGTAGTCATTCATTGGTTGTTATTAAAAACATGGCCTAGACGGAGCACACTTTAGGGTTAAGGATCTTGGGCAAAATGTCACTGGTTGGGGACAAAACATACCTTGACTTTAAAAATTTTCCCATGGGGCTGCACTAATCTAAAAATTACAAAATTTTATGGTAGTTAGGCCAAGGTGTCCTCTACACTATGGATTTTGAATCACTGGAATCGAACCTAAATTAAGCAAGTTATGGGCAAATTACTGGGACTGTCCAGATCGGGATAGTTAGTGGCAGGGTAGAAGTTTTGAAGTTTTCGACCTAGTAGTTGGCAGTTCAAAGAAACATTGAACATAAAACTTGTAGGGACGAGTTGACCTTTCCACAATGGGTAAAAACTTTGAGTTTTGACATCAGGATCTCTAGTTATGGCTTCTGCAAGTCGGACCTAATTTCTGACCTCCACTGGACACTGGAATAACCACGTTTGGAAATTTCTAAAGGTGTCTAAAAATTGTAGAAAATTATTTTTAAGCGAGAGGTGGACTATAGATGTGGTTCGTAAGATTTGGACTAAGTGCAGACGCTGTTTTCGTCCAGGTGCTGATTATTAGGCCAAATTAAGAAACCGAGCCCCGTAATTTTACGAATTTCCAGTTAACAATCATGCTCTAACCCTTCCTCGAAGTTGTTTGAAAAATATGTTTGATGAAAATGGTAAGGACTGTCATTGAATGTATTTGGAATACGTGAAATTATGGATTTTACTAGTTGAACGTGGAATGAAATAGTTGTGTAGGATGTATTGAGTTATTTTACTAAATCAGTGAGCGTTTGAGCATTTGAACTGATTGTGTTGTAAAGAAACAAAATATATTGTGGAAATGCTTTGGGGTTGGAATTGGGTCGGGTTGGTATGTGCATGTTGACTTGAAATTTCAGGACAAGTGTGAATATAGGAATAAATGGCCTTATGGGTGAGACTGTAAGCTATATTTATGTTATTGAAGGTCATTAGCCTTCCCCGGGTAAAAGTGGGTACATGTGAGCGGCCACGGGCCCCTTTGGAGACGTGGGTCAGGTTAGCGGTAACCGTCCATATTGACGGTATGCCAGAATATGGTTAAGCGGTAACCGTCCAAGTTAACGGTAGGTCAGGTTGGGGGTAGGAGGTCACGTTAAACCCAAGCGCAGGCCATGAGATCCAGTGAGGTCGCTCACCCTTAAGAACCTAAAAATTTATAAAAGAGACTTGTATGGTTGTATGCTTCTACTGAGAATGTATAAATGTAGTTTGTTGTCTCGCCCACCCCTAAAATTGTTTGAAATAAATTTGTGTGCGTGTTTTAATTGTTAAGGGTGATTGTTATTGAGTTTATCTTATTTTTGTAAAATGTCTTGTTTTCAGGTGAAGTGAATGCGCATGGGAGTGGCGATCTAAAGTTAGTACGAGGCTCTGTCGCTTAAGTTATAGTTTGAATCAAGTAGTTTGTTTTGAGAAGGAACTTGTAATGGATTTTGTTTAGCTTAGTTGTTGCTATAATTGTGGTTGGAATCTTTAGATATTGAAGAATCTTTTACATTAATGTTTTTGTTGATACTCAACCTGGTATGTCCACAAAGGAAATGCGACGGTAACACCTCAGTTAGGTTTTTCGCTGCCACATAGGTTAATACTAGTAATAAAGAAAGGAATTAGAAATTCGGGGTGTTACATTTACACACATATGGGCCTACAATTTTCCATGTGTATTTGAAGAATTCACTTCCATAATCATCTGGTCCTGGGCTCTTAGAGCTACTAATGCTGAACATTGCTTGCTTAATTTCTACATTTTTGATTGGTTTCATCAACTTCCCTTGTTATTGCTTGGTTATACACTAACCTTGAACAATGACCTCATAATTTGGATTGTGTACCCTCTCCTGTGTTTCCATGAACTCCTAGAAATGGTTAGCTAGAATTTCTCGGATTTTGTCTTGTTTGCATGTTATCTCCCTATCTGGCTTCCACAGTCCTTTAACAAAATTTGTATAGTGTCTTTGCTTTAAGCCAACAAAGTAAAAAACAATGCACTTGTCTCCCATTTGGAGCCAATCTTCCTTGGATTTTTGTTATAGTAAACTTTTCTCAGCTTGGAGACAAGCCTTATATTGCTCCTGTAGCTTTCTTTCCTTTTCATAAAGCCCATCACCTGGATGCGATTTCTGTAATTTAGTCTAAACCTTATGCAATTCCTGTTGGATTTGCACCACCCTCTGATGTACATTGCCAAAACCTCCTTATTCAATTTTTTTTAGTGGTTGCTTGAGTCTCTGATGTGGATTTTATATGTAGTTTTAAAACTCTTTTTACTTGCAAGTGCACAAGCTTAATTGTAGACTAGCGAGTATAGGGTGTCGATCCCACGAGGAACAATAGCGATTTTTAAAATTTACCTTTCCGAATATAAAGAATAATTTAATTTCAGAGTTGGATTATCAATATAAATTGACCAACAAAATGAAGAGCAAATAAGTAGTAAAGTAGAGAGAAATCAAATAGGAGAAAGTTCTAGGACTTTGGATTTCACCTTTGATGCCAATATTGATTTACTAATTCAAATGGGGATTCAATTTGCCTCTTGTTCAACCTAAGCTACAAGCATTAGGCCATGAATTAAAAAGACGATTATAATTATAAAGTGACATAATTTATCTAGTGGTTTAGCATGAATTATTCTTTTTAGATATAACTCATCTAATTTTTAGCATAAATTATTCAATTTAAACAATTATAATTTTAAGCCCAAATTGCATAATCATCATATTAGCCTACAAGGTCTAATATTCATTTGAGATAGCAAATTAAACTAGTGTCATCAACATGATTAAACATTAGTGTTAAGATGCATAAGTAGATGATGATCAAATATAAACTCAAGATTATGCAAAAGAGACAAAAATAACCTCATAAGAAATTAGCAAAAGAATATTATTACCATGGATCCATCCTAGTCGTAGAAATGAGTAGTTTAGCTGGCCATAGTTAGGGAAAACACCATTGAAATTAGTATATTTCACTTCTTATGTCCAAACCTTATACTCAATTACACAAAATTATGAAACTTAGTATAAACTCTCAAATTTGACTCACAAATGAGATGAGAAGAGAAGAGAAAAATAACTAACAAAGCTTATTTTCTTCTTAACCCCTCAACCCAAATGATCTTGTCTTACAAAGATTTTCTCTAAAAAAAAAAATGAAAGACAAAAGGACAAGAAGATGCTTGAGTGAGTGGATGGAAGAATGAGAGTGGATATGAGTGACATTTTCCCTCAACCTTGGCCCCTTTTTATAGTGGAAATCCAACCCTTAGGATACCCCCAAAATTAGTGGAAATTAATTCCAATTAATTTGGGATGTTACATGCATGGTCATGGCTAGTCATAAGTATAATATTAATTTTGATTAATGGCATTTGACTAGGTTAAAAATTAGCCATGTGGGAAAAATGGAGCACTTGAGAGAAGAGGGGAGGATGAGATGGAGTGAGAGGCATGGTCAAGACTGGGCCGCTTGCTCAGGCCCAAACAAACCATTTTATGTTTTGTTTTTCTTTTCTTTTCTTTGGGCTTGAACTTTAGACTTTGCACTTGTAGGTGATTCGAATAAAATTGCACAACCTTTATCCAAATTCTTCTATTTTAGTTTTCCTGCAAGTTTCATAAAATCTGCATTATTTACTCAAAAATATATTTCAAAGACATAAAAGTAGGTAAAATGAAGGAGAAAATTGTATATAAAATATGAATTATCAACTCCCCCACACCAGAACTTTGCTAGTCCTCGAGCAAAGATCAACAAGAATGCATGAATTCGTTCAAACCATCAAGCAGGAAAAGAATAGGATTAGGTATGAATATCAAGTGACCCAACTATGAATGCCAACTCCAAATCACAAATATCAATTCACTACCAACCCACAGCTCATTATCAAAGATTTCTAATTCCAACCAAGTCAATAGGCCAAGATTCAAGCAAATTAAGTACACAACGAAACCAAGTAGCAAACCATAAGCACGAAGTTTCACCCCACATAACAAAAATCACAAGAGCATCTTTTAAAATCGAGTCCCCAATGCCAAATCAATTTTTTAATTTTGTTTTTTTTTCTCTTTTTTTGAGACTTTAAGCTTTTTATTTTCAGAAGTTACTTGATTTCATGTGCTTTCTTAAGTGGATAAAGATATGAATGAAGAGAACACTTAGAGAAACACTTAATACATATTCAGACAATTAAAGATATGGAGATAGATAGGACTTGAACATTGGTACCGAAATCAGAACTCAATTAATTTCATTAATTTGATTTTTTTTTTGGGAATTGAAAAGTCAAAGGGGAACTCAATGCTTATCGAATACTCATCACGACATTGTAAATGGGGTTACATCTCATACTCAAAATCGACTACATAGTAGCATTAGCACAACATAAATTTTGGCCTTCAACTAGTCAAAGCTAGAAATAATCTCTAGTGAATATGGGTCACATGAATCAAATGCACATAATAGGAATAAGACATGCACAATTAGGACACTCAATCTCTTCCCAAAATCAAATTCCCCCACAAATTTTCATCTTTCAATTTTCCTTCCTCAATATTTTCATTTTGCCTTCCCCCCACACCTAGATCTCACATTGTCCTCAATGTAGAAAACAATAAGATAAAGGAAAATGGAGAAAAGAGCAACACAACCTGATAGCACGAGGAGGTTATTTCTATGTAAGCTCAACAATCAAACGCCCAAAGTACCTTCACAACAATCACCAACCTCAAAAGCCAAAAACCAAGTGAAGAATCACACCCAAAAACACAAGCACACCTTGATCAAAAAGACAAATAGAAAAACTACAAGACTCAAAATCACCTAAAAAGATTGGGTTGCCTCCCAACAAGCACTAGGTTTAATGTCTTCAACCAGACAATATCAAGCAAAGGCTTTGAAAATGTTAAGCCTAACCCTCGTGTTCATGACCGAGACATCCATCACTACTGATCTACAGTTAATGGTGGCATTAGCTGTGGCTATGAAGGGATGACTTAAAATAAGAGGGATCTGCTTAAAAGCCTGAGTGGGGTCTATGTCCAACACAACAAAGTCAACAAGAAAGAATCCTTTATCAATTTGCACTAAGACATCATCTATTCGTCCCCTAGGAATCCTAACCGACCTATCAGCAAGCTGAAGGGTATAGTTGGAAGGTTGCAGTTCACCTAATCCCAAATCTAAATAAACAGAATATGGTATCAAATTGACACTAGAACCCAAATCCAAAAGTGCCCTATCAATTTTGTGACTGCCAATAAAATATGAAATGGTAGGGACACCAGGATCTTTGAACTTAGGATGAGTATCACATTTCAGAGTTGAACTCACTTGTTCACTTAGAAGAACCTTTTTAGACTTGTCATCTTTGGATTTTCTTTTAAAAGTACGCATGTCTTTAAGGAACTTAGCATAAGCAGGGATCTGTCTAATCACTTCCAAGAGGGGAAGATTGACCTTAACTTGCTTGAAGGTCTCAAGGATGTCATCTCTTTGCTTGTTTTTCTTGGAAGGGAACGGTGCATCTAAAGCTTGAGGGTAAGGAACCCTTGGCTCATATGTCACAATGGGGTCAGACATAGCAGGAGAAGGGGATGGGTCATTCTTTTTTTCAATCTTAATATCACTCTCCATGGTCTTAAGTCTTTCATCTTTATCATGCTTCTTCTCACTCACCTTATTGTCTACTTCTTTACCACTCCTAAGAACCATTACAGCTTTCAATTATTCAAATTGTTGGCCTTTAGGGTTCTGGACGGGGTGACTTGGAAGTTTTCCTTCTTCTCTTCTACCTACAGCTATGGCTAGTTGCCCAAGTTGAGTTTCTAACTTAGCTATAGAGTGTGAGTGAGAGTCAACAATATGCATTTTAGACTCAATTCCTTGGACCCTAGCATCCATATTTTGCATAACAGAAGTCAAGGTATCAAGAGCAGAAAGTACCTTGTCGATATCAGAGCTCCCAGCTAGAGCTTGATGAGAAGAGGGATGAGCATATCTCTGGTTTTGAAAACCAGGAGGGGTAGGTCTGTAAGACCGCGGGTGAGGATTCTCAACATTTTGAGACCTCCATGAAAAATTAGGATGATTCCTCCAACCATGATTATAGGTATTAGAATAAGGATTGTTGGATGGAGGAAATCCTTGGGTAGCATTCACTTGTTCAGTCATATAGTCAGACTTACCAATACACGGACAATTAATAGAAACATGCATGGGACTAGCACAAATCGAACACACATCTTGCATAGAAGGGGCATTAGACACTTTGTTCAAGCATAACAATTGATCAAATTTCTTAGCTAAAGCATCAATTTTACTAGAAAGGTCAATTGAATGTGAAACCTCATAAATCCCCCCTTTACTTCCTAATTGCCTAGGCAAATTAGAACGTGAGGAAGTAGCATGCAAGTGTGAATTCTCACTCAAATGTTCAAGCAATTCCCAAACTTCTTTAGGAGTTTTGTACAAAAAACTACCACCACATGACGCATTAACCATCTGCCTATTGTGCCCATCTAAACCAGAGTAAAAACGCTGGACAAGTTGCCACATAGGTACCTCATGGTGAGGACAACATCGCAACAATTCTTTAAACCTTTCCCAACTTTTATGCAATTGTTCATTTTTATTATGTGAGAAGGTAGTTATCGCACGTCTTAAGGCAGTCAGTTTACCAATGGAGAAAAAAAATTTCAAGAATTCTTTTTGCAATTGATCCCAAGTGGTGATATTTATCTTAGTGTCCAACCAAGCTTTAGCTTTATCTTTTAACGAAAAAGGAAAAAGCCGCAAGCGAAGAGCATCATCAGAGATATTATGTAAAAACATAGTAGAGCAAATCTCTAAGAATGCATCAACATGCTTGAAAGGATTTTCAGACTCTAGCCCATAAAACGACGGGAGCATTTGGATAAGAGAATGTTTAATCTCAAATGGCACCGTAAGAGTGGACATACGGGTTCTAGTTGGTGAGTCATAGGTGGCGGGGGTAAAATACTCTTTAAGTTGCTTAGGTGGTGGGGTTGGTTGTTCTTCAGCCATCTTGTTCTTAGATTCCTTTCTCTTAGCTCTTATCTTGCGAAGAGAGCGTTTAATTTCAGGATTGTATGGTTCAGGATCGAAGCACAAAGAACGTTTACCAAACATATACCA
Source organism: Selenicereus undatus (assembly GCA_017589665.1). Lineage (NCBI taxonomy): Eukaryota > Viridiplantae > Streptophyta > Magnoliopsida > Caryophyllales > Cactaceae > Selenicereus > Selenicereus undatus. The sequence continues at coordinate 81,250,793 of JACYFF010019584.1, forward strand.
ACATGGAACAAAGAGAAAAGAATGAAATTACCACAACAGTCACCAAACAAAAACAAAAGGAAAAGAGAAAAGAGAGATAAGAAAAAAAAATGAAAGGGAAGGGGGAAAAAAAAAACAAAATAAATGAAATGAAATAAAATAAAAAGAACAAAAGAAATAAAAGGGAAGGGGATTGTTAGATTAGGTACAATAAATAAAATAACAAAAATAAAATTAAAAAAAAAAGTTAGATTAGATTAGAGTAGATTAGAAGGGAGAGGGAAAATAGTTAGATTAGATGGGAGAGGGAAGAACAAAAAATAAAATGGTTAGATTAGGAGAGATTGGGGAATGAGACAATAAAGATAAAAGGGAAAGGGGTGAATAAATAAATAAAATTGTTAGATTAGCGAGGAAGGGGAAAACAAAAATAAAAAAAAATAAAAGGAAAAAAAAAATCAAAAATCACTATTCGATCCCCGGCAGCGGCGCCAAAAACTTGATGTGGATTTTATATGTAATTTTAAAACCCTTTTTACTTGCAAGTGCACAAGGTTAATTGTAGACTAGCGAGTATAGGGTGTCGATCCCACGAGGAACAATAGCGATTTTTAAAATTTACCTTTCCGAATATAAATAATAATTTAATTTCAGAGTTGGATTATCAATATAAATTAACCAACAAAATGAAGAGCAAATAAGTAGTAAAGTAGAGAGAAATCAAATAGGAGAAAGTTCTAGGACTTTGGATTTCACCTTTGATGCCAATATTGATTTACTAATTCGAGTGGGGATTCAATTTGTCTCTTGTTCAACCTAAGCTACAAGCATTAGGCCATGAATTAAAAAGATGATTATAATTATAAAGTGACATAATTTATCTAGTGGTTTAGCATGAATTATTCTTTTTAGATATAACTCATCTAATTTCTAGCATAAATTATTCAATTTAAACAATTATAATTTTAAGCCTAAATTGCATAATCATCATATTAGCCTACAAGGTCTAATATTCATTTGAGATAGCAAATTAAACTAGTATCATCAACATGATTAAACATTAGTGTTAAGATGCATAAGTAGATAATGATCAAATATAAACTCAAGATTATGCAAAAGAGACAAAAATAACCTCATAAGAAATTAGCAAAAGAATATTATTACCATGGATCCATCCTAGTCCTAGAAATGAGTAGTTTAGCTGGCCATAGTTAGGAAAAACACCATTGAAATTGGTATATTTCACTTCTTATGTCCAAACCTTATACTCAATTATACAAAATTATAAAATTAAGTATAAACTCTCAAATTTGACTCACAAATGAGACGAGAAGAGAAGAGAAAAATAGCTAACAAAGCTTATTTTCTTCTTAACCCCTCAACCCAAATGATCTTGTCTTACAAAGACTTTCTCTAAAACAAAAATGAAAGATGAAAGGACAAGAAGATGCTTGAGTGAGTGGATGGAAGAATGAGAGTGGATATGAGTGACTTTTTCCCTCAACCTTGGCCCCTTTTTATAGTGGAAATCCAACCCTTAGGATACCCCCAAAATTAATGGAAATTAATTTCAATTAATTTGGGATGTTACATGCATGGTCATGGCTAGTCATAAGTATAATATTAATTTTGATTAATGGCATTTAACTAGGTTAAGAATTAGCCATGTGGGAAAAATGGAGCACTTGAGAGAAGAGGGGAGGATGAGATGGAGTGAGAGACATGGTCAGGACCAGGCCGCTTGCTCCGGTCCAAACAAACCATTTTATGTTTTTTTTTTCTTTGGGCTTGAACTTTAGACTTTGCACTTGTAGGCGATCCGAGTAAAATTGCACAACCTTCATCCAAATTCTTCTATTTTAGTTTTCTTGCAAGTTTCATAAAATCTGCATTATTTACTCAAAAATATATTTCAAAGACATAAAAGTAGGTAAAATGAAGGAGAAAATTGTATATAAAATATGAATTATCAGTCTCTTCAGCTTAGAGACCACTTGAAACATTTTTGTCCCCCCTACATCTATATTCCAACTACGGGACACAATCTGTCTGAATTCTAGGGCCTTAACCCACATATTAGGAAAGTGGAAATGGTCCTTTCTCCTATTAGGTATGTGATGGATGGATAGTAGTAGGGGATTGTGATCTGATATGTCCTTTAGCATTACCCTTAGCCAATATTCTATCCAATTTAGAAAACACATTGTTTTGATCCTGTCTATTGCTCCAAGTGAAGTCAAACCCTATGTATTTTAGTTCTCGTAATTGGCAATTATCCACACAAGCTGTAAATTCTTGTATTTTCAGTGTAAGTAACTCTATACCCCTAATTCTCTTATGTACCCCTAGTAAACTGTTGAAGTCTCCTCCTATGGACCATGCATATCTAGTAATTTGGCTTAATCCTTCGATGGCCTTCCATAGCTCTTCCCTTTCACTAGCCTCATTTGAGCCATGTACAAAGGTAACACGAATAGCCTCCCCTTCTCCAGTAGCATACTTCATATGAATGAACTGTTTATGTATTTTCATAATCTGAATACGACATTTTTGCACATTCCAATAAACCTATATTCTACTTTTGTACTCAACAGTTGTATTGGCAATCACTTCCCACTGTCCAAGTCTAGCCCGTATCTTCTTCACTCTGGCTACTTTAACCTTAGTCTCAAATAACCCTAGGACCTCAAATTTATTCTGAGCAAGGATGTCCTTAGCCACATCCTGCTTATTTGGGCCATTAAGGCTTTTTATATTCTAAAAAAAATACTACCCACTATCGGCTAAACTTCCAAAGTTGTTATGCAGTATCACTCTAGCAGGTGGGGTGATACATTGCTGTCTCAATCTAGTCTCAACTGGTGCCATTCTTACAGCACAAGTCTAACTTGCATTTTCAATCTCATCATCAGCCATCTGTTGACTCAGTTTGTAGTTCCACATCCACCACTTCCACTTGCTCCTGTACTATTTCTTCCCTTCTCCAGTCCTTCCTAAATTTCTTCCTACAAGCTTCTTCTAAACATTACACAGTGGGCACACCTCATAGGTTTCTAGGCATATTGCACCTTCTGTACCATAAGTGTGCCATGTTCATTCATAAATGTAACCTCCTTAAGGAAATCTTAGTTCAAGTCCATCTCCACCAAAAATCTAGCAAATTTGTACCAGTTTTACATTGAGTTACCTTGTCAGTAGTGGCGGATCTAGGGTTTTGAATTAGGGGTGTCCACCTATAAATATTCATCACCATGTGTACTATAAAATAAATTTAAGCAATACATAAAATATTACAATAATGTACTATTACAACTGTCCTTTGCGTTTTTCCTTTTTTGGAATCGATTCATGATAGAATCAATAGACACTGAGTCAAATACATCTTTTTCTATATAACAAACCAAGCAATCATTCAAAAACGAATCACACATTCGATTTCGAAGTCTATTTTTAACGATTTTCATTGCCGAGAAAGCTCTTTCTACGATTGTTGTGGATACCGGCAGTATCAATGCCAACTTCAATAGCCTAAACACCAATGGGTAGGTAATGTCTTTCTTTGTCTCCACCATCACTCTACAAAGATCACCAAGCCCTTTCAAGTCCTGAAAAGCTTCATCAGATTGCAGATCAAGAACATAATTAGCAAGTTGATGTTCAAGTGTTGTAATCTCAAAATCAGAAAAATCATTGGGATAAAATTGCGCTAATCTAACCAGCTTAAACTTGTCAAAAGCGCTAAATTGATCACATGGACTTAGGCAAGCCACACAAGTAAGAAGCTCGGTGTTTGTCTCACTGAAGCGATGTCTAAGCTCTTCAAGATGTAGATCCGTATCTGTGTAGAATACTTCCACCCGATAATGAAACTCATAAGTCCGTTCCTCGACATTACGTCGTGGTCTTCCTGGAAGGACCCATTTATCATCCATGTTCAGAATAGGAATCTTATGTTTTGTAACGCCCCTAAATTAAATATGTTTCACTGATCATATTCTCCTTAATAAATCACTCAATTGCTATATGATGAATCCAATGATAGGAAATTACCGTCGTCCAAAAGGACAGGGCTTGAAACATGAGTGCTATATATAACACAGTTAAGCATAATCTCAACCATACACATTCACACATGATCATCCATTCACAATCAAGTGTTAACCAATGTAAGGTTTATAAACCATAGTAAGATAATTCACCATGTAATCTACATCTTTATCCATAGAAGAATTCAAAATACAACGTTAAAGTATGCATATACGGCATTACTTCTGATGCATCTGGTTTTCCCTGCTTCACTTATTCTCTTCAGCTGATTTGCTGGCATGAGGGCAATACTCTGAGCATTTTCCTAAAACAAAATATGAAAAACATTTCGAACTATGAGCCGAAACTCAGTACATGCGTTCCTGAATTGTTAAATGATCATTGAACACTAATTGGGCCCGCTTTGCAATTCATTTTAAGTTAAAACAGTGAATGAAATAAATATAAAACTGTATTGCTAGTTATTATCTGATAGTGAACCCCTTGATACTGTTACGATCTATGGATAGGTGTACACCTGCCAAGCCGATCGGGGACCAGGCCTGAAGCCGCGCGGGTAACTGAAGGGCGAATGCCTTGTAGATGATAACTGACGGGGTCACCAATTAACTGATAAATCACTGTGTAAACTGATTCATTGATGTACTTACCAAAACATGATAACATTGATAAATACACTCTGATTTCTAAAGATACAGGCAATGGACGTACCTGAAGTCTTTAAAATGATATTTCACTTGATAATACTTATGTACAATGGAAATGATAACTAGGCCTCAACTCTATTTCATAAATGTCATTGTAAGTATGTGTAGTCAGTAAATGATCCTTACTCGCCTAATTGAGTAAATAAAAATGTGTAACAGAAATTGAGTAATAAAATGGGATACATAACTTGTGCATTTCAAATAATAAATTAAATCAGTTAGAGTTATTGAACTTGAAATACAACAAATTGAAGTAAAATAGACCAAATGAAAATGATTGAGTAATAATGAAAAGATTTTAATTGATATAAATGACACATGGTTTGCTGATATTTCTGAAATGGATAAAGGAAAGTGTGAAGCTTCTGAAAAGGATAATGGAATGGTTAATGCCTCTAAAATGGATAACAGAAGGTTTAATACTTCTGAAATGGGTGACAAATGGTTTATGCCATAAGGGGTGCTGCGAGGTTCATAAAAGCTCATATAACACCCTAACTTGGTCCAAAGGACACTGATTTTGAGTTATTAATCTGCTCACTTCTCAAATTTCATTTTCATACTCATGTAACTCAGTTTTCAACCCAAGTAAGCTTCTGTACATAATCAAAATGAACTCACTACACTTTGTAATTTCCTTGCAATACCCATAATTATATAGAAACTTACAAAAAAAATAATTCCAAATGTCACGGTTTCTGTATTAACTCATATTACCGTTTGATGGTCTGCATTAGAAAATCCATATCTTTCACTCTCAACCTCCAAATGAGATATAAAACCCCAATATGAAAATTTCACAATGTCCTCTAAAACTCTTATTTAGGACACAAATCATGATTCACATAATAAGGTCCCTAAAAGTAGGGTAGAACACAGACGTACACAATTTCTGATCAATCTGCGCAGTCGTAGCAAAATGACCATAACTTTTTTCACAGAGCTCGGATTAAGGCGATTCAAGAGGAATTTTAAAGATAACTCATTGATCTATCCACACACAAAAATCACAATTTTTTAGTGACCCAATCAATACCAGGTTTTTCGTGAAGTTACTGTTCCAGTTCAGTTCCCAGTTTCGATGCATTCTGCGCAATCTTGAGTAAATTGGTCATAACTTTGTCTACACAACTCAAAATTGAGTAATTCAAAATCCTATTGAAATCTAAGTCATCAAGATATTACCACACTGAAAAGAATGAATTTGGATGTGCCAAACAGTACCAGTTAATTCCCAAAGTAGCCCCTATTTCAGGTCTGTTTCCCAACTTTAACTCACATATTTTCAATCTTTTCTTCACATAACCGCCCACTAAAATCACTCTTTAACTTATATAAATCAGCATAAACATCTTGATATTCATTACCAATGCTAAAGATCACAAAATCTCATTTAAAACGATCAAAATTCAACACTTGAACATGAAGCTTGCATGATTAACATAAAACCCTAACCCTAGCTTCAACTGCAACATGATCCATCACAAAGATGATTCTTAATTCAATAAAAACAACATGATCCATCATCAAAATAACCAAAACAAGAAGCAAAAAACCAAAAATTCAAAGAACAAGATTGAAGTCACTTACTTTGAGCTTGAAATAAGTGAGGATGGAGATGATATTGGGTGATTTGGAGGATGGAAAATGGTAGCCAATGGAGGGAGGTTGTTTGGGGAGTGAAATCCTTGCCGGAGAGTGGCCGGAAAGTGGCCGGAAAATACCACTTTAGGGGCTGGGGGCCTGCTGCCCATGGGTAGAGAGAAGGAGGAGAGAAGAAGAGAGAGAAAGTGACTTGTATATTTGAAAAAAAACACTTGGTTGATATTTATTTTGCCTTAATTGCTTTACTTGGCTGAGATTATCCCTAGAAAAATGAGCTTAAACCAATGGAAATTCAACACACAAGATTACTTAGCCAAGCAAAATGAAGTGGATGCTTGTTGGGCCAAAATTGGCATTAAAAGAGCTCGAGTTGGGAAAAAAATGCCAAATCGGGTGCGATTAATTAAATTTGTTTTCCCGAAGCTCGAAATTAAATGTGATATCATGAAAAATAATTTAATCTTTTAAATCATAATCATTGAGGCCTAATATCAATTTCTACGAAAAATTGTTTTCGGTAAATGAAACTCGAATTGCAAAAAAGGGCCCAAAATGAATTCTCCCAACCGGGATAATTAAATGAGATAAATAAATGAGAAAAATGAATAACATGGCTTAATTAAATAAATAAAAATGATTTAGGGTCGGGCTATTACATGTTTCACGCAAAAAGTGCGTGTTTTATCTATAAGAGAGTCCCACCCATCCTTTCTCATCGATTCCAATGACTTCCTAGTGACTTGGACAAGTTTCATAGCATTTGCAATATTTGATCATTTTTCTGCAAAGCTCGTGAAAGATCATGAGTGATGCCCAAAACATTCAACATTAATTGAAGAGTGAAAGCAAAAATGAAGGAACTCAATTAAGCTATTCACGAAGTAGCATCATTTCTTATAGTTGAGGTCTCCCTTTCAAGTTCGATAAGCATTCTTCAATGACTCCTTAACTCAGTAGTGATTTGTAGATTCACATTATAGAATCAAACAGTAGATTCACATTCAGTAGTGATTTGTAGTGAGATCCCCAACGTGTATCACCAGCCCTTATAGGAGCAAGTTGTTGATTTAACCCACGCTCAGTTTCAATCTCATCATTCTTCAATGACTCCTTAACTCTTTCAGCATGTTTCTCACGCAAAAGATAATGTCATTTACAAGAAGCTCCCACAACATTTAAAAGTTTACCAATTTCATCAAAAAGATCTCCAACATAATTATTGTCCCTTGCAAGAGCTACCAATGTAAGTTGAAGTTGATGAGAAAAACAACGAATCGAGTAGGCACATTTATTCTCATTCAAGATCAATGTCTTAAGCCCATTGAATTTACCTTGCATATTACTTGCCCCATCATAACCATGAGAACGCACCCTTCACAAACTCAAACTATGTTCTGCCAACAAAGAGTCAATTCCGGCTTTCAAAGATAAAGAAGAAGTGTCTTGAACATGTACCACACCAACGAACTGTTCCTTGATGATTCCCATTTTATTCACAAAACGACAAACAACACCCATTTGCTCTTTATGAGAAACATCTCCAGACTCATCAACTAATAAATTGAAGACATCATCTTTAAATTCTTCCATGATGGCATTTAGCGTTTCTTTAGCAGCAGCATACACAATATCTTTTTGGATAAAATATGACACTAATTTATCACTTTTGGGAGTATTATCCAACACAACACTGGCTATGAGTTCATTCAAATTTGTAGCAAATTTCATAAGTTCAAGAAAGGTTCCTCTATTTTCTGATTCTTCAGATTCATCATGACCACGAAAAGGTAAACCTTGACGTAACAAGTATCTTGAGCAAGAAATAGAAGTATTCAAACAAAGTCGATATTTCTTTCTAGTTTCTTCATCATGTCTATCTAAAGCAACTTCAATGGATTGTCTTGGCCTCCTTAAGTTTTCATAATCTTTCAAAGCTTTGCTGTGAACACTATTAAAGTCGCCAACATGATTATCGAATGAGTCAAGTTTATTCCAAGTTGAGAATCCCATCCTAATAAAGTCTCCACTTTGATTTTCTCTAACATTAGCAAACAAGTGGCAACATAAACAAAAAGCAGCATCTTTATGTATGCTATATTCCAACCAAGTCCCATACTTTTCAAACCAAGAAGTCCCATACTTTAGTTTTTGTGGAAACTTATGAGTAAAAGGCTGGATCGGCCCATTAGCTATGCAGTATCTTCTTATTTCATCTTGTAGATTGAGAGGATATTCTGAAATCATTTTTCTCAACCAAGGATCCATTAGAAGAGTGCTCAAATCAAACTCACTTCTTCTAGAAAATTGACCCCCACTTGGTCCATTACCTCCACTTTTGCTATGAATATTAGATTCACCCTCATTTCCCCCATCTCTTTGACACTTGTTAATATTAGAACCAACTCCACTACCACTTGCATTATTTTCTCTGCCTTTTTCAGGTTGTTTCCTTGTTAAATATCTTAAAATGGAAATGGATCGATCCATATAAATTAGGGGGAAAAAAGATTATGAAACTTAGAAATTATGCTCACTTAGTTAAAACAAGCAACATATTAGCTAATATTATCATGATTCATGAAATCATCCATATTTTCATGCTTCACTTTCCATTTAAATTATATACATGAATTAATCAATGGAAAATAATAACCATACAATTTCCAATTAACTCTTTTCACTAATTGATTTTAGGGATATTCATCAACTAATTTCCAACCAAGAAGCAACAACTTTCACTAATTGATTAATAAATAAAAATTAATAAATAACAATTGACATTTGACAATTGCACATGAATTCTAAGAATGCTCATCAAGCAACTCCACAATTAGAAATCCACCCAAATTGATACTTAATTGCACAATCTAATTTGTCCACCAAGGCCGGAATCAAACATAGAAATTCAACTTGAGCATGAAAAATTAATAAAAACACAGAAAAGTTTGGAAAGAACAAATGAAAACAAACCTAATTGATTGATGAGTTGATGTAGATGCTTGGCCTTGAACTATTGAATAACTCACTAATCAATTGTAATCTACAAAACATAACTTGAGAACAACCAATTAGAAACAATTAAAACATCAAATGATGAAAATTGAAACCCTAAATATATAGCCCAACTAAGCAACTAACCTTGCTGACTTGCTGTGACTGATGGTGGAGTGGGCTGTGGGCGAGTGGCGACTCGACTGACAGTGTGGAGCTGTGGAGCATGGTCGACTGATGGTGTCTACGGCGGCTGTCGGCCTGGAGCATGGCTGTGGGCACTGGACAGAAGCAGGTCGTGGTCTCGGGCAGGGGAGGAAGGCCAGGAGATGTGGAGCGTGGTCGGCCAGCAGTGTCTGCAGCAACTGGAGGCCTGGAGCGTGGCTGTGGGCAGTACTAGGTAGTGGGCAGATTGGCAGAAGCAAGAGGTCGTGGTGTCGAGACGGGAGGAAGGTCGAAGGCAGAGTGTGGGGCTGAGAATGGGAGCAGGGAGCTTTGTGTGAATGAGGGTCTATGGGGAACTTGTGGGTAATTGGGTCTGCAAGACTGCAATTGCCGGTCCAAAATGACTAAATGAGACCGATTTTTTTTTAAATTAAAGGTTGGCTGGGAAAATGGGCCGCGTCCCATTTATTTCCAGTGGGCCATTAAATTACTTAAGGTCATAAGCTCATATTTAAGATTTTTTTGGGCATTTTTTAGGGGTGTCCACTTATCATATTTTCATGGGAGCTAAATACACCTATTAGAGTTTTTTTTGGGCTAGGGGTGTCCATGACACCCCTAGCCCAGTCAGACATCCGCCCCTGCTTGTCAGTTGCTAAAAGTTTCCCTAACAAACTTCCAATCTTGCTTAGCACCTCCTAACTCTCATATTTGATATCCAGGTCAAGGAAGAAATGCAAACCTAGATTTTAGCAATTTCCTCCTTGTTAATTACTTTGCCCAACATCCAAGCTCGCATTATGAGTGGTTTCTTATCAAACTAGATAAAGTTTTGTTTCAGTACCTCTTCTCGCTCCAATATCGAATGGAATTGAATAATAGACACCCCACTTTCCTGGACAATCGCTCTTGTGAAACCCTTATTTCCCCACATTCTTCTAAAGAAGCTCTCCATGATTTGGATTGGGGGTTTGATTCCCTAGATAAAGCAAGCAATTGATGACTTCCATAATTCAATTTCTGATTGGACACTACGGCTTCGATGCATTGTTTATTCATGCCATTGTGCTCTAATTGTGGGACATAATCAAGTTTCATACCAAAATTCGGCCCTACCAACTCCACGTTGTCCATTTGCTCTGCTTTTTCTCTCTTGAATTCCTCCGCCCATGAACTTGATTGACGCCTACTTCTTAGTATGTCAATCCATTGTGAGAAACTTGCTCTCATCTCGTCCTCCTGTTTCATCAATCTCCTCAAGCTCCTCGAGTTGACCTCTTCCGCATCCTCATTACCATTGTTGATGTTCGGTGTTGCAGCTAGATCAATGTCTTTCCCCAAATCCTTACCCCTCGTGGTGTTGTGTTCACTAGTGATCGATGATTGAGATGAAGGTATCTATGCATGCTTAAGTTTCCTCGCCATGGAAGAAAACCTAGCTTTCTCTCTTTACACCTCTCTCTAACATACCACTTAGTCCATACAGTACATTGGAATCATTTATTCACATAAAATCAAAGCACAATGTTTATCCCAAAGTAAAAAAAAAAAAAAAAACAAACATTCAAATTATTACAGTGGGTGAGGACATAGCTAATTAAAGGTTACATCTTTGCCAAATCGCAATCAACCAAATTAGAAGAAATAAAGAGAAAGGAAAGAAGGTCATAAAATGCGGCTTCAGGATAGCCCACCTGAATATTTTAGGAACCCAGCAGAGTGACGCTTTCTAAAATCAATGCCTGATCTCCCTCTCTAAACATTGATTCCTTCTCCTAGAAAGGAATCCTAAAGCTCTCCTCTATTTTTCTCTCATTTTATTTGCAACTCTCAATGGTTTCAGGGCAGTGTGTTGCTCTAATGATTTTATCTCATCCCCCCAACCAAAGGGTTAGCCCCCTTTTTATAGCAGTTGAGGAGGTAGTATGAATCAGCCTAGGAAAGAGAGGCCTAGTCCTATTCCCATTAGGCTTTGTCCAGACAAGTTGACCTGATAAACTAGAACTCTAATTAATTGATCAAAAATTAATCCAATTAGACGTGGAAAGATAATTCTAGTGGAGGTCTGTTTGACTATCCTAACAAGTCTCGTAAAGTAGAAGACATTTTTATCAAGAGCCCGATCGGGCTCCCTGTGTGAGGAGCCCTACCGAGGTTCCTTGTGTGAGGAACCCGATTGGGTTCTCCTTGAGACTGGCTTATTAGGCTAGTTTTGCTCGCAGACTGCTTTATGGACTCGATTTATTTCTTTTTTTCTTTCAGACTATAACTACATTGGGCCCCTGAGAATTCAAATTAGGATATTGATTTCGTCATTGGGCTTATTAAAATTCGATGCCATTTTTAAGTGTCTACACTACCTCTTTGCAACTAAGCAACTATGATCCTCATCATCTACCAAGCCACATAACCCTGCTCATGCTTTGCCACCTTGGTCCGCAGCACTTAGCCCATGACGTCTCTTGTGGCTACACATGGAAGTAGGAGGTGGAAGAAAGAGGAGGTGTTTAGCCAATCCAACCCACTACTATAAATACCCCCATTCAAGGGCTCTTCTTGGGCGTTCTACTCTTCCTTATCTCTCCCCAATTGGTAGTAAAGGTAAAATGATACCGCTATTCTGCCACCACTAGGGGTGGGCAACAGATTGGGTATCTATTGCGTAAAGCGCGTCACCCATTTAAAATAGAGTGACTAAAATGTTGGATCAATAACGGGTTAGGTCAATAATGGCGAGGTCAATAGCGGGCAAGCTCATTAAATTACATTAATGCATGGAGTCGGGTAGGGTCATTAACGGTTTGTTTAGTGACCCGATACTTTTTTCAACTTACTAGCCACACTAACTTAAATGCTATAGTTAGTTAAGTTTACTACCAACACTCTATATGTAACAATAATCACTATATAGAGCTTTTTTACGCCAGGTTATTGCATTTTAAAACGGACCAAAAACAAGCCACCCCACCCGACCGTTTATTCACATAAAAAGTCCAGTCCCGACCACTTTGTTAACGGGTTGACAATGACTCGATGAGACCCAATTCATAAACAGGCTGATCCTAACCTAATCTAACCTGGTCTATTGTCCAGCCCTAGCCACCACACTCGTAAAATGCCCAACACCATAACCAGCTTACTCCTCTTCAGTTTTATGTCTGTTTTTAGAGAGGGTAGATTTTTATGGGAAACCGCTGTGGCAGGTGCTGTGGTTGGCATCAGGGAGTTTTGGGAAGCCCCTCAAACTCCATCCACCTTGAATCAGTCACTCAAGCCATCAACATACAACCTCATATGCCACCACGACTGCTGCTATAAACCCCCCATCTCTTTCCCCTATTTTGTGTTAAGATATGACCGCTGCAAAACAAGTGGTCGATGATTGTGGTCGCCGTTAGAAGGAAACCATGACATCTTTGCATCGTTCCCATAGCACTACCGCCACAAGCTAGCCTTCTAAACCACCAAAAATACCGCCCAAATACCACACTCAACATTGTCTCTCTCCTCCACTATATTCCGATAATATATCCAGTTTCCATGGTCACTTAGCATGTCCGCAAGGCGTTACTACCTTATGTAAACCACCACACGACCATAGCACTGTCTTAGTGTGTTAGCTGTCTTAAAGCTCACATTGAGTTTTTTACTATGGTTTGATGAAAGATAAAAAGAGATTAATCAATTGACATATTCATTATGTTATATTTGTACTATCTTGAGATTACAATGCTAATTATAATTGATAAAATTATGATTGATAATATCCTTTTTGGTTATGGTTGTTTCCTTATTATTAGAGATCCTTATGTGGTAAATATTTGACTTTCAAGTTTTAAATCCTTAATATTTACCTTGATTATGGAAAGGATTGCAAATCATCTCAAAGAGATTCCCAATCAGCTAAAAATGGAAGTAGCCGTTGAAAAATCTTCATCAGCTCAAAATATGGAAGTGGCAGTTGAAAGAATCTTAAATCAAGCCAAAATTAGCCTTCTAGTCGTTGGTTGCTGAGATTGCCAACATTTCAAGGATGCTAATCTGCAGTCTAAGGCACTGAACTGAAGCTGGAATCCAGGGTGCGTCTAACGGCTAGTTTCCAACAAATCCTCTAAGTTTCTACTATAAATACAGAGCTGAATCTAAGCTGAGGACATGAAGAATTGCAAGCACTCATTGGCATACTACTCATTGAAGCAATACATTGGCATACCTTGTGTTTAAACTTGCTTCCTTTACATTTGAGTTGTATTGTTCAAGTTGTAAGTAAGGTGGGATTATAGAGCTAAAGGGTCAACTCTACCAAGCCTAGTTGAAGGGTTCAACTTATGACTTGGAACTTAGAGTAGGGTGTACTCTAGAGTTGTAACTATCCCTCTTAATATAGTCAGATTAATCCTAGAGTTACGGACCTCTAGGCGGAGATTAAGCATTTTAAGGCCCAACCTCGTTAATAATCGATTGTGTTTTGTCCATATTTACTTTTCCGCATTTACATTTCGATTCTTTTGCAGCTAGGGGTGTTCATTATTTGGTCCAAACCCGGACCGAACCGAAGACCGGCCTAGACCGGACCGGACCGGACAGGACCGAGTGAATTCAGTCTGGTCCACGGTCCACAAATTTTTTTTATTCGGTCTTCGGTCCGGTCCGGACCGAGGACCGAATAAAAAAATTTAAAAACTGATTTTTTACTTACTAAATTTTGATTTTCTTTTGCAACTTATAATTTTTCAAACATTCAAGAATATTGATTTGTTTTTCATGGTGAAAATATGTAGAAATTGTTCATATTGAAATAAATATAAGATGTTCATATTGTAAAAATTTAATAGCTTTACAATTCGGTCCGGTCCGGTCCGGTCCTACTTTTTTCGGTCCGGTCCCGGTCCGGTCCTTGACTTATTCGGTCCGGTCCACGGTCCGTAACCTCCCTCTTGCTCAGTCTTCGGTCCAACCCGGTCTGATCCGGGTTTGGACCGATGAACACCCCTATTTGCAGCCTTGATCATCACCCTATCACTCCCTCTATGGCGATCGCATAGCCTTTGACTCTTTACTTAGTAATAACCAACAAAAATTCCCTCAATTTGCTCCCTTAGCCTGTAGTGAGCAGTGGCCAACAAGCCCTGTTCAAGGCTTCATCCCGAGCCATTTCATCATCCTATCTATATCATCATGTATATCATCCATGCATTAGAGCATTCCCAGCTAGCATTTCATATTTTGGAACTTTATTCTGCCACGTCAGCAAAAGTTCTAACTTTTTGGAACTCATGTTCCTTCACTTCTCCAACCCATGGAAGTCCAACTTAAATCAATTAATAAAATATTTGTAATGGACCCACCTTATAATACACAATCATTTTTTTAATAACCCAAATAATATTTTTTAGAAGGAAAAAAATAAAAAATAAAAAAATGCACTAAATGAAAAAAAAGAGAAATGGGAGGCAGAATGCCTAGCCGTTTCTCCATGCGTGGAAGTTGTAAATCCAGCAAAATAGATGACGACATGTGGCAATGGGCCCCAAGCCATGGAACGCGTTTCACTGGCTGCTAATGCTCTTATATACTAGAACCTCACATGTTGAGTTTACCCAATGCACCGCCCGAGTGTCCTGTGTAAACCTTCAAAATCAGCTAGTTGACCATTCCTGTCATCGTATTGTTGTAGTAAAACATGGCCAACAGCCCATGTTCAGGACTTTTTGTCCTCACAGAAAGGTAATGTATCAATCCCGAATTGTACCAAATGTATTCACAAAATTCTACCATAATTGAAAAAAATTTCAACTATCATAGTTGTTAAATTTGAGTCCTTGATCTTATAAGTAGTAATCTTAACCCTTAATCTGCCTTGCCTGTCACCTAGAGAAGCAGTCACTATCAATAAGTTCAGACAAAGCCAACTTATTTTCTATCTCTTTGTTTCATTATCCTCGTACGATACCAACAGGTGTTAGGCTGCTTTTCAAATTATTTAAAGGTGCTTCCCTTGCAAGCAAGTGTTGTTTTTTATAGGACCCTGTCAGATTTACAAAGCAATTGGACTCATGTGATGATCAATATGCCCTCCCCTCAAAAGTCAAAATTTTTCACCTTTTTCAATGTCTCCCCCCTCTATGCTCTGCTTCCCCTAAATAGGTTTTTTTTATCATTTTGTTCAATTTTATTTGTTAAGTTTGATTTATCTTATTTTATTATTTTTTTAAAATAAATATTTAAACTATATATAACTTAATTAAATTTTATGTTGAAAATCCTACATTATTCATGTGTGTGTATATAAATATCCATATTATTATTTGTACCAAAAATATTAAATAACTCATATTTATACAAATATATCAATTTGAATAAGTCTTTTAATATGCCTTAATTTCACACGACTCATGCATTTGATTGAACCCATAACCATATGATTAATATAAAATTAAAAATAACTAAATACAAATTAATTTACGGTGATGTTATAATTACGAAATAGGTATTAGGTACATTTTTCTTTTCCTATTTTCTTTTTGTGTCATTTTTTCTACTTATTTTTTCAGTCAATATGATTTTGATCATGTCATTATATTAAACAAGAAAATTAGGTTACTTTATTATTTCATTGATATATTACAATCATGTTAATATTTTATGAACATTTTAATTTCTTATCTAATGCATTATATATATATATATATATATATATATATATATATATATATATGGTAAGAAATGAGAAAATTCATTACCACTGTGCAAAATTATACATCCTCCTATGCTGTTGTATGATCCCCATGGCTTCAGACTGTGGGTCTCAATCTGTGAGTTTACTGTACCAACCTATCTATATACATAGTATATTTATGTGTTTTTATGTTCCAAAACATGATTCTTTGTCTGATTTGTTCTTGTATTAGTTGCACCGTGGATTGGGCTGGTAACTTGATGTGATTAAAATTGAGTGGTTTCGGGCTGACCAGATGTGGTATATCGTAGCTGAGAATACAACATAGGTAATGTTCTTTGCCCTCTTCGTTGCTTTCATTTTGAGCAGTGCTTTGTGCTGGGTATTGTCCACCATTGGCTTATCTGCTGCCAGACTTCCTGTGTGTATTGACAATCTCTAATAAGTGAACTTCGTCCTCTAGTGCTGCTTGATAGAGGCTGCAAGTCATGTCCCTCCCACCTATAAACTTAGCTAATATGACTTTTGTTGGGGTACGGTGATGCAGCAGCACCCATAAAATGAAAGCGTGCCTCGGGATAATTGTTCTTGTCCATGCCATTCTTGCCCACGAAGCCTTAGTATGCTGTCCCAAAAGCCATAGGTAGCCCTCTTTGACTGTGTAGTGTGCTTTACCTTGCCATTCCCAACTTGTTGTGCTAGTGATTCCTTGCTTGAAGATCTCTTTGATGGAATAGAGCTTCCTCCAATACCACAAACAGTCCTTCGGGGGGGTGTATTCTCTCAAGTCTATTCCTTTCAAGTATTTTTCGTGGACCCATTTGAGCCACAAGATGTCCTTCTTGGTAGCCACTGCCCATGCCGGTTTGGCAATTTTCGCCTTGTTCCATGCTTGGAAGTCCTTTATGCCCAGTCCTCCATATTTTCGGGGAGGCAAACTTTCTCCCATGAAATGTGTGGGGTTCTCTTGTAATCAGAGCTCCACCCCATAAGAAGTTTCTGCATAATTGGTTGATTTTCTCAACCACGTCGTGGGGCAGGATGAAGATTGAAGCCCAGTAGTTGTACATGCTGAAGAGGACTGTGTTGATGAGAGTGGCCCTCCCAGCAAACGAGAGATGTCTGGTTTGCCACACCTTAATTTTTGTTAGAATTTTGTCGATCAACTGGTTGCATTCCAGTTTAGTGAATCTACTAGCTGTGATGGGCACCCTAAGGTATTTCGTTGGTATTGTTCCCTCCTTCAGACCTGCAACCTCACAGCATTTCTCTTGAAGGGGTTGTGAGCATCCTCCAAATATAATCTGGGATTTTGATAGGTTAGCCTGCAGCCCAGCACATTCCTGGAACGTTTTGAGGGCGCCTCTTATACATGATAAGGAGTGTGGGTCAGCTTTGCAGAACAAGATGAGGTCATCTGCAAACATGAGGTGGGTGAGCTTGAGTGTTCTGCAGAGGGGGTGGTACTGCAAGCTTGCACTTGTGCACACTAAGCCCATGAGTCGAGTAAAATACTCCATAGATAGGACAAAAAGGAGGGGGAAGAAGGGGTCTCCTTGCTTCATCAAACCCCTCCCCCCTTCGAAAGACCCACAGATTTGTCCATTCAGATGTATGCTAAAGCGAACTGAGGTGATACATTCCATGACCCATTTGGTGAATATCATTAGGAACTTTAAGGCTGTGAGCAATTCCTGGAGGAAGTCCTAGTGAATGGAGTCGAACGCCTTTTGTAGGTCGATCTTCAGTGTGCATCTAGGTGATATGACTTTCCTTTTGTAGCCTCGTATGATGTCCTGGCAAATCATGATATTATAAAGAAGTTCCGGTTTGGGATGAACGCACTCTGATTTTGACTAATTAGCATAGGGAGGACTTGCTTGATCCTTGCACTTAGGAGCTTGGCTATGCATTTATAAACCACATTGCAGGATGAAATTGGCCCGAAATCTGCTGCTGTTTGAAGGTGCTGTACTTTCGGTATTAAAACCAACTTTGTTGCACTAAAGTACCTTGACATCTTCCCCATGGTGAAAAAATCCTATATTGCTGCACAAATCAAAGGTCCCAAGGTGTGCCAGGTAGACTTGTAGAATCTGCTATTATAACCATCTGGCCTGGGGGACTTGAAATTTGGTATTGAGAACATTGCATCCTTGATCTCATTATCGGTGAATTCTTTGCATAGAGTTAGTTGCTGCTCGATAGACAGGGTTGTCCCTATGTTGATCACCGCCATGTTCACTTTGGATCTCACTGTCAATTGTTTTCCCAGTAGGCTTATGTAATAGGGGAGGATGACTTCTCCCACCTCCTCAAACCCCTCCACCTGATTTCCTTGAGCATCGTTGATGGTATATATGTAGGAGGCCATTTTCCTTTGTTTTGCTTTTGCGAAGAAGTATCTGGTGCAATCATCCCCTTGATTAATCCATTCTATCTTACATTGCTACTTAATCAGTGAGAGTATTGAGGTAAGTACTGTCACGTATGCCTCTTTGTGCTTCTGTTCGTGTGCATGCAGTTCAGAGTTGAAGGGATCTCGTGCTAGACGCATTTGTGTTTACTCTAATGCATGCTTCTGTCTAACTTGTTGTTCATGGAGATCTGAAAATTGGTCTCTGTTGAGCTTCCGTAAGTCTATCTTGAGGTTTGTCAGGAGCTGTTTTAAATGGCACAAGGAGTTTCCCTCACTTTGTTTTGAGAAATGTTAGGCAATGATGGACGGGAAACTTTTGTGATGACTCCACATCTCACAGAATTGGAAGGTTGCCTTCGGTTTCTAGGTGGTGTGTGATGAACCTCTATTTTACACTATTTTTAGCCCCTATTTGACCCAT
>JACYFF010019584.1:81269815-81319232 GCA_017589665.1 Selenicereus undatus
ATTCAGTTTTTCTATTCTCAAAACGCTCTCAGGCGATTTTTAGGTTTCAATACTATTTTTCACACTTTTGGATTACGCTTTTAGATTAAGTTCTTGAATTGGAGGTGGATTCTACTTTGATTAATTCGATTAATTCCAGGTTCTTCGTTCTATTTCTCTCTCTTCCTGTTCTTGATTACTTAGGTTTTGGGTTGTGATGTTTATTGAATTGAATGTTTTGTTTGTCGTTAGAAACACGACTGTAGGCTAAATCCCTCAACTTGGGTTGGGATTGACGCCGAATATGCATAATTGAATCTTGTAGTGGCCCAATCCATGTTCCCCATTTGTTTTGCAATTACGAATTCTGCTATGCATGCCACATGCTCGATGAAATGCTCGAAAGAACATTCATCATTTTTTATTGGGGTTTAGGGGAGCGTTGAGAGACGAAACCTTTACCTAGTGCGTCTTAGTAGACAATTAGGATTTTAACATGAAAATAGTTAAGTTCTAATTGGGATTAGAGATTGTGAATCTTGTAATCCTTCAACCTTTAGTCCCATGAAAATAGGCGATTATGGTTCTAGGATTAGTCTTCGACCCTTGAGAGAGGGAGGAGATGGGCTTAATTGACGATCTATCCATTTGTGATGCATGCATCGGGAATGTGTGATTGGGTTAATAACTGATTCATTAGTATATTCCTGCTGTTAATTCCAACATAAGTGTTTTCTATTCTGCAGTTCATTACACTTTTTAGTTGTTGTCGTTCTTCCTAGTTTAGTTTTCAATCCAAAATTGTGACTGCCTAGCTTGAGTTGTCTAGTTAATTCTAGTAGTTGAAGCCTAGTTCCCTGTGGATTCGACCCGTACTTGCCGGTTGCTAGCTACAGCTACGTCGTGCACTTGCGGTTAAGTAAAACTGCTAACAGTGTGGAATTGGATGAGAAGGGGTGTGTGATCCGATAAGCTGTTTGCCAGGTAACGCACGTGCGTATAATCAAATGCATCATACCGATAGAAATTGGTGAGAGCTCTGTCAATCCTGCTCCAGATGCTTTTGTTTGTCCACGAGAAATGTGCCCCGACACTTCTCATTTCTTGTAAGTCACAGGTGTCTATACACTGAGAAAAAGCTCGCATCTCATGGTCGCTTATCTCATTGCCCCCAATTGTATCTTCTGGAGTTAGCAAGGAGTTGAAGTCACCCAATACACACCAGGGGTTCTGCATGTGTTCAGCTATGTTTACAAGGCTATCCCAAAGGCTTTGTCGCTGATGTTCTTGGTTATAACCATAGAAAAAGGTGATATAGAAGCGATTGTTGCTGTCCAGTTGTACTGCTTCACAGTGGATCAGTTGCTCGGTCTTGTGTACCAGTCTCAGGTCATTGCATTTTGGTTTCCAGGCCACCGAGATTCTCCCCCTTGCACTGCAATCAAAGTTGTTAACCCATCGCCAGTTTGGGAATAGACGAGGGGCTATTCTTTCTGTATTGTCTTCTTTCACCTTAGTTTCCAATAGGCCTACCAAACCTATTTGCTGACTAACTAGGAAGGACTTAACGTTCGCCTGTTTATTGGACCAATTGAGGCCCCGGATGTTCCAGCTTGCAATGTTAGTCATTGGGATTACCCCCCTCACCCACCTCATGTATCTCCATATCCACTACCACCTTGTCTGCTAGCACAATGAACGAGTTTGTTTAATTTGGGAGGTCGTCACCTTTGCCAACACCGGGTTGCTTAGCTGCTGTTTTTCTTGTTATGGTTATGAACCCGTCTAATTCTGGTTGTGTGGGAACCTTTGATAGTTCAGGTGTGTTTGTGACAATTGCTTTGGGGGCCTCTATCCACTCCTTCCTGATCACTCCCTTCTTTTTGCAAGCATCGTCCTCATTCCCTAACATGTTGCAGTGATTGCATTTTATGGGCTTCCATTCATAGGTGACTACCTGTCTCATTAATACTCCATTGTCATTGATAAATTCTATTGTGTCTGGGAAAGGTCCATCCAACGACATTTCTATGAGCACTCTTGCATACTTGAGCATCACCTTCTCCATAGTGTATTTGTCAATCTTAATAGGGATGCCCAAAGTGCTTCCCAACTTACTCAAGCTTGCCAACCCCCAATATTTGATGTCCAAGTTTGGGAATCTAACCCAGATTGGAAGGGATTTGAACCCTTGACAATGAAAGGCTTACTATCAAAGAAATACACCCCTCGCCTCTCTACTGTTTGTTTATCCTGTTTGTTTGCAAATCTGACCAGAAAAATCCCCCTTCTTCACCATGATCAGTTTGCCTATCTCCATCCCTTTCAATATACGCTTCATAAATCCCTCCATTACAAGAAAGGGAGGGTTTGCTCCCAGGATAGAACATATAATTGCGTTTTGCCAGTAATCAATTTCTGGGGCTACATCTTCTTGTTCCAATTTTGCAAATTTCCTTCCATTAACCACACTCGCAAGTATGAAATTAAGGGAGTTACCTACGTCAGGGTCAATCAGAGATGCGTATGAGCTGCTAAGAGACGCCTGGGCATCGAGGGTTATGGGTGTTTGCTCTCCCCGATTTTCAGTTCTACTCGTGGTCAGAACCAGCTCTGGGCTTGCCACTCCCACAATTGGCTGTGACCCAGCAGGTAGGTTGCTCTCCGACGAATAGTTGTCAGACTTTGTTGTGGTGTTGCTCACGTTTCTCGGCCTACCTCTCTTTCCCCCCTCGCCATGGCTGAGAGCCTGAATCATCCTGGAGTTCTCAGGGAAGAAGAGAAGTTTTATATACATACATACATACATACATACACACACACACACACACACACACACACACACACACACACACACACATATATATATATATATATATATATATATATATATAGAGAGAGAGAGAGAGAGAGAGAGAGATAAAGCCATAAACCTTAGAGTTTTGCATCCCAAGATTTTGACTTCTACAAATAAAAATCACGATGAACCTTAATTCTAAACATAAACCCTAAACTGTAACCACAAATCTTGAGGGTTTAAGGTTCAACTTTAATGATTTATGGTTTTGTATTTATGGTTGAACTAAGGCTCAATTAAGTATCAAAAATTAGGGTTTAAAACAATGAGTTCAAAATATTTTTAATTAACGAATTTTGCATAGCTCACTATGTTTGTTCAACTACGACAACACTAATATGAAATTACGTTAATAAAGCATATGTTAATTGTTGGCACATTTGCAAATCTTTTAAGGGTGTTAGCTGTTAATTATTCAATTTTTTTTTGTTACATAAGTTAGTATTTTTCTACCCTTTTTCTACTCTATGTTTGAGTCTGGCATTTTTGATGAGATTGTGTGGATTCTAACCAAAGAAAAAATCGAGTTTACTTGAAAGAAAGATGTGAGGGATCCGAAATCAAATAGATCCAAGGTTTAGCCACATATGCAATCTAGTTAACCCAAGTTGTCATAATCGGCCAGCCTCGGTTGGCATATACGATCAACCCGAGTTGGCGTATACAATTTGAAAACTTAATATACTCAATAACAACCTCTGCACTTGGGGGCCTATCTAGTTAACAATGAATATTGCTTTCTTGATATTAGTTATAAAGTTTACATTGCAAGCTTAGTTCTTGATACTAGTCTTAGAATTCACACATAAACTGTAAACACTAAATGTTAAACGATAAAACTTAGGATTTCATATTGTATTTGTTTCTATGATAAACCCCTGCACTTAGGTTTCATGGTTTACGGGAAATTGAACATTTAAGGCTTAGGATTAAGGGCCTAATGTTTAAGGCTTAATATTTATGGTAACAAATTACAATCAGAGTTTAAGAGATGTTTTCACATTTTTTTAATGACTCTAAGGTAAGAAAAATTTGAAGAAATTAGCAATAAATAGAAAAATTATTTCAACAATACGAAAGCAATTTTTTAAGAATACAAGTAAAACGTCAAATTTCATTTAAAGTAATAACAATGATATTTCTTATGTAAAAATAAATGAATAGATCTTAAACTTAATAAAGTTAGAAGGTTAAATGAAAATTAAAAAATGATCATTTTTAAGTAATGAAATAGAATATAAATTCTAATTGAAAATTTTAAATTTATGTTTAAAATCAGACAACAAATTGTTAAAATTAATTTATTTATATCAAGAATAGAATAGTGAAGATAAGATTTCATATATTTTACTTAAAATTAGAAAAAAAATAAAAGAGTTCAATTTTCTATCAAGTACAACGAAAAAAAAAATTTACTTTAAACAAATTTACAAGAATAAAGAATTATAAATAAGAGGAGTAATCATATACCTTACATTTAAGTTTTTTAAATTGAATTTTCTTATAAGATCGTTAACTTAAATATAATATTAGTTATTTTGTAAAACATAATTGACTCTGAGTTATTAAAAATACTTTTCTAAATGCTATTATTAAGGACAACATTTACAGTTAATTATTTTTAATAAAATTTTATTATTAATTTTTGACTAACTATTTATGTAAATATGGATTTTAATTAAAACTTTATCGTATTAATATTTTAAGAAATTGCTTTCATTGTATTAAAATTTAGCTAATTTTAAAATCAATTTTAATTGACTTCTAAATTTCTAAGGTTTCATAGAAGAAAGATATTAAAGAGTGACCGGCTACATGAAGAGAGAGAGAAAGAGAAGAAAGAAATTAAAGAGTAATGTAAGTAGATAGAGAGAGAGGATCCATCTATTTTTATAAAAGAAGGAACAAATTATAAGGGCACTAAAGTAATTTAAAAAGAACACGAACTGAAGCTGGCATGCAAAAGCAGCCTTTGCAGGGGGACCGAACGCACACTTGGCTAATACAAAAATTAAACCAACACCTCTTAGTAATTTTCCTTATCTCATAAATCTACGCTTTTTTCTCACCTTCTTCTGATTCTGACATCAGCAAATTTTCCATGAAAGCAAATGAGTTCTTGTTCTTCTCTGTTGTTCATCTAGTTTCAGTACCATGGACAAATATTTTTTTAGAAAATTCAAGCAGCTAAGAGGCTGAATAGGGAAGTACAGGTGAGAGAGAAGTAAAAATAAAATTAAATTTTGGAAGCAGAGAGAAAGAAATGGAGAATTTGAGATTTGGGTTGCTCATTTCACTGGTATTTTCTTTATCTTCTCTTTACTTTGATTATTTCTCCCCACTAATTCCTCTCTAATTCATGTCAGTATTAGCCAAAGTGACCATCAAGTCCCGAAACTTGCTCTGTTTTTTTGTTTCTTTTAGATTTTGATAAAACCATCAATTTGGCAATGAATCTCTAATTCATGAAAATGAGGGGAAAAGAAGGGCAGGGGGGAGGAGTGGGGTTGTTAGTGGAATACAACAAAAACTACCGGTTGTGTTAATCTAAAGCAGCAGGTTGCCATTAATAAATTGAACAGTTGGGATTTTTGGTAATAAAATCAAGGACTACAATTAATCTCAACTACAATAGTTAAAAAAAAAAATTCAATCACTGTAGAATTTTCGAATATACTCCATGTAATGCATAATTTAGCCTTACGAAGTCAATTTCTTCAAAGTGCAGCTCGATTCTTCAATATAAGTGCCCGAATTGGTTATCTATTTGTACGAACTGTTGAGCCCTTGTTTTAGCATATTATAATTATTTATTAATTGAGTTGCAGTCTTTGTCATGTCAAGTTGAGGGCTATTTTACATGTTACCTGACAACCAAGAAAGCACTTCTTATTGTTTAAGAAAGTCAATGTATATTTCAATGATTGTACTTTTATTATAGTGCATTTTATATTCAACATCCAAGCAATTGTAATGCAAGTGGAAGACATATTTATCTCAAGTTTTACTCTATTTTATCATATAATCATTGAACTCGTCATTATTATTATTACATCCAGTACCGATGCAAGGCAATCGGACTTCATCGCCTCAGAACATGTGCATATGTATGACTTTATCCTAGGTTAATATTGTTATTGAGCTCATTATTATGGACATTTCTCCACCCAAGTGGGGTACTACCCTCTGCTTATTGTCATGTGCCAACCAAGGGTTACACTTAAGATATTGATATAGTAATTATTTTACTATTAAAAACGAATTTGCCATTGGCACCTAAACAAGTTTAATGCGTTATTTGACATTATGGTGCGAGTGCATTAGCTAGGCTGTGTCTCAAATTTTCTCCTCTCTTTTCTAGTTTGGTTTTAGGTGGAAAATGAAGACGCTATCGAAGGAAGGAATGTGCATATCTCGAAAGTTAGAATTTATAGCCCTTTTAGATTGTTGTATATGCTTTTGACTCTTTTGCTAATAAATAGAAGTATTGGTTCAGCAGCTACCCTATGTAGACATTTTCATCATATATAAATAAAGCTTGAGTTTATCTCCTACTTCATTTGCCTTTAATTATTTTATTTATTTTATTTAACGAGGCTTTGTTAGAAAAGCTGTGCCAATACTTCGATAATTATGCATCTGCTAAACTCTTTTTAATTAACTAAAATATGGAGATAATTCTCCTATATTTATAGGGCGTTATAAAGTCTCTTCTGGTTTCATGCAATCAATAGGTTTTTTGGAGTTGGAATCTGAACAAAAAAAAAAAGGAAAACACAATAACAGGATATAGAGAATGAAAATTTTAATCTAAGAAAAAAACACTAATACAA
Source organism: Selenicereus undatus (assembly GCA_017589665.1). Lineage (NCBI taxonomy): Eukaryota > Viridiplantae > Streptophyta > Magnoliopsida > Caryophyllales > Cactaceae > Selenicereus > Selenicereus undatus. The sequence goes on from JACYFF010019584.1 coordinate 81,276,485, forward strand.
ACATTATAAATATTAAAAAGATTAGAGCTTGTCATTAATTGGTAAAGCTGCCAATAATTTTATATTTTAAATGTTTCTTTCTAAACAATACCAAGCTAATCCAGGAACCCTCATAATAAGAAAAATTAAACAGTGAATGAGGATTAATTATAATCCTAGTTAATCTTTCTCTTTTACTTCTCTTGAGCTCCTTGTAACACAAGTTAATTGGCTTTCAAGTTGTAAACAACATGTCGCCCTTATATACAAGTGTGCGCCACGATGACCTTATAATCGTCATTTTTAGTCATAACCAAATCCAATCATGAAATCTGAATTTCGATGTGAAGGATTACTCTTCAATCCCTGGGCCGAGGAGTTCCTTGAAGGGACGCATTGATGGATTGCATTCATAGGAGTCTCCAAATGCATTAGTGCTAAAACATACCAAGAAATTGGAGGAGCCTGCGAGTCCTCTGATCTTATACTTGCGTAGTTGCGTTTATTTTTCGAAGCCAGCTGACTTTGTTGGTTGCGAGTTGGGTGAGTTGAGACCACCTATGAGGTAAAGTAGAATAATAAATGTGCATCTTGCTATAAGAAACTTTTTACGTGTCTGATTTTGATCTAAAAATCATATTTAATGGTATGATCGAATAGTATGTATATTACAACTTATAAAATATGTAAAATTATCATTTTATTTATAATTTACCACATTTCAAAAATATGAGTCTCATATGCCCTCAAGGATGAGATTGATCTGATTAGGCTGTCATTTAATACTTTGTTGGCAAAGCAAACGAATATTTAAGCTTCTCAATTAACAATTAACTATAGTCATTGGAAATTTAGTGATTTTAAATAATAAAACATGTTAATTTATGATAAAGTAAGATATTTTAAGGTGTTTTATGACCAGACATGTATCATCGCTATTGAGGTAAAAATCGTTAGTTTTTTCATAGCAAGATGGCGTACGTTTAGTTTTACAATTCCAATTAATAGATCTCCAAAGATGGGAGTTTGATGAAATGGTGGCTAGTGATGAGATCAAACTACTTCTTCATTAACCACTTAAAAAAATTTATTCGGTTCGGTTTCAAGTTGGGTAAACTTCAGTTTGGATCATGTTCCGATCAAATAAGATTTGGTTTGGTGTCAGTTTTAGGTTGGGTTATTTTATGATCGAATTGATTTTTGGTCGGTTGATGTTTGATCTAATAAGGTTGCCTTGCAAAGAAAATATCTAAGTTTGATTTGGTTTGGATTGGTCTGTTTTAGGGTTAGCTGTTTCAAATGTAAGTTCGAGGTATGGATTTCAGTGATTAGGTGCACGTCATTTGGATAGAGTCACTTTTGGCATGCCTAGTATTGTTTTCTCCCTATTCTTATAACCAGCAGTTGTATCATACAACCGGTTGTACATGACTGTCTATGGAAATAGGTTTCGACTCACTAAAAACATTGTATGAGTTACTAAAATGTGTTCCTGTCCATCTGAATTCGGCTCACTAAAAATGCTTTATAACTCATTAACACTTACATCTGTACATCTGGATTTGACACACTAAATTATCATTATTAACAGGCTATAAATGAATTTAGCTCTTTCTCTTTTCATGTCACTAATTTGATTTGTTTAAATGATGATTAAATATTTGTACAGAAACCTTTTTTTAATAAGAATATACTTCACTAAAATTTTTCCATAATCAAACATTTTCCATCAAAAAATAGTGAGCAAATAACATTAGTCTTAGTGAAGACATAAATAGTTCCAGCGAGCAAAATTCTAGTATGATATTTGTTTAGTGAACTATAATATATGTTTACGGATTTATAGTATAATTTTAAAGAATATAAAAGAATTTAGTAAGTTGTAATACATCTTTGCTAAGTTGCATATGTTTAGTGAATGCAATATATGTTTTAGTGAATTATACTTTATTTTTTTGCTAAATTATAATATATGTTTAGAGAGAAATACACTAGCATAGAAGATAATTTAACAACAATTTAGTGAGTAAATACACCTTATTATTCATATTGTGAACCCATAAACAGTTTTAGTGAACAAACTTCTAGTATGATGTTTGTTTTGTGAGCCATAGTATATGTTTGTTTTTTTCAACTATAGTATAATTTAAAAGAATTTAGTGGATTGCAGTGTATGTTTATTGAGCCATAGCATATGTTAGGGAGTTGCACTCTATCTTTTGTTGAGTTATGGTATATGCTTACTAAGCAATATATTGTCATAAAAAATTATTTAAAAAAATAGTGGGCTAATATACTTTATTGTTCATATCGTAAGCTCATAAATAGTTTTAATGAGCAAACTTTTAGTATGATATTTTATTAATGAGTTGCACTCTATGTTTTGGTGAACCATAGCATATGCTTGGTGAACAATACTTTCTATGATCTTCCAAACTATTATGATATACTTTTTGGTAAACTCAAATTTAATAATCTTAAAATTAGAAAATATTGTATAATAATACATCAAAAATTGCTCGCTACAGTATATTATTCATTGTCTAAAAAATATAAAAATAAAAACAAAAGAGGTTAGGAAAAATTAATAGAAATGAATTTGAAAGTGGAAATCAAAACAAAAGGAGGAGGACAGTTTTTTTGAAAAAAAAAATCCAAAAAATATGCGGTTTGTGTAAAGTTAGAGTCAAAGCGAAAATACAAGAGATGCAAATTTGGTAATTTGGTATTTGATTGTTGAAAAATTGGAACAGAAGTCATCTTTTTTTCCTAAAATTAATGACTGCAACCTACGTTAATTAAAGATTTTAGGGTAGGGGGAGATTTCGAGATTGAAAACGAGAGCGTGAAAGAGATATCTTATTTGGTCAAAGACTGTACAATACTAGTCACTAATGACTACCAAACTAAGCCTATGGTTTGGATGAAAAATGATTCTAAATGTAAATCCTTCATAGTTGCCAATTTGAAAGTAACTTCAGACATTCATCTTGTGACACTAAAAATGGACTCTCTCTGTTTTTGGTTCATTGTGGGAGATTTGAGGCAAATTTAAAAGAGATAGAATGAAAATTAATTGGCATGGCAGACTTCGATGAGAATATAGTCTATGTTACTTTTTCTTCATATACGAACATGGTTTGCCCCACAAATGTCTATGCACAAAATTGTTGGAGTTGAACAAAGTAGAAACACTCAATCAACTATTTTGGCCTTGTGGGCAAAGAAAGAGGAGAAAAGTTTAGAAGGAGAAGTAGTGAAAGGGATAGAGGACTCGATCCCTGTTATAAATGCACGAGAGGGAGATGAAAAGGATGTGCAATTGAAGAGTTTTGTTTATTATAGAAAATAATAGGCAAAGTTTTATTCAGTAAATAAGTGAGAGGGTAGATGAACAGATTTAATTGGATTAGGCAACTCGATATCTTCCATGAAATAGGACAATATTTAAGGACTCATTTTTATCTTATCTACAACATTTGTTTAGATAAGATTCTACACATTTTTGTTCATTGCCCTAAAAGGACGACAATTAAGAAAACCGTTAAAATAATAGTCATTTGCATATTGGAGTTTCGAACCCTAACCTAACTCTTATAGAGACTCATGCCACAACATCGCAATGCTTCTATTGCAATAGAGCTCAACCAAATTATTTTGACGTTAAATGCGGCCCAGTAAGTGTACAAGCCCAAGTCAACCGCGTGCAAGTTGGGCAGACGTAGCCCTTATCTGCCCGGCGGTACGAAATAATTTTCGTCAAAAGTTGACTTCATATTCTTATGACAGCTTTTATAGATTATAATCTATTCGTATTTATTTATTTATTTTTCCATATAGCTTCTCCAACAAATCTTACATTGTTTTGTGCGGGAATTCGACTTTATATCAAGCTGAAGCCCCATATTAGGGGGAAAAAACCTCATTTGTTATCCATGATTTGAAAAATAAGACCCACATCTAAGTTTACCAAATTTTCTCATTCATGGTATTGTTATTTTGGTCTCATTTTTTTGTATCTTCATGAGTAAATAGTTAGTTGCTGGTTTGATTTCAAGGACTGTTATAAAATTAGTGCACATGAAAACACATGCATATTATTTTGAAATCCGAATACCAAAAGAAATCTTAACTTAAGAAAAAAAATCAATAGTACGATGCTGTAAGTGAAAGGGTTTTGAATGATACTCCCTCCATTCCATTTTTATTTTCCTAAGGGTGTGTTTGGTAGGGGTGAAAATCATTTTTCTAGAAAATTATTTTCTCATTTTATAGTGTTTAGTAAAACAAGGATGAAAAATTCTTTTTAAGGGGAAAATCATTTTCCTTAGAATAAAGGAAAATATTTTCACTTTGAATAGAACGTAAGTTGATTTTACGTTTCTTGGCCTCTCACACTATTTCTCTATTTCGGGTTTATTTCCTCGACATATGATTCGAAGATTAAGGAAAATTATTTTTAGCTTTTTTGTTCATTTTTTGTTAATCAAACTCATTATCCAGAAAGTTCATTTTTCTTTTTACCAAACAACTGAAAATATGAGCTAAAAATCATTTTACATGAAAAGTCATATTACATGGAAAATTATTCTACAAGAAAATAGTTTTCAACCCTACCAAATACACCATAAATACAGAATATATTTTTTACAAAGGATACATCTGGTTAAATAGCTACTCAGAATATGGTGCAGTTACCCCGTTTTGATACGTAACAAGTTCATAATTCCTAAATTTTCTTTCATTACTTGGTTGTTAATGCACCAGAGAGACACCAAATTAGGGACAGGTTGCTGTGGTTTGGCTACTCCTTGGAAACTGCTTGTATGTGGTGCACAATAAGAGCAACCAACTTCTATGTTGACTGTCAACTTGCGCAGGAGGTGCTCATAGGGTGCTTGGCCAATTTTGCTCTAGGGTTGATTGGAGCAGTTTTCCTTGTTAAATATGCAACTAAAAAAGAGAAATATAGATATTTTCTATTTATTACTGGCGTAGCTTATTGTATTTGGTTAGAAAAAAAACAAAAGGATTCTTCACTAAAAACAGTCAAGTGTTGTGGGAATTGTAAAGCGAATTGTTTTTGGGAATTGTAAAGCGAATTGAGAAGGATACTAGACTGAGACTGAATGGAATAATTTTTTTATGGAACTTCTAAATTGTGAACTCCGTCCATGTATGTGTAGAGAAAGTTGCATTTATTAGTTTTAGTCAATGGTAAACTTCCTCCAGTTTTACTAAACAGGTGACTAGTTTGATGAAGGCGAAGCAAAACTACTGCCTAATAGTGTACCGAATGACTAGTTATGAGACGATTATAACATTGCCAAAGATGGATAGGGGAAAGAGAGAAGAGAACACTAATAATATCTACAAGACAAGCCAAAAGGAGTAGCAGAAAGGCTGGGGGAGCATATATTAGATTTTATTTCAATATCAACCAGCATATGTCCGAAGACTTTTGCATTGGTGTCAAACAAAATCAAGATCAAATTGGCACATGGTGGGATGCTTTGTTTGGGACCGTTTGATCCACAGTGACTCCCACAGCCTAACCTAATCAGAGACCTCACTTGTCAAAATTGCCTCAGAGCTCATGGCAAACTCTAGAAAAAAAAAAAGGGAGGGGGGGGGGGGGGGAATGCCGTATCCAATAGGAGTATCTCAGAAACATCTTAAAAATGAGTGTTTTACTTCTGCTTCTTCCCACCAGTGAGAATACGTTGAATTTGAAGCCCTCGGCTGAAAGCTTGGTTGAAGAGCAGCCTAGTCTGGAACTCTGACATGAAGGGGAACCATGCTAGGACAGCAATTGGTGCAAAAATTACAATCCCCATGAGATACTCATAACCTCTTGCCAACGCTCTAACTGAAGTCCACATTCCCATCCCTTTCACAACTGGCTTGCATGCTTGAGCTATCTGTTTATATAACCACGTATGAGATTCAAGGAAAATACAGTAAAACTCATTGCTAGCAGAAGGCTTTATCTTATTATTTTTTTTAAAGGAAATACACACACTCCCACACATGCACAGAGGAGGCCAGCCATAGACATCAACAGAATACAAACATGGTATGGTAAATCGTCGAAGGAGCATGTATGAAGTTTGGCTACAGAAGTGCACGTCGAGATTGCCTGTGCCAGCGTGCTGCCAGGCCACAGGAAGTTGTTTCATACTTGGCTTTTAAGTGGTTGGTCATTTTGGATGTTGTAACAGGGAGAGAATCAACAAAAGTTGACTAAGAAATTTTCTTCGTTGAATGGTCACTATACCACTAGGATTCAGCTTTAAATCTCCAACATGGGTACACATTGAATTGTCAGACGTGCCCATTTTGACACTGTTCCACATGTTTTTGGATTTGAAAATTGTAGGCACAGAGAGAGAGAGAGAGAGAGAGAGAGAGAGAGAGAGAGAGAGAGAGCATACCAGTAAAAGAGCCCATCCAGTAGGCAAGAATGCCAATAAGCTGGCAAATATGTCTCCAACGGTGAGATGTAAGAATATGAAGAAGATAACTAGTGCCCCTATCAAGCCAACAAATAGCAAAAGCTTCAGGAGTCGGAACATCAGCTGGAAATCTGCGCTGAACTTCTTTCTACCCATTGACACAATCTGCAGCCACATTCATCCAATCTCCAGAAGTAAGAACGGCAACTTGAAAGTTCCAAATAAACCTCAAGAAAAGTGATAGGTGCAGAGAAAACTGTTGTAGATTTTGTACCTTTAGAATGATAACCACAGCAACAATGACCAGCCACGACAAGCCATAAATCTGGAATTGATAAAAAGATAATATTTAGAAAAATAAAAGAAACAAAGCAAACACCAGAATTAATTGGGAAGCAACAGTGCTTGAGATGGTGGTTTACTTGATTCACCCCTAGTACTATATATTACTTGTTAGGAAGAACAAAGGTAGGTTTTTTGACTATCTAATAGGGAAGGGCAGCTAAAAAGTTGGAAAAATCTGGAATTGTCAACTTTCCAAGAGCTCAAAAAGCTACGATTTGACTATTGATTTCAACATTGTATCATAAAGTCCCAAAGGAAAAATGCCCTTCAGACTGTCTTGTACTATCTTATGAAGTAGAAATAATCAAAGGCTTAGAATCTTTCTAGCCTAGGGTTGATTAAGACTTGAGATAACCATTTGCAACTTTTATATAGGGGTAAGGCTATATACATCCTAGTACTCTACAGTTAGGTCTGGCTTAGTTTGGTTGATCTTGGCTGAGTCAAACAGAATTTTAGAGTACAATAATGATATTTCAAGAAGCACCACATTTGCAGAATTCCTCAAGGTGGAGAAAGCAAGGCTCAAAGCCAAGCAGAGGTTCTCTCTTCTCTTTTAGTTTCCTTTTCCCTCCCTTTTTCTTTTCAGAAGAGCGGATTCTCGTACTCACCATAATGCCCGTATCTCCATTGGCAACATGCAGATGATACACTATCCCATACTGATATATAAAAAAACGCAGAGAGAGAACAATCTCCCAGAACCGTCCCACGAACCCAGTGTGTTGCAAGTGTTCTTGTTCTTCATCCCACCATGATTCCCAGCTCTTGTTTGCTGGCACACCAATACCACCATGACTAGTAATCCATTTCTTCCAGTCATCCCAATCGTCTACGATCTTTTGCCACTCGAATCCAGAAGGGTTAAATATAAAGGGACCAAACAACCAAGAAATGACCAGGAACCAAAAGGAGCCAGTAAGAAGTATGTAGGCCACAGAACCTTGAGCTGCTGACCCATACACCTGGTATACTATCAGCAACACCATTAACTCTAATGCTTTTATAAAATGGCTTCTTGAATACATCCTATAGTTTTCAGCAAACTTCTCATGTCGCACTACAAAACCACGTCCAGTCGCTCGGTACTTGGCTCCACCATGCAAAATGGTGCGTCCATAATAGTGTACTTTTGTTCCAAGAGAGAACGTGAAGAAAACAGCTGATAATTGCAACTGCATGATAATCATTTCACCTAATGCTGTTCTAAATCCTCTCTCTAGTCCAATTTCCATGATCATGGGCAAAGCCATAAGAAGTCCCAATTGGACTACAGACTCTGAAGCCATGACTGCTTTCAAGGCAGCTTCTCCCTTTGCCCTAGCAAACTTAATTATTGAGAATTCCAACCCACTCAATGAAAGATAAAGCCTTCCATACAGGAAAGCATATGCCGTAAGGACGACCAACTGCATTATCACAACACAACTGTGTCAGCAAAGGCAAAGAAAGTAAGAAAAAGAAAAATATAAAGCTCTATCAGTACATAAGAATAGTTTGTCTACTTATGGAACTCTTCTTGAATCGTGTGGGGAAAATATAAACTGCTTGATTGAGGAATCTTGGTATTACAAGTAAGATCTGCAGTTTAGACCTAGTCACCTCTACTCAGCAAGACAAACAGGGTAGGGAATCCTAGTCACAACTCCTGATTTCTTCTTAGTCAAAGGAGAAGCACGGATAGCTTATCATGCTTCTATTATCTTTTGCACCGAATCACTCATCAGGAAAACATGTCATGACGGGATGCACAGCTCTGATGTCTTCAATTATATGATGCTTGGCAATACTGCATCAATTAACTACTTTTTACCTTCAAAACAAATATTTCAGATGTCTCAAGTAATTCTAGGCCTCAATTGCTTCCAATAAATGTTGTCGAGCAATTTTCAGCTACAAAATGTATAAGAGAACCAACAAGTCGATGATTTATCTGCTTTACCATAAGCATCAGCTTAAAATACACTCTCTCTGTCCCATTTTACAGTCAAATCTTGGAAATAGATGAGAATCAGCATTACATTCACTTTATACTATTGGTGAAATGAGCTTTCAACCTGTAAAATACTACTATGTTTTTGGAAAAGGAAATTTTGACAATGTCAAAAAAACAAAGATTTTTTTATGGCAAATATGAGAGGGAGGGAGTATTAGATATGAAAGAACATAAACCTTTCTGAAAAAAGAAAAAGACAAATGGCCATGACCAAGAAGTATATCATCATACAACTCTTGACGAACAAACAACAGGAAAAGAAGCCTCAACATGTGCCTTTTATTTACATGCTCGTAATCATGAGAATATGCAAACTTGGTATTTTCACCTAGAGAAACATAATTCCATTTCCTTACCTATAGTGTAAAGCAAATGTCAACAAACAGACAAAGTATAAAGAAGACCTTATCCCTTCTCCAGCCTCCAGGACCAACCCCACCCCCCCCCCCCCCCCCCCAAAAAAAAAGAAAAAAAAATTAGATAGGCTGGTTTAGGCATTCATAGTACTCATATGACCCCAACCCCTTGCCCTCCACTCAAAAAGGTAAAGCAAAATTTAACTACGAACTTTACCAAAGAGAAAATTTGCCGCTAAAATAATCATATTTGTAATATTGATGGATGCAACAAATCAAATTAGTTCTGCTCTTCTCCAGAAATTGAGAGTTGTTCTTTTGCTGGAACTTATATTTTTTAAGCGCACTGAGCACGAATTAAAATAGTGCTTTTCACGATTGCTCTGCACCACAAATCGGCAAATGTTAAGCAGACCACAGTTTATCAGATCTTATTCCAGATCCCTTTTTTTGTACATGCTTCAGGGGTCTGATTTTTGTCCTGTTTATCTTTTGATCTTCATTGGGCTTGACAGACCACTAGGAGTGCTAGGTCAAAATTCATAATGGCATATAAATTGATAATTCAAAAATCAGTCAAGGACCACATCCTGTCAAAAAGTTAAAGTAGCTCATCTCGTATGAAATCAGCTTACCATGGCACTGACGTAAAACCCAACCGTCGTGAAGTAGCATGACAGCATGCGGAAAAAGTCAAAACGATGACCTAACCGGTACACGTCCCTACTAAGTGTCTGCTCCCCATTACCACAGGCAACCTTTGCTTCGAACAGTGAGATCTGGTTGAGCCCAACATCTCTTCCCTTCCCGACCTGGATGTACTCATGGTGAGTAACATTTCCACGCCTTAGGGTTGAGTTAAATCCTACAAGAACAGACAGATAAAACTTATTAGAAAGATGGATGGAACACAATAAAAGGGTTTTCCACAGCACACCATATTTTGCATACAGACATGATCTAGAACAAAAGCAAACAAGCAAGGCAAAAAGATGAAAAGAGTGAGGGAAGGGATGGATGACCATACCAGCAAAAATGTCCTCACTCAAATGTATACCACGGGAAGCCTTGCTCATTCCACCACGGGTGATGTGAAAGATTCTATCAAAGACATCAGGGTGGCCGTAGTGGAAGCGAACCCTGGAATTGTTCAATTAAGATTTTGAGAGCATAAGAAGACAATTGAAGGCACAACAACAACCAAAGATTCTCATAGAGCTGAATTAATAGAAGTAACCGTCCAGTAATTTAACTAATTCTGACTTCAGCTCACCTCGTCTCTTTCCCCTAAATTTTACCTTCTTGAACAAAGATATTAAAATAAAGGGAAAAGATTCCAGTTCTTTTGAGGTCACTGATTAGAACAGAGAGATATGAAATAATCGATTTCTCATATATCCTGACACTCACGCCATCAAGCTGAACCTTTGTCGGTTTTATATATTTCTATATGTATTGTAGTATCGCATAAATGTTCCAAATTCTTTTTCCATAAATAAATTGATAAATAAATAAATGATAACTTCTGGTAAGTTCTGGAACAGAGCTACATACTTCAATGGTCTAGCAAGAACTCTTTGCCCAATAGTAACGAAGCTTGTCTCTTGATTAGACATAAACCAAGCCAAAGAAGAGACACTACAAAGAAGTAAACAAGTCTTAGTGATGAATCGAATATCAGTGACGTTGAGATTTCGCAACTTGTGGTTCACAAGTAAAATATCTTACCTTCCTGTGAAGATATGCTCTCGCACACCTAAAATTGAAGGAGGACGTACTCCATGATCTTCATTAAATTCTTCCAGGAGATTACGCATTTTTAGAGCCTCTTCTAAGTAATTATCCTGGAATATAAACAAAAATTATTTTATGTCCAATTCTTCACCAAACAAATGCAACCAATGAACACAAGGACTTACCTGGTTCATATCAATGGCTTGAAGGGCTTCACCTCTAGTGAAAATAATGGCGTGGTTTTGGTTTTCAGGTTTTCCTTCGCCAATCTTTGCAGGGCCAGGCAACTTAATTCGGTAGATTTCCTTCATGAAGAAATGTAGATTTCAAACAGTGTCCTCGGCACTCTTTCTCTTTTCAATTCAATATACTAATACAGGAGGGTGCTCACCTGGTCAAGATTGTCAACAGCTTTGACCAGTACAGAGTAATAGACCTTGTGTACCTTTCCTTCATCTCTCTCTTCAACTTCATCAACATATGCCACACGCAGAGATGGATTACTGCGGAAGAAGCAAGAGACACAACATTTAGGTACATGAAGATCGGATTGTCCACCATACCAAAATTCCCTAAGGGGTTTGAGCACGGGGGTAATTACTTTGGAATCCATTGAAGTTTTCTAAGTTCTCCACAGTGTATAACCCCCTCAATGCTAAAAACTTAGTAAGTGGGGTGAATAGGACACAATTGTTGATAAGGGATTTCCTTTTGTCTGGGTTCGGGAACGAAAAAGCGAGAGTGGTTTGGTTTTTCTGTTACTTGGTGTGAGATATCTCCATGGGAGAGAGGTTATGGAGCTTCTCTTCAACAGATTTTAAGAATGGCTTTCAACCATAATGGTTTGGATGCAAACAGTGGAGGCACTGTTTCTCGTGCTTTTTCTTGGGCATTCATTTCGGCGGAAGAATTTTTTCTTCCTCTAAGCAGTTCCAAAATTAAGAACGGATTGGATTGACTTTGCTTTTCTAGAAAGACAACTTGACCAGTAGTTTCTTTTGAAATGGGTTTTCTCAACTCTCCCATCTTTCAGGCCTCATAAGGCTCCGATTTTTGACTTGTGTGCCATCAATGATGTGTCTTTCTCTTGGATTTTTCAGTTTTTTCAAAAATCCCATCACAGGGAGCTTAGGAACTAATACTCTGGATACTTTTCAGTTTTCACTACTCCCTTCACCAAAAAGGGTTTTGGGAGGAAAATCCTATAGGGAAATCGACCTGTGACATTCTTTTCTTCTCCTGCCAAGCAGCCTTTTCCTCAGTCCAACTTGGTTTGCAAGTCGAAGGCTCCCCTTAAGGCACAAGTTCCTTCGCCTGGAATCCCTGGATGATGGTTTTGACTAGAACTAACACTAGCAATTTGTTCTTAATAAGAACGCCTTCAAACAACCTCTCCCTATATGTTTTTGTATGATGTTTCTGCAGCAATAAGAAAAGGGTGCAGTTGTTTCATCACTGCTTGTTTGCTCAAGAGCTTTGGGGAAGTTTTTTCTGCACAAGAATATGAGTTTCAAATTTGTCTCACTGCACTGGTAGATCATTTGAATGGGAACGATGTCAGTTTGGGTAGATAAGAAGACAATGCTCTTTCGTGAAATACACTTCAATGTTATGCCTCTTTAGAGATGAATAACACAATTTTTCTTCAACAAATACCAATCTAAATTTATCTTTACAAACTAATGGTGCTGGAAATAAGATTTATATAACTATATTGTCCTTTCAGTTGAAAATTATAAATTACCTCCAAAAGTGGTTGCCTGGCATCTGTTAATGTCTGGTCCGCAGGGAATGTCAAGGGAGTTCTCAAAGAAACTGGGGAATATTGTAATTATGTGATTTGCCTAAATAAACTCTTGTCTTTAACACCGCCCCCCCCCCCAAAAAAAAAAAACAGAACTCCTTTAATGTCTGAGAAGACACTTACTTGACCATCAAATTTAATATGTCTGTTGCACGACGATCTGCAGACCGCTTCTGATTACCATAGTTCTGGCATGTAGCAACATAAGTGAATTTCATATCAGCCACGGCCTCAATTTGTGCGTGAATAGATCTCTGGCTTTTCTTTTCTTCCTCCATTTGCGCTGTGAGTACCTTATAGCCTCCCAATATCTCTGTTCATCAACAAAATGAAAAGTATGACCCTTAAATTTCAAAATATAGCCAAATACCTAGCCAGCTGTTGTGAAACTTGGATAGAAATCCATTTCATTTCCTTTTTCTGGCTTCATTCTCGAGCACAGAAAACATATGATGACCAGATAATCAGAAACCTCCGATTGCACAGGGCTGACAACCAGTACCCACATGCAACATCGAGGACTATCAGTTTCATCTCCAAACCAGAAGTTTCAATTTTCCTTTCTAGAACGATCAAACAAAACATAGAACTTTAATGACATACTTTTTCTCTTTTTTCTTTCAGGATGCCTTCAATGACTGACTTAAAACTGGTTTAACCTATATCTAGGACAGGTACTTGGTTCTTCAAACATGTCATTATCACTGTATACGAACAATACTAATCATCAGCAACTTAGCAGCCCTCTTTGTTCAATGAGTTTTTTTTCAGAAAAGACATCATACAAAGATGCCTGTACAAGAATGGATCCTAATGTGTGTAAATGATAAAAATAAATAAATGAACTCACCCATGCCATCTCTACTGGAAAGTTCAGAGAGGAAATTACCTTACATCATCAAGTGATACAGGTTGCAGCTCTTTCAAATAAAATGTATGAGTAATAGACAAAAAACTGAAGTTTTGTAATTTTTTTCGTTGAATTTTATTTAAAATCCACAAGTAATATGGTAGGAAAAACTGAAATAACCATCTCTTTCCCGTTTAATTGTTAGGTTTCCTGCCAATGGATAATTACTCGAATGGCCCATGAAGTTCACTAACCTAGACATGAAACAATGAAACTTTAAGCTCATTGGGAAAATCACAGCCTTCATTGCCCAACTCAATTTTCAATACGGTGCACCAATGTTTAGAAACTTAGCATCAGGATTAGGTGTCATCTTACTTGTACTTTGATTGAGTAGAAAAGATTAGGCACTTCTTTTATGGTAAGTATCCATAAACGACTTCTAAAACCATGTACCAAAACAACTGGAATATTCCTACTAGAGGAAAGTTATCTCACCATCTTCGTTAGCCATGTCGAGAAAAGCCTGGAGTTTCAAAGCCCTGCGGTAGTACATCATCCCCCGGACTGCAAAGTGTGGTTTTTTTGGCAAATGTGTAAGCATACTGCAAAACATTCTTAAAAATATTTGACTTGTAGCATCAGTACCTGTTCTGCAAAGGGTCTGTCCCCTCAATGAAGCCCAAAGGCGAAGCTGTAAAATGTTCTCATCACTGTCCCAAACCTCTGACTCTTTTTTGCAATTAATTCTTTCCATGAAGTTGTTCCACTCATCTAACAAGGTAAATATAATAATGATCAAGAACATCAACTTATTGCAAGTAGAATGTGATTTCATAAGCAAAGTAGGATTTTGACAGGATGAGAACCTGGATAGATCTTTTGCAAATAGTATAGAATCGATATACCATCTTCATTTTCCATTTCAAGGTCATTTCTTGAGTATACAGTCTCCTCACTGTAGTAAGGGGTAAGAACACTGCCAATTCCATTAAAAAACAGTGAGAACATACTAAAGATGAATGATTAAATTGAAAACACACACTGTCAACTGAGGCCGTGGAAAATGTATCCAACGGTTATGGAAAGAAAGAGAGAATTTCTAGTAAGCTGTACTCGTTCCTCTTCTATGTTCCTGTCCTAGTACATGAGAAATTAACAAGAAAATTCAACCATTTCTGCAAAAAACTATTGGCAACAATTGCACTGCTTCAGAATGATGAGAAATTAACAAGAAAAATCAATAATTTCAGGAAGGAACTATTGGCAACGACAACCCCCCCCCCCCCCAAAAAAAAACCGAAAGGAGAAAGAAGAGACCCCAATAGTCCAAATCATGCTTCAACCTTAGGAGTAGGCTGCACAGAATAAAATGTGAGATTTGCAATAGCAGCTTTCAATTCTTGATCATGCCTAATCCTGATATTTCAAATCAGGAGTAATCCAGAAGAAGAAAGTTTGCTTTGGAATATTCTTCTTCCTTTTGGTGGGGGAGGGGGGGTTGGAGGGGAGGGGCTTTGCACATGGTTTGATATAAATACACAAGTTTGCATCAAAAGCTATGCTGAGAAGCATCTTGATTGGGAGGGCAGCTGCTTTTTGACCCTGGGCAAAGTGTCCTGCTTTTCCATTTTTTATGTTAGAAACGTGCAGAGTGATCTGCAACCTCTTATCTTAGTTTATTTCAAGTGATTTCTATTCATTGATAGTAGGATGCTTACAGTACATCTATGCACATATATTATCGTAAATAGAACTTCTCTTTTATTTTAAAAAGTGGGTCAAAAAAATATCATGAGCATCAATGGGTTACATGGATCCAGCACAGATCTTTCGACTAAAAATTGGCAGGCAATCAAAATCAGGCGAAGCAACCATCTAAGTACTACCATCTCGTGAAAGAAAATACTGCCAACAGAAGTCCCAAATGAAGGATGAACTAGCAGATAAGAACACAAACCAGACCTGAATGAAAGCATCTTACGAACAGTAGGAGCACGTGGCATATCCATGAACAGTGAGTTTGTGAAAAAAGCAACCCTTCTCCGTGCTTCAAGGTTTGTTGGAACATCAATGGCAGACTCTTTCACGGTCAAAAGCAGATAAAGGCGGCGTATCTGGAGACAATGGATTAATATAGCATCTTATCATGCTCCTCAGAAATTAAGAAATGTTTTGATCAATGTATGAGTTCCATCCATACCTGTTCTTCCAACTGTGGGGTAACCTTAGGTGGAAATGCTATAGAAGAAAAGAGCTGATTTCCAGGGACCTTGCCACTGCTAAGTTCGCTCAAATCACTGAAAATACCATTTTGTTTGATTAGTTATGCCAGCAAAGGATGATATTTTGCTCTCATAAACTTTATCAAAAAATACAATCCAACAGGAAGCTAAAACAGGCACACTGACCGAATTTCGTTCACCATCATGTCACGCGTGACAACTTCTAACATGTCTTGCAGTAGCAATACCACATTGTCGCGTTTTTCAGGGTTTCCATCCCTCTTGAACACGGGATAACATGACAAGCCTCAGCATATAAACCATAAAAATTATGCATACAACGTCAATGCAGAATTTATTATTACTCACCACAAATCCCACAAGCTCCACAAATTTTTGGCAAAGGATGGGTAAAGCGCTCATTTTGAAATTCAGGAGTAGCGTATTCTTCGAGATGTTTGTCTCCACTTCTTTTATAATGGCACAAATTATCCTGTTCAATAGTTACTATAATAAGCATACCATGGAAGCTGCTAAGAAATTGATAGGAGTTATGTTAAAGGTTACTGTACTCAGAATTTGCTCAATTCTTGTCAGCCACGTTAACAAAGAACACCAATGGTATTTCCATGGAAGAAAATATATTATCAAGTCGACAGACCAATTTCCATGCAAAAACGGGAATGAAGTTCAGGCAGTTGATGGATGGTGAAGACTTCTACTCTTAAGGAGGACATATTTGTTACAGAGAATATGAGGCTCCTCACAGTTGAGGTGGTGAAGGTCTAAAGGATTGCAAAAAGAGTACCTTGTTTCAGCTATCCTTAAGTTCTTTAACAAGATATCTGGCTTTCCATGAGCATGGATTGGGTTATTCTAAGCATCAAGTTCAATGCCCTAGTACTCATCACACTGGCGTGAAAAGGGAGGCCATTCTTCAAATATTGGGCCAACCTGTCTAGCAACCTAGCCCTATTGTGGCTTTGAACAAAATTTCTAAAAACTTAGAGTGAGGAATTAACTAGGATGGAAAATTCAAACTTTTGTTAGTTGAGTTGCTTAACATGCTGCTTTGAGGACATCCTGTCCTCCAACTTGTACTTCCATCCTCCTCTATCGAGACTATTTCTTTTCCTTCTGCCCCAAAAAATGAAAATGAAGTTGACATGTACCAGGGAAGACCTCGAACAAAATAAATTGACAAGCAAAAGAAAAATCACAGATGGCATAGGACATTGATCAAGACTAAGAGCGAAGTCGCCAGAGGCAGGATCATACAGGAAAGGTGGTGGTGTTATTAAGAGCTAAAATAATGTATGCATGAACTGTTCATTTTGAGTTATCAAATAACAACAGAGTAGCGAATTTACCTTTTCTCAATTTCTCCGACAACAAGAATGTCCAGCAAGCGCTTAAAGGATTCATAGCATTCAATCACGGCACATTTCATATATTCATCTGCAGAAATGCGCTTCCAAAGGTCAGAGTCAGAGTCCTTTGGTCGACGCTGAACAGCCATATCCAGCGCTATTGGGATCTGCATAAGCAAGACAGCAATCAATACTTGAAAAAGTAAGATTCCAGATGCTAAGCAAGTTTCATTGGCCTTGCAGACTCTGCTTACTTTGCTGGCAAGCAAAAAGGGTGGCCATTGAATGATCTTCAAGCTAGGATCCGATGAATAAGGTACAAGTAGCATATCCATCTCCCTGTGTTATGTGGAATTTGGTTCAGTAACAAGCTAAGTATGCCAAAGAAAACAACAAACAGGACCAAGTTCAGGGGCCTTTCCTGTCACTAACAAGATCTTCTTCCCGGAAACTGCATATAATTTCGTTCCAAAGCTGAGAAAATTTAGCTGCTTCACATCTCTTACTTGCATTAGCCTAATAAATATAAGAGCGGTGAATACACCCTTGTGATCAATCTCATATTAACAAAAGTGACATAAGTAATGAACAGAAGAAATAGACGGCCACCTCGGCATAGCTCTTTGATAACGAAAATCCTTTTCTCCGCTTCTTTTCTGAAGGCACCAGACAGGCATTGAACGCGCCTGGTAGTGACTGGAATCTTGATCTCAGCATAAGGAGCGTCCTGATCTGTTGAAGGGAGGGAAAACAGCAACAAACACATGTCAAGGATTGAAATAAAAATAGCTATTACTTGTCTCTCTGGTAAAGAGTTATCACAATCAACTGTCCGTAATCCTAAATTGACTCTGATGAAATTCATTAACACAATGAACATCTGAGGAACCACAAATATCTAGGCTATATAGAGAAAGCAGAAGGAATATCAAATGCATGATAATTCCATGTCTTCATATAATCTACATGTAAGAGAGTTTTCTCCTAAACACAAGAAAGAGAGAGATGCTACTGCAGGATGAGAGAACCTTTAAAGGAAATCAGGGATCAACGCCCCATAAGGACACAGGTTACTACAGCTGCACATTAAGACAAATCCACATCTGATGGCATGGAAGGATCTATAAAGTGTTCAGGACAGAAAACATGTTCTTGTGTTACTTTGATCCAAATTTAAAGCAATGATTGGCATAACAGCAGCTCCTCATCTCATGTAAAACTGATCCAAAATGCTACAGGGAAGTTACATTGTTCTACCCAGTAAAATGTGTTAAATACTAAAACTTCATTTTTCAGTTAAGAGTTATGTAGGAACATCAAATAGGATTTTGGGTCCTGAGAAAGGAAAGAAGACTTAATAAGCAAATACGAGAGAGCCCAGAAAAACGGCTCCTGTTCCTCTGTACATAATTACCTCTCCCAAGCGATCAAATGCTCCAATGAAACCACCATAGATTGTGGAAAATATAGCATACCAAATTTGGGTATCCATGAAATAAACCTGCATGGTTTGGAAATAGATGAAGAGTTTGCAAAGCAACGCTAGCATAATGACAGATATTTAGTAAAGAGACACCAAATTATCCATAACATACCAAGATAACTGGAGCCCACAGTGAGGCAATTGCACCATAACTGTGTTTAGCTGCAGTGAGAAACGCAATATAAGTACAGCATGACAAAGACAAAACTGAAGCTCACAACAAAGGCAAATAACTGGACAATAATTTGTCAAATACCAGAGGGAAAAAATTCGTGCCACTGATATTGAACTTTATTGATGCTCATGATGTCCTTTGTTGGCTTCACCAATGGTTTTATCTGAAGAGAATAAACAGTGATAAGAAGCACACAGCATATTGACTTTAAGAAGACGAAGACTTAGGCGTCATAGAACCTACCATGACAAAGTAACTGAATGCAAATTTTGATGCCAGTAGTAATATCCAGAAAATAGTGTACCTGCAACATAGTTTATTCAAATAGCAACACAAAACATAATTGAATTAAACAAGAAAATTCCAAAAGAAATTCAAATATCTGAGACTTACTTTAGAAGAGAAAATTGGCTTTCATGCATTCCTCGGCCTACGTAGATTCTGGGCTGCATGAGTACGAGAAAATTCACTTCATATGGCAATAAGGAAACTTGAAAGTTGAAAAAGGGGGGAAAAAATCCAATTTCGGCCTAAAATGCCCATTTATTGTCTGTTTCCTTGTTGAAAAGTTCATGATGCCACTGTAAAAACTATTTGTGACAAAGAGACTGCCTTCCTTTGCTGGGTTCTTTGATTTTATCATATGTCATATATTGAAAGCGAGCTATGCTTCCTATTCTTACATTTTTTTTTAATTAAATAAATGCAATATCTGTAAGTTTGAGAATTTGAGATGTGGATAGACACCGCAGTTCTCTGAAATAGATACAAGCAAGATTTCGATAGTTCAGTTTAGTAACTTAGATGCCACCGAACAATACGTAACCTGGTAATTGTGAGAAAGAGAGCTTACTTGCGACCACCACATGAAAAACCTTATGATGAGCCAATCAGAATTTTCAAAAAAACGTCGAAGCATTGGGAAAAGGAACAATGCTGCGGCCAGTACGTTTGGTAGCATGTACAATGCTACTGCCAGCAGATACAGAGTGGGAATACCCATCAACTGCCCTAGATATGATATGGCATTACGAACTTCTTGTGGAACCACATCGAAAGAATGCACATAAAACAGTAGAAGAGCTACAGCCCATGCAAGACTAGTGACTATCTTCAAAACACTTCTCAGTACGGCCATAAATTTCCACCGACGCTGGGTTGGAGGATTGATAGCAACGTCCAGAACACCTAACAACACAGCATCAGAAATAATTATGACCAATTAAAAGCACCAATTGTAGCAATTCCCACTATCATACATATTCAGAATCATATAGTACACAAGAGGAATCATGTCAGTATGCTATCTGAAGTGTATGGCCAGGTTGACTCCTATCCAGTAATGTAAGAAAAATCATTCAACTCCGGAAGGAGCTGTAGAAATCTGTCGTATACAATTTTAATAGTGTAGCATAATGCTCTGTAAAAAAAAACCTTTGAAAAGGACGTTGAATTATGAACTGTAAAATTTTCAATTCTCTGCACAAATAGAAGTTCGACTGAAAGATGGTTTATATATGGGCAAATTAATCCTTATCGACATGGCATCTCAGTCTTCTGTTTCACTAGTTAGAAGTTCATGCATGGCTAAGTTGGTAAGAAGTATTTAGGATAATTGAAAGTAATGATGTAAAAAATATTTGGTAGTGTGTGCCTCTTTTATTTTTAAGAAAAAATCGAAATGTGGCTTCTCGATATGCAGAAATAGAGTTTAAAAGAAAATCATGCAAATTTGATTTATTATAGCACATAAAATGAAATATTATACTTTTGGTGAGACGAAAGAAAGACGTACGAAAAAATAATATGGTAAAGACATTAGAGAAACACACATGAGCGAAACGAAGTAAATGGATTTAAAAACAAATTGATACGGCAATAGCTTGCTCAAAAAGCCAGCAAAAACTTGCAAAAATTAAGTTGTTGGCATAACTATTCATTTGAATAGTAACAAGGGTTATTTGCCTTTAGAACGTAAGGACTTGAACAAATGAAATGATTTTCTAAGTATAAAAACAGCCAGAACTGTCCACAGATCCAATATGTTGATCGTGTCTGATGGATCGTTCTGACAACGACAGCAGGATACTACACAGCCTCAATTGGATTGCTAGAACAAGATAGAAATCCTCACCATCAGACATGGTGATTCTATTAAAGAAGTGACCAAAACAGGTCATACATAAACATATATCAACAGACATAAAATAGTCCCTCAGTTCACCATTGATCATCCTACTTGCTTCCCACATCCCATATTGCGTTCCTATTCAAGATAGCATACAGTAAAGTTCCTCCCTTGTACATCACAGAAAGTTATTGCAAACTAAAGATTTGTGTGCCATTTCTCTTTCCATACTTCTTTAAAGACCAGCCAAGAAATTTGTATACTATACCGTATAGGATATTTCAAGCAGTATGCTAATCAAATAAGTTGATGTGAAGACTTTCGTAATAAAGTAATCGGTTGGCAAATGAAAGTCAACAGTGGCGGTGTACCAGTGCACATCATTCTATTAATTTCCACTCTATTTTATTTTATTCAAGTTCACCCTCATATTTGTATCCACTTTTGGCTAGCTGAAAGGCCCAATTTGGACAAACTTTTTGAAGTTGGGGTCATTGTGGACTAAAGAAAAGGCCTCTGTAAACTGTCCTCCGCTTCCTCTCTATCAAGCAGTAGGCAGCAAATGGTTTTTAATCAAAGGTCTAGCAGAAATTATTCTCTATGATTCAGATGTAAGGCTGCTGGAAGACTACATTTGAACACCCCCCCCCCCCCCAAAAAAAGGGGTCTACTTAGGACTTCTAAGGCATGGATTTGGATTTGATTTAATGTGATAGATTGACCTTTGCAATCTTTCTGAGACTTCAGTTATGGATATACAGCTCTATGGTCCATGATTGGCTGCAATAACTCTACCATGAAATTGATGTCGCTAATCTTTTAAAGATTGATCCTGACTGTTTCAGACCATATAAAGCAACAAAAACATCCCAAATGTAATGAAATTTTGAAAGAAGGAAACACTCAATCACTATGCTGTTACTAAATTCACTAAGAACCACACCTTTATACTACGAGATCAGGCAAACTATATACTAAAGAAAGTCCTATGTCCTTGATAGCATAAAGAAATAACAGGAGCAAAGAACATAAAAAACCACAGTCGATGACATATTGTTGCCATCATCCAACTGTGGCCTACAACAGCACAAATGCTGCCATCACTAGACCCTTCCAAAATCACACAAACCATGTCTGCAGAGTCTAGCAAAGGGAGGCATACTCTGAAGCAAGCGAAGGAAAGCTGCAGTGATGAAGATACTTGAAACAGGATATAAGACATCAAGGATCTCCAACAGTGGAATTTCAGTCCACGCAATGATCACCATGACCTGCAGTGCAGTTCTTTGATTAAACCACTTTCCATGCCAAGCTAGGAAAGCAGACAGTAGAATCAAATTTAGAAGTTCATGTTATTATGTGCAGATACCTGTAAGGCCAGTATAAAGAATGTCCATAGGCGATCAAAACTTCGAAAGATATGCCAAAATGTTCTGGTCTCAACAAAATAGGATTTCCCTGTGCCTTTAGAGCTTCCCTGGGCCATCTTTTTCCCCTGGAATTTGACAACTAGATTAGCTTTGGGTGCATTCCAGCATAGGAATTTTGTGATCACTTGGATGTTACCTTTGCATTATCATGTGTTGATTTGAAAAATTCTCCATCATCGCGCATTGGCCAACCTAATGAGAAACAACCTGATGACCTGGATGACAGAAAAGGAAATTGAATGTTAAAGAATGCAATAATAACGCAATGACCTAGAATCTGAGTGAATTGTGAAGCCAGTGCTAATATTGTTGCAGACCAGAAATACTCGTTCAGGTCATCATAATTACACCAAGCTGAGTAAGGCGCCTTCCCATTTTTGCTCTTTTGAGCTTCCTAGAAAGAACAACACAGTATGTTAGGACAAAAATGGCAGCACCAAAAGCCTAAGCACTTTAAATGTCATTTACCTTGTCGATCACACGGTAGAGGGGTGTGATGACCTTCCTAAGAAAAGACTCATCATCACCACCATAAGAAGGCTTTATGTTTTCTCCCGTCACAACGCTGACGTTTCCAGCTAGTAAACCATGCAGCTCATATGCCATCTAATGAACATTCAGAACAAATCATATGATAATATTCCCCTGTATAGCTTACTCAATGTCATAAGGTATACTCTGGGGTCAACGCAAAAACAGTGCTTACATTATGAAAAATGTAGCATAGACATTCTGGCAGAAAGCGAATGTTAGCTGCTTCACCCCAGATAAGAAGATATAAGCCCATATATAGGATTTTCCTCTGCTGAATTTCTTGTTGACCTTGAGGAAGCCTGTTTTTGATAAAAACACAATTAAAAATAAAAACAAATGAGCTGGATCCATTGCCGACAGACCAGAGAAGAAAAGTTGCTCAGGCGGATTTCAAGCATCGCTGTTCTTGAAAAAAGATTTTAATAGGTCCACCTTAAACTATGCTTTCGTCCTAAATATTTGCACCAGGTTTTGTAGTTTTTGAAGAGTTTGCTCATTAAAGTATCCACGGCTCGGTCATCAAGCTGCACAAGAAAAAGGTCAATTAGAGCTCGTGGTTGGACAGACTACAGCAGATGGAAAAATAACGTAGATTTATGTTCATTCAATATGGGGTCATCTCAACCCATTAGCATCAATATAGCCACAAGTAAAAGCACACACATTGTAAAAGGATAAAAGAAGACAACCAAAGGGTAGGGAAAAGTTCCTACCTGGTTCAGAGGTTCGGGCCTTGGGACAAGTCTTATTTGAATATTTGCAAGTAGTATAATCAAGTGCTCTCGCTGATTCCGAACATTGTCCCTCTGCATCAATTAAACAAGCCAAATTCAAGGGTCACTTTGACACCGTGTTTACCTGAATATAAAGTAGTTCAAAGCTATTGAGAGGGGGTCTATAGACAAAAAGAGGATGTGCCTGAAATCCAAACATAGCTCTCAGCCAATCAAAAAGGTCCAAGTCATTCGTTTTCTGCCTATGCTGTTCAAATGCAGGTGGCCAGGCTAACCCACGAGTGTTCCATAATCCTGTAACAGCAGCCTTAACCTGATAAGAGAGGAAAACAACAGAATTAACCACAACATTGTATTGGAGAGACCTGAACAAAGAGAACCCCCCAAACCCCCCCCCCCCCCCAAAAAAAAAGCCAAGCATAGCATTAAAAATTGTCATGTTTTGTTCGACAGAACTACAAATTAGACAGTAACCTGTAACACAGAAAATGCAACTTGTCATAAAGTCAATGGTCATTGATGGTAAAAGAAGGCATCGTTATCAAGCATGCAGGACTTACTGGTGGATGGGAGGAGGGTTAGGGGGAGGAAAAAAGGCTCGGGACCTGAAAGCATTGACGATTTATGGATTCTCTCAGTCTGGAACATGGAAATAACAATGTGCATTTGCTTGGAAGATTAGTGAACAACATAGCAACATGGCCCCCCCCCCCCCCCCCCAAAAAAAAAAAATTAGCTATTAGGGTCAAAATGCTTCAATTTTTGGGAGTCTATGTTACCTACCTCTTCAAGCTGCATGATGCTCTGAGAAGCTCCAGCAGCATCCAGTGGAAGAATATTATAAGGGGCATATATGTTTTGCTTCTCCTCAACATCTCTAGCAGCAGCAATAATCTAAACACCCCAGAAACACATCACATTAGAATTGATCATTCGTTCGGGCATTTCATCGAACAGGGTCTATGCATGAGAAAAATAGCAAAGCAAAGGGTACTAATCAATGGGGGAGTTGAACCCACCTCAGGGGCAACTTCTTCAACTTTTTCAGTCTTGTTAACAGCACACAGGACTTCAAAGAGGACTCCAGCAGTTTGATAAGCTTTGCCCAATTGGGCTCTATCAACTTGATCCCCTTGATCAAGAGCTTGAATGTACTGGGAGTAATATTGCTGGTAGTAGCTCTCAATTTCGCGGGCATCAGTCTTTTTCACACGACGAGCAAGGCTTGATGCATTGTCCTGGTTCAGCAATTACTCCAATTAATTTTATAATTTTTTTCTTGAGTATTCCAAAATGTTCTAAGCTTCCATTTATGTGCTTTAGGAATTCACTCTTTTTTTGGGGGGGGGGGGGGGGGGGGGCGCCGCTTTGGCGCTGCATTGTGGCAATGAAAAGGAGCGAAAAGCACCCAGCGTATTATCAGTTTCTCTCGATGTAATTGCACTCGAGAATTCTTATTTACTATAAAATACATATGATTATATATATATATATATATATATATATATATATATATATATATATATATATGCACACATTTAAAATACAATATATTTTGAGAACAATCTATGTCATAATACTTTTCCCTTTTCTTAATGGCGAGTAACCCACTGAGAATACACCTAGATTCACATTATAAGTGGTGATTAGTGAAAAGGTGTAGGTCAAGAACTTGTTATAACTTTGTTGCATGCATTTTTATTTTTCAATTCTCTATTAATTAGACTTTAATTATTTCATAGTTCATAGAATCGGTTATTTAAGATACTAAAACTCAATAAAGGTCTTCGCTTTTGGGGGTTCAAATGAGAGCTTATGTTCAAATTACACTTAAAGACATATTTTCCAGGATTGAAGAAACGTAAAATTTTTCAAAAGCAAGGCAAACAAGTAACAATGACGATAAGAGATAAAAAGATAGTGTAAAGATCGATAGTGAAAAATGTTAATACCCTCT
Organism: Selenicereus undatus; assembly: GCA_017589665.1. Taxonomy (NCBI): domain Eukaryota; kingdom Viridiplantae; phylum Streptophyta; class Magnoliopsida; order Caryophyllales; family Cactaceae; genus Selenicereus; species Selenicereus undatus. The sequence continues at coordinate 81,302,040 of JACYFF010019584.1, forward strand.
CCAGACGTTGTAATAAAGCTGTTTTAAATTGTCGTACACCACGACCTGTAGAGTTAGGATCCAACCTATGCGCCTTCTCAAATGCATAGAATCGACCTGAGTCATTCAATTTATACCAAAATCAGAAATAAACATAACCCAAAAGAAATTTCAGTCCATCAACACTAACACCTTCAAGCACAAAGTTCAAAAGAATTGTAAAATGAAATAGTAGAGTTTAGGGAAAGGAAACAAACATAAATAAGCAACACGTGGGCGCAAAGCTTCAATCTCGCTGGCGACACGGAGAATGGGGACGATAGATACGAGAGATGAAGGGACGACTTCATGATCAAAAACCTCCGATGTGACAGTTGTCATTGTTGTGTTCCTTGATGGCCTTCTAGTTAAAGTGCTAGGCTCCGTTTCTGGTGATGAACTCGACATCTTTTCTAACCACTCTTTTCTCTATTTATTTTTTTCAGTTTTGTAAATGTTATTTGCTATGCGATATTTAACTTGATCTAACAATCGAAGCAAAAATCATATTTAGTCCACTTTGCGATCATAAAATCATCTCTAAAATGGAAAAAATTGCGAAGACATTAGTAAGCTCAAAAAATATAAAACTATAAAGCACACCATGTATCTTGGATTTTCCGTGGAAAAGAAAATCAAAGGTGGCATTGATTACAAAGTTTGCATTTAATATGAAAAATCAATGGTAAATGTACAATTGGGAAAAAAAATTGGAAATATAATTAATATAAAAAGCATAAGCAAAGTAGAACAAATAAACTTAATTGGTTGAAGCATATGAACAAAATGCAATGTAAATTTGAGAGAACTCACTGAAATATTTCAAGGTTGGTTGTTAACAAAGTAAGACAAAAGATCCTTGGTTTAGAGAAATGAAGAGGAACAACTAAAGAACAAAGAAGGAGAGCATGGGTTTTTAAGAACAGGTAGATTTAGAGAGAGAACGAGAAAAAAAAGTATAACAAATCAGAGACAGCAAGGTAAAATGACACGTGGAGTAGAGATAATGACATGAAGAAAGAGATGGATAAACACAAATCCCGGATTTAAGAGAGAAAAAAGAGAAACAATTTGTTATAACAATGTGGTTTTTCAAGATGTGTGAAATCTAAATAACTAACTATGACTAAATGAGGGGAACTCCTGCTCTTTTGCTCACGTTTTTGTTGTCTGATGAGATCTACCTCATTTTGATTCCTTTACAACCGTTTTCAACTTTTCTGTTGATTTTTTAGTTAGATATACCATAAATTCTTATTCTACAATTGACTTGTCTTACCACCACTTTAGGCTTAGGTGTTAAATATGTGACAAATAGTAAAGCTCGCTTATTTTTATATATCAGCTTCATCGCTATAGTAATATTAGTAGAGTTTCTAACCTTTTCACTTTGAAATATGATATCTTATCAGTTATCACATAAATTGCAAAACGCTTCACACCAAACACCCAAGTTGCACTTGATTGTATTCATATAAAAGCATATTCATGTTGTAGTCATTTTGAAAATGCTCCTCTAAAATAAAGCAATTTTAGACTCATTTTATTTTAAGATTAATTCCTAGGAAACTATTCATGATTTTTGAAATAATCTTTCAAAATCAAAAAATTCATAAACTAATTATCTTTAAACTTCATTCTTAATCTATCCTTTTTTCTTTTTCATAAAAAAAGTTATATGACATACTTAATTCATTACTTTAGGCTTTTATTTGCAAATGGGATTTTTTTTTGAGTTAAAGATTCATTCTTATATTAAAATATTTATAAATTAATTCTTTAGATAAGCCCATGAAAGTGTTATTCGCAATATCACTAGTCATCATACACATAAAATATAAATTAATAATTCATTTTATCTCTTATGTATTGCTTTCTCTCTTTGATTGCATTTGCTTGAATAAAAGAATGAAATCCAGAAATTCAAACAATATTATACATAATCTTTTGTGTGGCGCACATGTGAGTTGTTATTTAAACAACTAATTTCGTTGAATATGACAACCTTTTTAATACGTAGAAGAATCAAGAAAAATAAATTTTTGAGAAACTTTGACAAACAAGATTCTTATATTTCCTTTTTCTTTAAGCTTAAAATTGAAGGCTTCATGTTTTTCAGTGGATTTGACAATTTGTTGGTATGAAAAATACTTGAAATCAAATTTAATATAATTGGAGAGCCTTTGTTTTTCGTGAATTATGAAAACTATGTTGGTAGCTAGCTTAAATAATAAGTAGTTTGATAATTGCATATTTCCACAATTTCTTTTGAAAAATAAGCAAAGTATCACAATAAACACACACATGCGCACGCACACGCATACATGCATACATACATAGTTAAATGTATTGCTATTTAGCATGTGTTATGTAATAGTGTTTTAGGTAAAGACTTGTGACTTAGGTAGAGGTTAAAGGTTAGTGGTAATTTTTTAAGTTTTGAGCAAATGCAGTGGTTGTAGTTGTTAGAGGTTTAGGTAGTCTTCTAGAAAAGCTACAAGAAGTAGCGCTTGAAACCCACTGTATAACGATTTTAATTATAATTCCACATTTATGCTATTTTATTAGACAAAATGCTTCGACTCTGATATCCCTTTATGTCATTTTGCACAAGTAGCTTTGCTTAATTTTTAACCCTTTTTCTATTTTTAACTTCTATTTTGTGGTTACATCCTTACCACCAAATGACAAGCAAATCTTGAATATTTGATCTCTAGGTTTCATTAGACTATTCTTTTGTTGTGCATCTGATCAAGAAATGAGTACAAAATAACTAGGAAGACGTGAACTATTTGAAGGATTTTCAAAGAGACTAAACACATATATATTTTTCTAGCTCATTCATCAGCATCATAATCCTTCTTTTTTATGCATAGCATGAAAGTTCGCACAAAAAGTAAAGAAGCATGTTCAAAACAAGTGAGAAGTTTCATAAAATGACTAGAAATGCCATCCAAAAAGACTGTTTGTATGTGGTAACCATTAATTTTGCAAAATTGATTTGTGCACCTTCACAATAAAAGAAGTAAAATAGTTTTGTTTTGAAAAGATTTTTTTTTTTTTTACCTCACCAAATTATTTTGTGCCCTAGGCCCTTGCTTGAGCCTAGCATAAGGGCAACTAGGTTCCAACTTATGCATTTCTAGGACTCAAATCTTTACTGAAAATTATGTTAGAAACTTCTTTTGATAAACATCACAAAACCACTTCTTTCTTTTATGTAAAACAAATTCCTCTCATATAAGTTCAACCTTCCTTTTGCAAAATTTTCAAACTAACTCATTGTAAGCACCAAATTGATGCATAAAACAACAGAATACTTGCATTCCTAATAATTAGTACTTGTAAATACAATGTTTTCTTAGTGCATAAAATTTCTAAAAAGTTTTAAAAGCATTTAAAGCCCATAACTTTCGAAAATAATTTTACTGGGGTTTGCATGATTTGCAAGCATGGGGACTTGAACCCAAAACGTTGAATATGAATGAGTGAATTATAACCAGTGAGGTGGCACATTGCCTCGTGAGACAACTCTTACAAACAACAACAACGGTGGCACATTGCCTCGTGAGACAACTCTTACAAACAACAACAACAACCAATGTGGGTCTCGCTTTCGCAGGGTCTGGGAAGATCCAGATGTACTCGGTCTTACCTTTGCCAACATCCCTGCCCGTATAGAGGCTGATTCCAAGAGACCCCCAAAACAAGATTTTGTGAAAACCTTTTGTAGAAGAATGATTTCGTAAAAACATTTATGGAGAAAAACTAACGATAAGCAATAGGGAATGAGCTAAGAAATACTAATAAATCAGGTGATAATAACTATGTGGGCATAAGTACAACATAGTAGATGAACTTACTTTACCTTAACAAACAGAGGTAGGCAAACAGTGTCTCTTCTCAGATGCATGTACTACCTGCATACAAATACAACATATGAAAAAACCACAACCAAACCTACCCTACTGCAACCGAGAGACAACTACGAGGCTAACTCTATATGATCAAAGATTTTAATCCTATCCCGCCATAGTCTCCTATCATGGGCCATGTCCTCCGTCAACCCTACAACTTTCAAGTCTTCTCTAATCACCTTGTTCAAACTCTTCTTTAGTCATCCTCTCCTTCTTTTACCTTCGGGGATGTTAATCCTCTCACATCTCCTCACTAGAGCATCCATACTCTTTCTTTTCATATGGCCCAACCATCTGAGTCTTGTTTCTCTCAACTTATCCTCGATGGAAGGCACTTTAACTAAGTCTTTAATTACTCCATTTCTAACTCTATCCATTCTCATATAACCACAGATCCATCTAATCATCCTCATCTCTACTACCATTAACCTTTGAACCTGTGTCTTTTTTTATAGGCCAACGCTTCAATCAATACAACGCAGCAGGTCTAACTACCATATGATAAATTTTATCTTTTAATCCTACAGGTATCTTCTTATCATACAGTACGCCTGAAGCATACTTCCATTTTTGTCAACCCATTTTTATGCTATGGTTAATATCTTCGTCAATATCTCCTTTCTGTTGAATAATCGAGGCTAAATATTTAAGCTTTTCGACCTTTGGTATTGTCATCCCATCAATGTTGACTTCCCCCATTGCCTCTTCCCTTCCACTGAAACAGCAATGTAGGTATTCAGTTTTTGACCTACTTACTCTAAAGCCACTGGACTCCAATGTATGTCTTCTACACTCAAACTTGCTATTAACTCCCTCTCTAATCTCATCAATAATAGCAATGTCATCTGGGAATAACATACTCCATAGTAACTCATCTTGAATTCCTTTTGTAAGTTCATGTATAACTATAGTGAAAAGAAAAGGGCTTAAAGTGGAACCCTATTAGAAATAGAAATAGGGAATGACAACATGAATGGAACTGTCGTTGGGACCTATTAGCAAGATTTTACAGCCTAGCGACAGCTATTGGGTTCTGTTGCAAGCCCCTGGGTTATGTTTTGCATCCCATTGCTAAAATCACATGTGATTGTATTGTTGACTACTGCAATCAGGATAATCAGAGATTGATTTGGCTGATTGCATGCAAATCAACCTAATTCTGCCACATTTTACAATATTTGAGAATAAAAATTATTTGATTTATATTCTTGAATTATTTCCTATTTAGAGGAGTCACCTTTCCAATCCTATGGGTAGAGGTATCACCCCTCATTTTCACACACACACACACTCCACCTGGGAAAATTTTACTATTTTCTTTCATATACACTTCACCTAGAGGAAACTCTACCTCACCCCTCCCCTATACAAAACCTTTCCCAACACTTGGTGGTAATGAAACTCTACCAAATTCTTTACTCAAAACTTTTACAAAAGGACACTTATTTTAAAAAGGACTAGCCCCATCATACCTTTACGTATTTGGTAGGCAAGGAAGCCAAAGAATAATTGCTTTGCTGCTCTACTCAAATTGAAGTAGATCTTGAGGGCTATAACCTAAGCACAATGATCTCATTTATTGCTTTCTTAGTTCTTGTCTTTTTTAGCACGTTCTTGTTTGACCCTCCGTGATTATATGCTTTATACTTCTATTCATGTACATAAAATAAAAATATGTTTGTAATAAAGTGACCACCTAAATTTATTACCTTCATTTACTTTTAATTATTTTGACATGAATTGCGAATAAGTGGTCAGCAAAAATATTTTTCTTATTAGATGTCTCACTAAACAAGACTAATTAATAAAAATTAACTATTGCAAGGAACTAGAAAATATAAATTTTAACACATTAGTAGAGATCGCTTTTTAAGTGCGTGATCTAATGATGGCTTTTCACCATCCATTAGATCATACCTTTGCCCTCGAATCCATTCTCATGGTTCGTAGCCATGAAGTCATTTATTTAATCCCTATTTGGAAACGTCAAGAATTATAACCCTATTTAAAAAAAACCCCCTTCTTCCTCTTGAAAGTCAAATCTCATGTCCCTCATTTGTCCCTTTGGCTTTAAAGATTACATTGAAGAAGAAATTTGGAATTTTCTATAGAATTATAGGTTTGTACAGTTCCTTTAAAAATTTGTGGCAATTCTATAAAATCAAAGCACCATTCCATCTTATCACATTAAACATCATTTTGAGAAAGTCGATTTGATGCATCCCCCTTGAAAGAGGGTCGACTGCGAGGTCGAGAAAAGGAAAGGTGATTAAGCCTCGGGGACCCTCGACCCTCCCACAGGCCATCACCATCGGTCCTTGGTGCTTTGAGTGAAGATTTTACTAGGGATATGTACATAAGAGGGTAAGACTTGAAATAAATGAATGAATTAAAAATTTTGTTTTTTGATTCAAGACTTGTATCGTGTGGTATGTTTGCATGATGTGCTCGGTCTTGGTAAATGTCAAAGTTTATTGAGTGTCCCTTAGTAAAGCATGCCCTTAGGATTATCCTTTTAACTTTGAAAATCATGTGGAACTCCTTACTGTAGTTATCCCTTCCTATTCGATCATAGCGTTGCCTCTAAGGAGAACCACGGTGTAGCTCTTCAAAGCACACCACTTCAAAGATAAAAAGAGTAAAGCTCGTCCCACTTGGACATTACAACCACTGACTCCGCTACATGGCCCTTGGACATAGATTTATATCAAACCTAATGAGAATGATTACCTTGAATAAGTGTTAAGTATTTCTCGTTCAACTCCTTTTATATGTCAAGAGAGTCCACTTTTAATACAAATCCGTGTCTTTTAGCCTTTTTGACCAAGAACGAAAGCACTACCAGGAATGTAAAGTGCCCTAATTACAAACTTGTGGACATAGCTCAATAATGGTTGGATTCATGCTAGCAGTGATTGGAATTCTACCATAAGAGCCTCAATAAGGATAACTTAGTAGTTATGTTTTTTTTATGATAGTAAAGGTTGGAAGGAAGTCAGCAACAAGGCAAAGTCATGAAAATTGCCCCATGCCTCCTTCCAAACTCCCTAGTCTTAAACCTTAGGATTTCAGCTCTATTGATAGCCTTGAGGTTGGTTTACTGCTCTTTTCCCTCCTCCCCCTTTTCTTTTTAAAATCAAAATCCAGTAATCATTCTTTTTTTCAAAACAAAGATTTTTTGCTTTTCCTAAAATCTCAAATTTTGTGACTTATAAAGGCAAAATGGGGCCTTAGAGAAAGGACCATCATGGTCAGTTAGCAAGATCTAAAACAAGCTCCTATTCCATGACATATAAAGACAATAATAACAAGCATCATGAGAATGATGGTGATTCTGCTGAACAAATTGCAACTTATATGGCTGATTTGATACCGCAAATGGAAACCCAATTAAGTCTAAATTTAATGAGCAACAAAAAATCATAAGTGACCTTGCCAAAAAGAGATATGAGCATGAGGCTGAAAATGAAAGGGAGGAGGATGTCTTCTCCATCCATTTGATCCATAAGAAAGATCAATCACCAATGGATCAAAGGCATAACTTTAGAAAGGCTCTTAATTGTTTGAGAATCGATTTATAGATCCAACCCTTACACCCCTAAGATAAAAAGAAAACTAAGTTTTCCATCTGCAAAAATTTGAAATTCATAGGCCTTGGTAACCCATCCTCACATACAAGGAATTTCATTATGAACCTAAAGGGCAATGGGAAATTCATAGGCCTTGGTAACCCATCCTCACATACAAGGAATTTCATTATGAACCTAAAGGGCATTGGTAAATCCTTGTCAAATATTCCTCTTACTCTAGTAGAAACGGTGAGTAGCCTAAAGGGCATTGGTAAATCCTTTTTTTCTCAAATATTCCTTTTTTCTCAATCATGTTACCACCTTAGCATTTAGTCTAGCAGCCAAGGGCGGAGCCATGGTGGGGTCACTTGGGGTCAAGCGACCCCGCTCAAAAATAAAATAAAAAAATCGATCAGTTATGTTAAAAAATAAATAAATACATTATATATATAACATATGAGGTAATTAAGAGCATCAAAGTAAGTTTGGTCCAGCGGTTGGATGGGTGTGCAAGTTCAATGCAGAGGGCGAATGGTTGTAGTTTCGAATCCTACTACTAACATTTTCAGTCAATAACTCTCCCCTTTCTTCTTTCTGGCCCCAAGTTTTCGAATTAGAGCCTGGCACAGCTCGACTCCACCCCCACCCCTCATTCTCAATTTCGCCTCGCTACCTATACACCCAGTCGCCCACAACGGCATGCCCATGCCCTCACCCACTCGTGGTAGCTGGCAACCGCTCTCAACTAGCTAGGCGTGCCACTCCATTGCCCGCCCATTCGACGCCCCTTCCTCACCACCAACGCCAAAACTATCTTCGAAGGTACAAACCCGAAAATCCTAGATCTAATTCTAAGTATTTAGTTTAATTTTAGCTATTATTTGTTAGATTTTCAACTGTTTAGCTTTTCATTACTTAGATGGCTAGATTAATTGTTTAAAACTTTAAATCATTTGTCAATTCTGATTGTATGTGCTGTTCGTTGGTTGGATTCGCCACTAATTAGCTTCAATTGTTGAATATCCTGTACTTGTCTAATTGAATTTTTTTGCTCTAGTTGAAAAAGCATACATACTTCAAAAAGTTGCCAACTAAATCATCATTTCCAAGACGATTTTCTTAATTGCATTAGCTTTGTAATTTTATTTTTATGAATATTGATAAATTTAAAATTCCGAATCTTATATGTTTGAACTCGACCCCGCTTGATTTAATGCTTGTATTCACCACTGCTAGCAGCTATCAAGTCATGCCACTGGAACCTAATTTCAAAAAATATGGATGATTTGTTCACAGAGCATAAGTAATGTCCAATGCATGCATTAAACTCAGCCTCACAACAATGTGAAATAAAAAGCATTCCTTCAATTCTCTTTATCAAATCTTTTCTTAGGTTTTTAAAAAGATGGGGACTATTAAAACTCAATTTTAATTCAGTAGAGACCATTAAAATTCAAGATTCTTATACTGGTGCAGACCATTAAAATTCAAAATTTTAAACCCATTAAGACCTTTAAAATTCTAGATTCTAAAGCTGGTGTAGGGCATTAAAACTAAAATTTTTGAACCTGTGGAGACAGTTAAAACTCAAATTGTTAAATCAGTGCAGACCATTAAAATTCAAATTTTTAAACAAGTGGAAACCATTAAAACTCAAATTTCTAGAACTGGTGGGGACTAGTAAATCTAAAATGTTTTTAAATTGGTGGGAACCTTAAACTGAAGGTGACCATTAGACCTTTAATTTTTTTATAAGGGTGAGATTGTTAAGCCCCAATTTTTTTTAAAACCAAGGCAGATCGTTAAAACTCGAATTTCTAAATGAGTGGAGACCATTAAAGTCAAATCCTTTAAACCGATGGAGACTATCAAGCCTCAAATTTTAAATCATCGAAAACTGTCAAGCCTCAAAATGTTTTACTCTTCTCTTCGAAATGAACCCCAAACCTTTCAAAACTCCCTTTTATAAAAAAACTCCAAAACTATTGACACTTCTCCTCTAAAATAAGACCGGTGCTTCTAAAGCAAGGCTTTGTCCCCTGAAAGCTCTCTTACATTTGCTCTCGCATCTACATATATCTTGCATGACATTCACATACTTTGTCGTTCACCCTAACGGCATCCGCCAAAGTAAGTGCCAAATTGATGTCTATGGGAATTTAGACTAACTGCATGTTTGCAAGTCAGGTGCATTCTCTTAATGCTGACAATTAGCTAACCCATTAAGGGTAAAACAACACAAATACTTGGACTTCGAACAATCATTCCTCAAATAAAATGTTTTTTAGTGCATAACAATTTGTAAACAGTTTTAAAATCATTTTAAACCCAAATTTTTCAAAAACAATTGCAAAAGGGTAAAAGGCTTGGGGTTTGCAAGATTTGTTAGCATGGGGGCTTGAGCTCGAGACCTTAAGCATGAGTAAGTGATATTGTAACAAATGGAGTGGCATTTCCTCTTGTTGCAACTCTAACAAACAATTCTTTTAAAGTACAAAAAGTGAATGGAGGAGCTGCCAATGAGAACCAGTGACAAGTTTTTACCACTTGGCGGCTACCATTGGGTCCTATAGCAAGCTGTTGGGTCCTGCCTTGTACCCCATTCCTAAAATCACACATGATTATAGTGATGATTGCCGCAATCAAGCTAATCATATATGGGTTTAGCTAATTGCATGTAAATCAACCTAATTCTATTATATCTTACAATATTTGAGAATAAAAATGATTTTATTTATATTCTTGAATTATTTCCTGCTGGGCAAAGTCACCTTATTAGCACCATAAATAGAGGTAAGCACCCCTCATTTTCAGACGTGCACACCACCTAGCAGAACTATACTCTTTTCTCTTCTCACACATATTAACCTTGAGGAAACTCTACCTCACTCTCCCCTCGCACAAAACATTTCTCAAAATGTTCAATAACGAAACTCTACCAAATTCTTTGATAAAACCCTCTACAAAAGGACACTTCTTTTGAAAAGAATTAGCTGCATCCCACCCTAACAAATTTAGGAGGAAATTAAGTTAAAGAACCATTATTTGCCCACTCTACCCGAATCAAGGTGAGTCCTAAGGGCCATAAACTAAAGAGAATAAACTCATTTATTGCTTTCTTTAGTTCCTGCCTTCTTTCAGCATTTTTTGTTTGATCCTCCAAGATTATTTGCTTTATACTTCTACTTTTGTACGTAAAACAAAAATATGTTTATAATAAAGTGACCGCCTAAATTTATTATTTTCTTGTACCATTTAATTATTTTAAGATGAATTGTTAATAACTGGTCACCAAGAATGTTAAATGTCCCACGAAAGAGAATGAGCCACGTGGTGGAAAAAAAGGAAGGTCGATTGCACCTCGGGGAGCCCTAGCCCCCTTTCCTTCACCTGCGGACCATCACCATTGGTCTAGGGTGCCTTTACTCTTATATGATGGCTTATATATACTCTTTTTTGTTAGCATTAATTCTCTTTTGATAGTTATACAACTAACAATTTCATCCAAATATCTTGAAATACAATTCCTAAACAAAGTAATTGCACCACTAGGTTTTCTCTTTATCATTTAATATGATTACAAATTGGTTATTTTGAGAAAGACAAGAATGCCATGGATTTGCTTACTAATTTAATTAGATATTCTTAAAATGTCAAGAGGTTAGATATATATGGTTGGGTGCAAATAATGAGATCATGACTTATCAGGAGCAATCAAGTTTTGTGTCTCAACAACTAGTATTATGAGCAATTAAGTATCAGTTAGTAATCAAGTTTTTGCATAGAAAGACAAATATTGCACCACGACTGTAAAAAATATGGGATATTAAAGTCTTGTATCTTGGGTTATCAATATGTTTATTTTCAAAATCTAGAAAAAGATCAACAAGTTTAATGGAGGGATTGATGAAAAGAACTGTTATAAGGGTATTTTATCTTTTTAGTCAACCACTATCATGTTCTTCATATTTTCTTTATTTATAAGAGAGTTGTTCCTAACTCATTGCTATTACCGTTATTTTCTTTTGGATTGGGTTGATTAAATTGAAGGACTAACTACTAGTAAAGTTGCACCTTGTATAGAGGGGCACATTCAAACTTTTGTAGTCAATTTGTAGATATATGATTAGGGAATTATATTGTAGTAGACCAAATGCAACGAAATAAAGTATATTAAATTTTGATGCAAGGGCTTTAGATAAGGAATAACAATTGTCAAGTATTGTTAGCAGGCCTGGCAAAAAATTGACCAGACCCGAGAACACAACCCAAACCCACCCAAAAAGTTTGGGTTTTGAACATGATTTTTTTGACCAGGCCCAAAATTAACCAAGCCCGAAAAATCCACAAATTATCGGCTCAACCTGACCCAAACCCGAACCCGCCCGCCTACAACAAATACTATATTTTTATTTTTAATTTTTCGTTAATTTATCCGTCTTCATAATAATGATTATTTAGTATATGGGTTCTTTTACAAATATGTTACATAACTATCGAATCTCTTCATAAATTAAACAATAGAACACTTTCTTTTTCAACTTCGTTCTTATGCGACAACGTCATACACAACTTATAAATGGAAAAACGCTAAAAAATGGGTATGAAATAACATGAAATAATTGTCTAGTCTTCAAAAAATCAATTAGAATAAGACATATATTAAAAATGTGCAAGTCATACCATTATGTTTAAGTAAATAATGTTACTCTGTAATAATCTAAAATTTTGATGTTATAATTAAAAGATAACTATAGTATCTTGTGCTTCTCCATTCTCGTTCATTTGGTTTATATTCCAATTGCTTTCAAACTATGATGCCAGTATTGGGCAATGGGCAAACTTGTGTTTGTATTAGGATCGACCCACTAATAAAGTACCTGATTTGATAATGGTAAATTAATATGCAAAAATATCTACTATTAAATGGATTATAAACGGGTTGAACTACTTCAACCAGCTAACTTGCTTTGGATGGAATGACCCATAAACAACCCGACCCGTTATTAACCTTAACTAATCCACTAGCTGACTCACAGGGCTCGACTCTTTGGCCACTCGCATATCACATACATATATCATAATGAAAAGTTTAGATATCTTTAATATTCTTTTAAGAAATTACAATTACAATGCTTTTTAATTAAACAGGAATAATTTCAAGTTTTAAATATGCTGAGTAATTTTGTCAAAAAGAAATAACTCACAAAAAAGGCGCTCTAAACATGTTGGGCCGACCCGAAACCTGCATAACCACAATACACGCAAGCCATATTTTACCTGAACCCGAATACATCCAACTCGTGCTGAACCCGCTCGCCTGAATTGAAAAGTCTAATAGTTAGCAAACAGTGGATTTTATTCATTTTATAATTTGCGGGCTTTTTGCATTCAGGTCATAAAAATAGGGTTTAAAATCCAAAATTTTTGGGTGGTTTGGGTCCGATTTTTGGGTTAGGTCAATTTTTTACCAACCCCAATATCACCATACATTGGAAGGGCATTTGTATTTTACCAACACAGGCTAGTTCCAATAGTTTGAGATTTGTCCCTCTTAAATAATGTCTCTAGTTTAAGTTTTAGGAATGAAGAAAATCTGTGATGTAAAAGCTCTACCTTGTTGTAGGCCAAAAGTAGCTCGATTATGGCAAAACACAAGCCTAAAGACAAAAGAAAAAATGGCGTTTTATGTTTTGCTTGTCCTCAACAATTGTAAGAAGGATTAATAACCTAACATCCCAAAACACATTGCATCGAAATTGATCCTTAGTTGAAGCATTTCATCAAATAGGATTTAAAAGCAAGAGATATGTAATGAAGAAAAGCTTAAAATTCATTACAAGACCCACCTTGGGAGCAACTTTTCTAGCCTAGCACCTTAATAGTAGAAAGGACTTTGATAAGCACATAAGCCTGACCGTCAGCTTTGCTTAGTTGTGCTTTGTCCCCTTCCTCCTATTTGTTGGAAACTCAGATGTTGTCAAAATAATAGTTTTGGTATAGTTTTCAAAGAGACTATGAGGTGATGATCTAGAAGGCTGGGCTTTTGCCATGTTAGCTTTGCAGAATGCTTCTCAGGTGTACTTCCCTTAACTTGCACAAAGACAATATCTCGGGAGGTGAATCCTGGGGAACATCCCTCCAATGCCCAAGTCAAGATCTGACAGAGATGAATGCGATGAATGATAAAGATGGAAACTTTCAAGATGCAACCATTGGTAGATAAAGATGTGGTCTTTAGAAAGAAAATGAAATGATCTCTTAGGATATGTGTGTGATTTTGCAATGATCCTGTGATGATATGATGTAAGGATCACTTGATAGGAAATGTGCCAAGGTCAATGTATCTACTTACGCATACTAAATGAAGGGTAAGATGGTAACTATACTATATCTTACCTTAGACGGAAATTAACCCTTTACCACTTTGGGCTTAGGGTTTTAACTAAGTATGGGTTACCTGTTCACTTTGAGTAAATGATTTTTCTAAATCATTTAATCCCTTACATTTTATTTGCACGTGGCTCACAATGAATAGGTGCAATACGAAGTGGTATTGCCAAAGCTTTCTTTGCACATCGTGGTAAGTTGCAGTGAGGCCATAACATTGGCACTTCATATCGTAGTAGGCTTTTAGAGTCAGCTAAATGAACTCCTCATAGTTACTCCTTGCCTATTATGTGGGCTTGCCTTATTGCCATTGAGTAAGTGGATTTCAGCCCCTAGGGCCTAAAATTGCATAGATTGTGCAGGAGGTCAGTGCTCCCTTAAAGGAGGTTGAAAGCATGACCCAGACCCTGGGGCTAAGGTGTAAAGTTTTCCAAGGAGTTATACTCTTCCATGGCAACACCATATAAGAGGCTCCTATGGCCATGACACGTAGAAGATAGAAAAGGCTCTTATGAAAATGTCATATAAAAGGTTAGAAATGCTCCTATGGCAATGTCACATAGGAGATATAAAGCCGACCTATTAGCTCTTAGGCTAATGGGTGCATATGGATTTTATGTCCACATTGTATAGAAGTGGATAGTGCAATATTACTAGATGTAGATTTCATATTCTTTCTAATAAATGAGATGAAGATCTTGCTCATGAGTCCACGGTAAGTTTCCTCGACATTTGAGATTTTTGTGAAAATACTGAGCATCAAGCTTTCATTTCATTCATTCAAATATGAGAAATAATACAAGGATCAAGAAAACAAATAGGAGAGTACTCCCTTAACCAAGTCATGTACTAACCGGTAGGATTACGTGAAGGGAACTATTAGAATATAAGCTGAGTTGGAATTGGCTGTATTAATGCTAAATTGGATGAGTCATCCAACATCTCAAATGGATGGTTCATGGAGATATTTTTTTTTGTGGGTGGCTTCTAGAAGAGTCCACTAGCTTTCGAAAAATATTAGCCCCTAGTTCATCCATTTGCTAACCTAATTAATTCACTAATAAAAAAATATAATTCCAGACCCTACACTGACCCTTACTTGGTTTACACCCTTTTTCTACCTCAATACTTGGAATATGAAGGTGTTCTATGTCTTGACGGAAACTAGACATTCGGGGATATCCCCAGATATGTAATTTGTCTAAATTGGACCCATTTGGCCTTCGTAAATAGAGCTAGAAGTCAGGAGAGATGTTCTACTCAGAAAATGAAAAGAAGCTAATAAAGTGGTTATAGAGAACAAGGTAGCTAAGCTCCTTATTTAAGACTACTAATTGTCTAAACACCTTTCCTAGGATTAATTAGGCTCCTTCAAAGGGCCCCAAGTTAATATTGACCTTAGAGGACCAAGCCCTTGACCCCCCACTTCCAAAAGTCAACATTGTTCCTGCTTGATTCATAGCCCTTGCTTGGAGGAGTAAATTAATAATTGTGGTTTACTCTGCATCAACCTCTCCCCTTGAAGATTATTTTCCCCTAAATCTTTATTGAGCTCATTCTCAACCTCAATATAAAGAGTAAGCTCCTCAACATTAAAGGTGACGGATATTTTCATATCTCCTGAAAGTTCAATTTTGTAGGTATTCTCCCCCACCTTTTGCACTATCTTGTAAGGATCATCTCCTCTAGCCGTAAGCTTGTTCTTTCTCCTCGATGAAGACCTCTCTTTCTTCAAATGCAACAACACAAGATCTCCCGGCTTAAACTTAAGATGAGTGCGGTTCTTGTTGGGCTTAAGTTATATTGCTTGTTCATTTTCCCAATTTGTGTCCTTACTTGCTTATGTAATCTCTTTATCGCCTTAGCCCTTGCCTTGGCCTCAAAATTCACCTTTGATTCTTGAGGAATGGGAATAATGAGGTTAAGGGCATAGAACATTGTAAAGGGAGAACGAGATATAGCATAAGAAGGAGCTCGATTGTAGGAAAACTTGATATGAGCAAGTTTGGTATCCCAATCCCTCAAACTCGTGCTCATCATTACCCTTAGGAAGGTTGTGAGAGTTTTATTTTTCACCTTCGTCTATCCATTGGTTTAAGGGTGGCAAATGGTGATAAAAAGCAACCTAGTCCCCACTAGTCTCCATAGGGATCTCCAAATTTGTAATAGAAATTTGGTGTCCCTATCCAAGATAGTAGTTCCTGGAATACCATGAAGCCTCATAATTTCTTGAAAGAAGAGATCTACAATGTAAGTAGCATCAACACTTTTGTAGCAAGCAATAAAGTAAGCCTTCTTGGAGAATTGATCCACTACCACCATGGTAGAATCCTTTCCCTTAGATGTCCTTGGGAGGGTCATAATGAAGTCCATGGTAATGTCATCCCAAGGCCTTGTAGAAACTGGAAGAAAAGTGTAGAGGCCTTGATGAAAGTGACTCTTAGCCGTATGATAAATGTCATACCTTATGATCACACTGTGACCATCCCCACCCATCTTGGGCAAACAAATAATGCTCCTTTAGTATCTCAAGAATCTTGTTGATACCAAAGTGACCATCTAAGGCTCCTATATGAGTCTCTTTGACAATCAAGTCCTTTGGAGGGCTCTTGGGAATGCAAAGCTTGTCTCAATTGAAGAGGAAATCATCTTGTAGATTAAAAGAGCCAAAGGTAGATGGATTCTTGACCACTTTCTTGAAGTCTTCATCCTCTTTATATAAAGCTTTGATGGAATAGAATCTAAGGACCTGGCCTTCAAGGACTGAGAGGAGATCACACCTCATTGACAATGCATCAGCCACAACATTTTCTTTCTTGCTCTTATGCTTACAAGAGAAGGAGAAAGATTAAAGGAACTCAACACACTTGGCATGTCTTATGTTCAACTTGTTTTGACCATTGATTTATGACAATACCTTGTGATCTAGGTGTGGATTTTATATATAGTTTTAAAACCCTTTTTACTTGCAAGTGCACAAGGTTAATTGTAGACTAGCGAGTATAGGGTCTCGATCCCACGAGGAACAATAGCGATTTTTAAAATTTACCTTTCCGATTACAAAGAATAATTTAATTTCAGAGTTGGATTATGAATATAAATTGACCAACAAAATGAAGAGCAAATAAGTAGTAAAGTATAGAGAAATCAAATAGGAGAAAGTTCTAGGACTTTGGATTTCACCTTTGATGCCAATATTGATTTACTAATTCGAATGGGGATTCAATTTGTCTCTTGTTCAACCTAAGCTACAAGCATTAGGCGGTGAATTAAAAAGATGATTATAATTATAGAGTGAC
>JACYFF010019584.1:81319242-81368966 GCA_017589665.1 Selenicereus undatus
AGCCCAAATTGCATAATCATCATATTAGCCTACAAGGTCTAATATTCATTTGAGATAGCAAATTAAACTAACGTCATCAACATGATTAAACATTAGTGTTAAGATGCATAGGTAGATGATGATCAAATATAAACTCAAGATTATACAAAAGAGACAAAAATAACCCCATAAGAAATTAGCAAAAGAATATTATTACCAGGGATCCATCATAGTCCTAGAAATGAGTAGTTTAGCCGGCCATAGTTAGGGAAAACACCATTGAAATTGGTATATTTCACAACCTATGTCCAAACCTTATACTCAATTACACAAAATTATAAAACTTAGTATAAACTCTCAAATTTGACTCACAAATGAGATGAGAAGATAAGAGAAAAATAGCTAACAAAACTTATTTTCTTCTTAACCCCTCAACCCAAATGATCTTGTCTTACAAAGACTCTCTCTAAAAAAATGAAAGATGAAAGGAAAAGAAGATGCTTGAGTGAGTGGATGGAAGAATGAGAGTGGATATGAGTCCCTTTTTCCCTCAACCTTGGCCCCTTTTTATAGTGGAAACCCAACCCTTAGGATACCCCCAAAATTAATGGAAATTAATTCCAATTAATTTGGGATGTTACATGCATGGTCATGGCTAGTCATAAGTATAATATTAATTTTGATTAATGGCATTTAACTAGGTTAAGAATTAGCCATGTGGGAAAAATGGAACACTTGAGAGAAGAGGGGAGGATGAGATGGAGTGAGAGGCACGGTCAAGACTGGGTTGCTTGCTCAAGCCCAAACAAACCATTTTATGTTTTTTTTTCTTTTCTTTTCTTTGGGCTTGAACTTTAGACTTTGCACTTGTTGGCGATCCGAGTAAAATTGCACAACCTTCATCCAAATTCTTCTATTTTAGTTTTCCTGCAAGTTTCATAAAATCTGCATTATTTACTCAAAAATATATCTCAAAGACTTAAAACTAGGTAAAATGAAGGAGAAAATTGTATATAAAATATGAATTATCAATCTACATGTGGATCAAAGGGCTTGGGCTTGAGCTAATGACTCTAATATTCCAAGGCTCTAATAATGGCATTAAATTCCTCATCATGAGTGAAGTAGTTGAGTCTCGAACCACTTAACTACTCACTAAAGAAGGCTAGAGGGCGCTTAAGTAGTTAAGTCTTGAACCGTTCAACTTCTCACTAAAGAAGGCTAGAGGGTGCTTGGCTTAAGTAAGAATTGCTCAAATTCCAACCCTACTAGCATCACACTCAACTTCAAAAAGGAGATCAAAGTTGGGGAGAGCCAAGATAGGAGTCAAACATAGCCTATCCTTGATTGTCTCAAAGGCCCTTTGGGCTGCCATTGTTCACTTAAAACTTCTCTTCTTCATGTTATCACATAAGGAAGTCATAATGGAGCTAAAGTCCTTGATGAACTAGCGGTAGAAAAAGGCCAACCTAAGGAAGCGTCAAACTCTCGTGATGGAGATGGGAATAGGCCAACTCTTGATAGCCTTAACCTTGGATCTATCAACTTGAATTCCCTCACCAGACATAACATAGCCGAGAAAGGCAACTTGAGGAATAAATAGTTCACACTTCTCAAGCTTGGTATTTGTTGCCTCAACACTTGGAACACTTGAGAAAGATGTTCTATATGAGATGCCTCATCATGACTATACACCAATATATCATCAAAATACACCACCACTGATTTTTCGAATGAATGGTCCCAGGACCTTATTCATGAGCCTCATGAAAGTACTAGGAGCATTGGATATTCCAAAAGGCATCACAATCCACTCATACAACCCATACTTGGTCTTAAAAGTGGCCTTCCATTCATTTCCTTCTCTCATCCTAATTTATTGGCAGCCACTCCTAAGGTGAATTTTGGAAAAGATCTTGGACCCATGTAACTCATCAAGTATATCATCCAGTCATAGAATACGAAATCTATACTTGATGGTAATATTGTTGATGGCCTTAGAATTAACACATATACAACAAGTTCCTTCCTTCTTAGGTACCAAAAGGGTAGGAACCAAAACATGGACTCAAGTTTCCATAATGTACCCACGGTCAAGCAATTCTTGGACTTATTATTAAAGCTTTTTTGACTCATTAGTATTACACCTATAGGACAACTTGCTTGGCAAAGGAGCACCCAATAAGAAATCAATTTGGGGCTTAGTTCCTCTCAAAGGAGAAAGCCCAGGGGGTAAATCATTGTAAAAACATCCACAAACTCTCTAAAGAGCGATTCAGCTAGAGGATGCATGGGTTTCACGTCCCCACATGTGTTTGATTCTACCATAAATGAGGCAAATAAAGGCTTGCTCTCACTAATGACTCTCTCCACTTGTCTTTCATTTATATATAGGATTTTCTCACTTCCCTCCCCATTCTAAATTTGAGAAGCTTGTGGGGGGTAACATGGCGAAAGTAAGACCACAACCCTTACGTTTGAATGCGTATGTAGTAGCATGCCCATCATGGATCACATGACTATCAAACAACTAAGGCCTACCAAGTAACAAGTGATACACATCCATAGGAAGGACATCATAAAGTACATCGCCATAATATAGACCAACTTAAAATACAATAAGAGCTTGCTTAGAAATGTTACCCCACTCCTTTGCCTGAGCCATTGGAGAGTGTAACGGGGTTGGGTGCACCTTGGTGAGCAATTAAAGTTTGTCAATGATTGTCATAGAAGCTACATTGGTGCAACTCCCTATATCGATAATGAGCTCACACACTTTGCCTCCAGTAGTGCTCCCTTTGGCTTGGTTCACAAGGAACTTCTTGACGTGGAGTGCCCTTTGAATTACCAAGAGTCCACCCACATCCAAAGTGACTAACGTATGTTCCTCATTTTTGAATTCCTCTTCACTAGTTGCTTCATCAATAGCTTGGATTTCTTGCAGTTCTCTAATGGTGAGAGTTCTTTGATTGGGACAATCCGATTGGAAGTGTATATAATCAAAGCATGTGAAGCACGTCTTACACTTCAACCTCTTAGGAGGTTCACTACCAATCTCTTTTACCTTGTCAAGGACTTTGATTGGTGTAGGGCTAGTGTCAACCTTGTTGTGAGGGAAGAAACCATTGAGGGGTGCTTTGGGGGAGAATAAAGGAAGTGATCGGGAAGGATTTTCTAACCTTAAGTTACTTCTCAACTTTGATAGCTAGGTGGCACCATTATCACAGGATAAATAAGGTTATAAATCCACCTTGTTAGCAACGCTAGGAGATAATCCCTTAATGAACCTAACAATTTTGACCTCGAACTCTTCATCCCATTGAACCCTTATTTGGAGTTGTTCAAACTCCCTAATATGTTGTTTCACCTTAAGATTCTGTTGGCTAAGAGAGGTAATCTTGAGGTAGAGCTCTTGTTTATAAAAGGAAGATAAGAACCTCTTGTCCATGTGCTTCTTGAGCTTAGACCATGTTTTGATTTTGGACTTAGCTTCTCCAGCCCGATTCTTCTTCAAATGCTCATACCAAAGAGAGTCATACCCTTTCAACTTAAGGATAGCTAACTTGAATGACCTCTCTTCATTATACCCGTTGAGTTCAAAGATCCTTTTAATGGCTTGCATCCAACCAAGATAGTTCTCTAAATTAAGATTGTCATAAAATTTTTAGTGCCTGAACTTTGAGATCCCTAAGGTCATCTCCTGGTTGTCTTCTTATTCCAGCTCCTCTTTCCTCATCATCAATGTCTTCCTGAGGGGATGAGTACGTGATGTCAATATAATTAACATCATAACCCTGATGGTAAGGGTTTTGTTGTCTGGATCCCTTCACATGCTCACGCTCCCTAGTGAACTTTCTCACATGCATTTGAAGTTCAATAATGGCTCTATCTCTCCTCGTCTCATGAGCTTGCTCGAGAGGAATGCCCCTAAAGTGAGGAGCATCTCCTTCATTGGCCATAGTAGAGCTAGGAAAAAGGTATAGGATGAAATAGGGTATCACGGATCATAGGGAATGCCACAGAGGGGGAATGATTCAACACGGAGGAGGAAAGGTTCACCACATATCGTGGTTATAGCCCCCGTAACATTTTTTATTTTTTGTGAAGGCTCTTTTGTGGAGTTTTAGGTCGTACTTGGGTGAGGGATTGTGTTTGAGGTTATTTGGAGTTCCTTACAGACTAAAAAGAGAAATTTAGAGAGGCAAATCTAAACGTAAAATAATAAAGGAAATGGAAGAAGCAAATCAAACACAAAGATTGAAGATTTTGATGCTTAACCAACAAGAAGGATATTTTCACTCTGATACGAATTGAACCACGAGGTAAATCATTAGCCAAATACAAGTAATAAATCCTTGTTGCTAAGCCCCAAATGGTTCAAGATGATCAATCTTCCCAAAAAAATAACCCAAAAGAGAGAAAGCCCTAAAATCTTTTAATTGTTGAATCAAAACTTGTGAACAATAAACCAAATAGATAAATCAAAGGGGATATATCTAAGATAAAGGCTAAGCGACCACCTAGATTAATCAACCCACCCTTTAAACTTCTAAAAGCCAAAGCACGAAGGTTGAATTAAAGGGATGAACTTAACTTCACCATCCTCCTTAGAGAGAGAAAAAAAACTTGAGATTTTGGTGAAAATACTAAGCATCAAGCTCTCATTTCATTAATCCAAAATTGATAAATAATACAAGGATCAAGTAAATAAATAGGAGAGTACCCTTTTTCTCAAGTCATCTACTAACAAATAGAATTACAAGGAAATTAACCCATGAAATCCTAACTAGTGGTACAATGTTGAAGGAAACCACAAGAATATAAGCTGAGTTGGAATTGGCTGCATCAGTGCTAGATTGGATGAGTGATCCACGACCTCAAATGGATGATTTATGGGGAGATTTTTCAGTGGGCAGCTTCTAGAAGAGTCGACCAACTTTCCCAGAAATATTAGCCCCTAATTCATCCATTGGCCTTCCCAATTCATTCCTTAATAAAAAAAACATGCAATTTTAGGCTCTACACTTACCCTTGCTCAGTTTACATCCCATATCTTCCTCGAACCCAGAATATGAAAACTTTCTATGGCTTGATGGAAACAAGACACCCGGTGCTACCCACACATATGTAATTTGTCCAAATTAGAGCCCATTTGACCTTTGCAAACTGAGCTAGAAATTAGGTAAGTTGTTCTGCCCAGAAAATGAAAAGAAGCTAATGAAGTGGTTATGGAGAATAAGGTAGCTAAAATCCTTATTCAAGGATACTAGTGTCCTAACGACATCTTCTATACTTAACTAGGCTCCTTCAAGGTCCCAAGTCAACATTGACCTTGGAGGACTAAGAACCTCATTTCCAAGAGTTAACATTGTTCCTGCTTGATTCATAACCCCTGCTGGGAGGAGTAGATAAATCATTGTGGTTTGCTCCACATCAATGTTGACCGTTGTTATGCCAAAGTGAATTTGTATTTGTCAGACAGTAGTCACTGAGGAAGATCGTGTTCATGAGTTATCTTAGAGGTCGAGCATGCGAACTGCTTCTCCATGAAACCTTCAGATGAAGTCTCCAAGAGAATTTTTCTTTCCTTGTTTGAGCTTTACCAAATGAACGTTTGCTTTCTTCTCTTTTACAATTGGTAATGAATTAGCTTACGAATCACTCGATTAGCTCTTGAAAGCAAGGTATGCTTCCTACAACAAGGTCATAGAACCACTTTTGTGCCACTCCTTTAAGGATGACTAGGAAGTAGTGACAATAAGTGGCATTGTCCATGTCTTAAATGTACATATGTGTAAGGTGGTCCTCTACATCTATTTTTCAATCATAAAACTCTAAGGTTGGGAGCTTGACCTTCTTAGATCAATGTGCTTCCATGATCTCCCTTGTGAAAGAAGCGGGAAAGGCAGAAGGAGTTCGGCCTAAGGCTAACCCTGACATGTGCATGAGAGGCAATTGTGGCTCAGCCAATCCCACCAAGGATGGCTTCTCTGGTGCTCTGACCTAATCAATGTGCACCTTCATTAAGGTGACAATTCATATTTCTTTCTTGGAGATAAGTCTTGACCCCTGAGAGTTGAGCGTTCTCAATTTCTAATGATTGACTATATTTGTTCTCTCCTTTGTGAGACATAACAACGGGAGTGATCAAGGGTACACTCTCTAGTGATTTCATGCATGAGACTAGGCATCCACTCTTTATCTTGAGAATGCGTGTGTTGTGACTTGTCCTCATTTTGTTGGAGTGAGAAGTCTTCCTGTTTTGTGAACTACGTTGACCGCCTATTATTGGAAACATAAGGGATCGATTCTGCATGGGAGTTAGCAATCTTCTCATTAGCTTGTTGTAAGGCTCTTTTTGCACTAATCACTGTCATGGTATCACCCTCCTTCCGCCGCTCAGTATTTTACACGCTTAGTTGATATGCTGTAATTTGTTATCAATTGTTGGGAGATGCTTCCTATGTAGAGTAGCTAAAGGGCTGACACCATGCGATCAATTAGAATTATTCATTCTAGGTATGTCACTATGATACTTATACCAGATGCACAACTCTGGCTATAGTTTCAGTTTCTTCGACATTATATCTCATATGATCACTCTGACTAGACTTTGACTTAGCCTCTTGCCTTTTATTAAAACTGTATAATGACTTTTTGGCCCTAAAGAGTCCCAATGGGCTTATACCACAACAGCTTCGTGCATCCCTCAAAGCTCCTAAGTTGCTCTTTCCTTAACCTGCACAAAGAGGATACCCCGGGAGGTGGATCCCAAGTATTATCCCTCCAATGCCCAAATCGAGATCTGATAGAGATGAATATGATTGATGAAAAAGATGAAAACTTTGAAGATTTGACCTTTAGTAGATAAAAATGTGATCCTTAGTGAGAAAAATAAATGATCCCTTGGGATGTGTGTGTGATTGCAATAATCCTATGATTACATGATTTGAGGATCACTTGATAGAATTTGTGCCAAGCTAGAAGCATATATATATAGGCATAGTAAATGAAGCATAAGAAGGTAATTGTACCATATCTTATCCTAATTTGAGGAAAATTGACACTTTTGCCATTGGAGCTCAAGGTTTTGATCAAGTATGAGTTACCTAGTTGACTAATGTTGATGTGAACAACGAGGTTGGACTTAAGTAGATGACTTTGCCAAATCAAGGACATTCAGTTAGTTATTTAATAATCACAAATAAACACTAAATAGATTTTGCATCAAATGGAAAAGTTTGTTTAATAGATTAATTAAGATTCTAGATAAGAAGTTGATGGTTTGATATTTAATCTTAGGCAAGAGGCTCCACTGGCGAACTCCCTTAAGAAATATGCTTGTGTTGTATTTCCGCAATAGACTACGATTTATATGTACTCCCAATAGGAGAGGGAGGCTCTATTTATATAACATAAAAGGCTAATTCCAATTCGAAAAACCTTGTCATAGTCTCAAAGGTGTTATTTTAATGGTCAACTAGCTTTTGCACCCGCGTTTCTTTTTATGGAATTGTTTTAGGTGATGTCCAACTATGGTTTTAAATGCAAATCATCAATACTCGTCAAATTAGTAACTTTTAAGTCTTCTAATCTTGTAAAGTGTTTGATAATTACACTAAAGAGTTGTATTGTTATTCATTTTTCCTTCATCTTTTATTCTGTTGTTGTCCTCTCATTCTTGTTCGTTTGATTTCATGCTTCGCTTTTCAATATTCTCTAGTGTGCCGCATGAGAAAAAACGTTTATGTAAGTGAATTTTATCCCTTTGTGTGTGTGTGTGTATGTGTGTTTGTGTTTGTTTCTTTATTCGATGGCAAAGATTCCATTTATTAGCACACAAAGTCTTGCTTTTGAAAGATTAGTGTACAACACATTACATTTCTAATTATTTGTTGTCCTTTGAATTTCTTACCTATGCTTTCTCTTCCTTTTTCTATTTTGGTATTTTGATAAGGCACGTTTCTCATTGTTTTAAAATTCCTCTTCTCTTTTTGTAGATTGCTCTTTCCCTTGTAATGTACATTTTGGCTTAGCATTTTTTTTTACCTTGCTCAAAATTATTACTTAATCTAATTGCATATCTTGAAATATGATTTTGCTACATTATTGGCGATGGATAGCAGCAAATTCTTGGTCTCTATAGCAAAATTTGGAAGAATACCTTCTTTGCTTTAAGCTCTCATGCACCTTTTGTTGATCATTACTTTGAAGATGTAGCGCTTTCCTACATAATCTTGTAATATATCTTCTCTACTTCTTTATCAAATGGGACCATCTTCACAAGCGTATCTCTATCAGCAATTCTTATAATCAAAGGTACCTTTTATGCCATATACATTGCCTTTTTTTACCATGTACATTCTATTTTGAAATTTTAACATTCATACTGTAATTTTCCCTTGGTGTTGGATAATCTATGTCCTTGTTGTAGTATTCATACCTGAATTTTCCATTAATTTTATCAAGCTTCTTTTCACATCCATTATTGCAAGAAGTGTAGTGCCAATCATATTCTGTGTGGATGCACATTATAAATGCAAAGCATGTGTACATATGACCCTGCATCAAAAAGGAATTTTATTTCTTAGCTATCAATATAGGATTACATGTTTTGTAGTTTAATTTGTGTAGTGTCTGGTTGGTAGATAATGATAAAAGCATATGTTGAGGAAACCATTACCTTGCTTTCAGTGGCTACAATTTTCATTATAATCATGCGATGCTTTTTCTATTTTGGAACATGGCATCTTCTTCTGTTCCTTGTTTTTTGGTCTCCAACTTCACAACTTTTCCTTTCTTGATCCTAGTTAGGGTAAGTATGATTTCATGAAATTGTTGTCCTTAGCATTGATGAATAGTTTCTGACTTTTAGTGAATTTTATTTTATATGTAATTTTATCTCATGTAAAATGCACACAATAAGTTTTGGCATTTTGGTTATCTTTGGAAATTTAAACTTAAGAATTTACCATTTCCTATAGACAACAATGTCTTTTACTGGCAAGTTGATGTAAAATTTTGTCCCAGATGCTGAATTCAATTGACAACGACTTGCAAAGCATGCTTGTCAACCCTGTGAGCTTATAATGATTGATATTTGTTTCCCTTATTTATTTATCTTGGAATTTGCTCACACTTGTGGATGTGATAATGATGATCTTAGGTTCATCTTCCTCTTGTGTAAATTCCTCGGGCACCATCTTCGATGCTAGACCCCATAATATTATTACAACTTTGACATAGTTGGTAGTTGTATTTGTTAGAGGTTTGAATTTTTTGGCTGCCATAATAGTTGTTTTTATTTCATACCTTTTATCTTGCATATGTATTCGTCTTCTCCACAACGTTTCAATTTGCCATTACTTCTTGTGCGTTTTCAACGCCAATTAATTGTGCAAGGACATATGCATGGCATTAAATACGACAAGTATCTTTAAGATGCAATGATATCTACTTTACATTTAGTTGTCATTTACTTATTTTGTCCAATTTTTTTTTCTCTTTTTGCATGTTCGCATGTACTACTACATACCAGTCATGCACTCGTCATTGTTGGCATGATTTAGCAAATTTTTCAATGTGAAGAACTCAAACTTTTGCATTGGAATCTTTGGCTGCTTCTGCTCGATCTTTTTGAGAAATGTGAAAGGTGTGAACTTGATCAGGTAGTCATTACGTACGGGATGATGAATGCTTATTTTGGCAAACTTTGAAGTGCTTAATTGTGTATATTTCTTTTTCTTGCAAGTCACTTTTGAAATTCAATATTAAATCTTTCCCTATGGTTGCATGGATATGACTTTCCCGCAAAAATTATATCGTTAGCAAGTTTTTTAAATAAATGATTCTGGATTTTTGGTAAATTTTTGTGTACTTGTTCATCTAGAAATATCATATCAAACTGGCTAACTCAAAACTAGTGGATTGGTCTGTTACATCCCACAATCAAGTCACTCAGACTATAAGTTGCCATATTTTCTTCATTGAATTAAGATATGCTAAGTAGATTTCTCCTCCTACCATATTTCTTTTACCTTTGACCCTGCGTATTGGTTAGAAGAGTGTTAGTTATTGCACATTGGAAACTGATGGCGACATATAATTTAAGCATCAATGGTAATACATTAGATATATTACTGTAATTCTAAAAATATTGTAAGCTAATTCTTATTCCACTATAATATAGTAATAAAATGCTTACTCATGAAGTGCTATTTTTTTCACTTTTAAATACTCTAGACAAATTGAGTATGTTTTGTAATTTTGAGAATATTTCCTTAAACACCACATTTTTTCTTTTAGAACTTTCATTATCTCTTGTATTTGAAATCATGATCTCTAGTACTCTTCGATTTGTGGCCTTGGAGACTACCACATATAGCTGATCATGACTGAATATTGGCTCTAGTTACTACACTCCAACATTGTGAAATGTTTGGCTTTGGCTCTTGTTTATTGTCATTGCAAAGCACAATTTCATAGGAAATTGTCGACACTTTAATGTAAAAGGTGACTTTGTATCTAATGGGCACATTTCAACTTGAGGTATGATAACCTTTAGTCTCTTGTTTATTCCGATGACCACTTCAGCTTGAATGACTCTTTTGTCTAATCTAGTCACGATGAGCCTCATTTCATTACACACTCCAACTGTTTGATTTATATTTCTCATAGGGTAACCAACTTTCAATTGTAGCTCGTGATTGGGTATTCTTTGATATTGAAGGGTATTTAGGAATTCAGTTGGGAACAATTCCTCATCATCAGTTGAGTTGTGGTTCAACGAGCACACTCAATCTACACTTTTGTAGACATGTCCATCCCCTGGAATTTTTGAGAGAATGCAAATGTTGATCTCATCGACATGATCATTTTTTGGTGCAAGTATTGCCCTATTCTGTAGGTAGTTTGGATCTTTGTAATTTTAGAGGAGGTTTTGATAGACATGCTCAACAATTGATGTAATGGAAGAGTCATCGTCTTAAAGTAAAAGATCATTAGGAATCTCAATTCAGGATGCTTCATCATCTCCTTCCATAGCAATGGCTGGTATTATCCCATCTCCCCCGTCTGATACCTAGTTGCTAAACTCTACAAGGTTCTATTTGTTTCTTCATCATTATCCTCCCTTATTCTCATGTTCTTTAGCAATCTGAAAGTTGTACAATTTATCCAAATTGGATTTGAGTTGGAAATTGAAGCATCAATAGTATTAGCCCTTCCCTTTCTTGGCACAATTGGTAGTAGTTCCCTAAAATCCCCTCCTAAGACCATAATTTTACCTCCAAATATTTTATAAGCACATGTGGAGTTATCTAGTTGCATTATATTTCTAAATGTATAGTCAACAGCTTTCAATGCATGACGATGGACCATTGGGGCCTCATCCCAAATCACGATCCTTGCTTTTCAAATTAGTTGTGCGAGATCTGAACCTTGATCTATTCTACAACAAGAGGCACAATGTAATCGGATAGGAATGAGTGTGTTCTTCATTGTATCGTAGTATATGTAGCTTGGGAAGGCTTATCTTTTTCAAAATGGTGTTTAAGACAACTCTATATGATACAATAATGATTTTGGCTCTCTTGAAATTCTTCTGCAAATAGTAGAGTCAATAAACAGTGAAATCATTATATCACAAATTGAGTATGTAGAAATATATAAATTATATCATTATTTTAGCATGTATTAAAAGATTAATTTATTGTAGTAAAATAAGTCGCATAAATTATCTTCTAACTATTGGATAGTTTTGTACAATGAGGGTCTTCCAAACTGCATAATCTAATTCAGTCTTAATTGAGCGAAAATCATGAATATAGCAAGATGGGGGAATACATTCATGCACGAAAGCACAAAAAAAGGGTCGAATTAAACCTACCTTAATATAAAACTGACCTTCACTATTTTTTTGTTGTTTATTTTTCTCGGTTGACTTTTTTTAGAAAGTCTTAATAAAGATCATTGCATTGGCTGTGTTCCACATAATGTTATACCCTTTTGCAAGAAATCTAGTTCTACTTGGAGTATCAGGATAGGCTAAGACAGTACCTTAGAGACCAAAAGGTAATAATATAATTTAGTCTTGCCCTAAACCCTCTCTGTCCCAAACTGTTTCCTCTTAGGTATTTTCTCTTCTCCCGGAAATGAAGTTATAGCTGAACTTTATTCAAAGTAATGTTAAAGGTGAACTCAATTGCTATATTTGGAAAATGCAAACTATTGATGATCAAAAACTTGTAGCTTTTTCATTAGTGACTAGCCATTTATAGTTCGATATATTAACACGAAACCATGTTCGGGTTGATTTGAATTTGATGAAGAAGACATTATCTTCAGTGCTGTAGAGTGCTAAGCCTCTTGTTGAGAAATGTCAGAGCTTCAGATCCTGCACTGATGATTTCTGACAAGTCTTTCTTCATTTGTTCGCACAAAAATTGCATTAGGGTGTATCAGGATTGATTCTTGATTGTTAGTTACAATCTTAAGCTAACTAGATTGATTCAAACTAATGGTCATTGGTTTCAGACCGCTTTTTGTATAGTTTGTTGTATGTAATGATGCAATTGAAGTCTTGCATGCTAATATAATGCATGTATAAATTGACACATATACATGTTCAAAGTATTCATATATATAAGCACGTAACATTAGTCATGTCATTGCTATTGGGCAGTTTTATATGATGAGGCTTTTCTAGATTATGATAATGCAATTTAATCTTGATTCAGCAATACTTATGATTATAGCAAAATTGAAAGTGAGGAGACATTCACACGCAAAATAACGCAAAAAGATTCATTTGATCAAAATTAAGAGATAATCCTCACCTGATATGGGTTGCGGTTATGACACTCATGAGTTATGAATGTCATTCGTTCAATTTTCTGTGTCCTCCACATGCATGTATATCAACTTTAAACTCTAAATTTTTTGTGGATAATAAATACAATTTAGAAAATTTGAAGAAAAAAATAGGGAATTATATACATAACTATTTACAGGGATAAAGCAAAAAAATTACATGAACATATATTAATCGAATAGTATAATATAAACATATACATGATAGTAAGGTAAACTAATCAAATCAAATTTATCACTTTTAACCATATTGTTAAAAAAACTAATTATACAAAAGGGGATTGCACAATCATCATCATCATTAGAACATTAAAAGAGGAAGTTTAAGTAAACATTAAACCCAAATCCAAAATATGTCTAGAAAGCTTTAAAAAGGAAAAAAACATCGGCAACATGTTTGAAGACCGTTTGGAAAGAAATCAGATGAATGATCTTCTCATGTGGATCAAGATTTGATGCTCATGATGATGATGATGAAGAAAATGAAGAGGGAATAACAATATGAATGACAAATATAAAATAGTAATAATGATAGTAAAACTAAATGGTAGATATTTTGGAGGAAGGGGGTGAGGTCTTCTTAGTACGAGGCACCTAAGACTGTTATTTTACACATTGTTTTGAAGGGAGGTATGGTATTGGACTGCTATCGGTATATAGTATGCATGCTTGGAATTTAAACACATACAAAGTCTTAGTGGGAGGTGTGTTTGTTGAAGGGGATTTTAATCCATCCAATCTGTTGACAGTATTTGATTAGTAGATATAAGTGATGTTTTAGCATATATATAATCGTTGACATTATTTTTGGAGTACATACAATCCTTGGGTGTAAAAAGTCTTCATATATTAGATTAAGAAGATATCATGTTGATCCGATATCTCTAATATTCTATATTAATATTGAATGACTAATATATTGAACTAAGCGTAAACAAACTTATCTTAATCCTGCAACGCCAGACGATCGAACATTCTCTTTGAATCATTGGTCGAGAAAGAAACTCATAATTCAGAGAACATTTATGATCCCACATCCTACAGCCCTGGGGTTTAGTGTAGAAAACTCTCTTTAGAGAACCCTCAGTGTTTTTTCTGTGTCTTTCCTCTTAGACTGGTCCTATTTTTATATTTGATGGACACTTGATGAAGTTGGGTTTCTGAGGTGGCTAAGCTGTCAACTTATAATGCTTATTGAGCTCGCATCCCTTATAGGTGTGATACACCCTAAGTCCAACATCTCTCACTCACACATAAGGGGGTGCTTATTTCCACCTTAAGAAAAAACTTATTTTTCTTTTATTTCTGCACAATCCTCATGCTGGGCAAATAGGTTGTACGACCCGCATACTTATAACAGATCTTGCTATAAATCTATTTGGAATACATAACATCTCGTCGAGAACTACACATAATAGTTAAAAGTATGCAAGTACCCTAAATCATTTCAATCTCATTAAGATGTCTCACTTTGATCTCATTAAACCATCATATTTTATATTCACAATTATGACCCATATGTCATAACTGGAGCACCGGTGAATAGAAACTAATAACATTCCGTGAATAATCTTCCTCTTCTTATGGGACTCTTGACCAAATCCAACTTCTTTTTTTAGACATGTCTTGTCAGACCAAATTATTCATGATCCTTTGGCAATACACTAAGATGATAATCATTGAATCGCGTCTCAAGCCATTGATTGGAGTCCTAGGGTTACAAACATAAGCCATAACCTTATAGGGTCTTAAACAATTATAAGTAAAGATCTAACTTACATGAACCGGACTGATCATCTCTTGCACACATAGTGTGAAACATGTGCTACAACATTATCTTGTTTTTCATGGAGCGTATGTCTTTTGATTCTTTAACCAAAGTGTTGTACATATAATATTTGGGCACCATATTGTCCAAACTGAGTTCCCAAGTCTACTCTTTAACTTGAACTCAGTCCTCTTTGAGGTAGACTATGTAAAATTCATTTTTACCCATATGGTGTAATGTCCTTCTTTCATTATCAAGGTGACATTCATGATTTTAAGTTGATAGCTTCTCACAATTATCCTTCTGATAATTTTACTTAAAATCTTGTCTCATCTCCCATCGACACTCAAATCAATGAAGTCGGTTACCAGTGTGAGAGGGCTAACCTCAAGTCTACTTAACATACTTTTCACATTGAAGAATGCACAACAAGCATCAATGAATAAGAATGTATATTCAAGTATTCTGATAATAGGTGCATGCAAAATAACTTATTTGAAGTTCACAATATTAGACAATCACTTGTGAACATTGGGAAAACAATTGGTGAACAACATTCCAAGGCAAAGTTGTCATCTACGAAGACTGTTAAGCTTTTATGTGTTCAACAAGCACATTCTCTTACCAGGCTGGCTCAATGGCTGTGTAACCATTTCCTTCGTAGGAAAGTACTTTAGGTTCAATCTCTTTGTATGATACCATGTCATTCATAGAATTGAACTTTATGTCTAATTAGTTTGGCCTTATGATAATACTTAAGGTTCTTGGCATGTGTGATCATAACTTATCCAAGAAAACCATTATTGGACAGTACTATTCGGTCTATCAACCAAATAATCCAAGTGCCTCTTTAACCAAACAAACTCTTGCACATTTAAGGATAAAGCCATACACTCCTCCTATAACAACGCAACATATGACTGGTTCTTGCCACTTTAGCACCATTGCTAGGTTGGAAGACATATTTGGAGGTTCGTTTCTCATCTAAACCTGCCACAATCAACACCATTGCACCCTTTTTTATGCAAGTTATTGCCTATGTACCAAAAGTGCCTAATCAGGGGTTCCTCTTCGGTAGCTAATGACTTAACTGCTTGCCACTATGCTAGTCTCTAGTTCAGTGGATATCTATTTAAGGACACCAAGTCCAATATGCACTATACAATGCATTAGACTTCTAACCACACCTAATAAAGCAAGTTCTACTTAATATTCCTTTTCTAGTAGAGTGTGAACACATCTTACTGTAAGGCCTCACCCTTGTTGATGTGAGTACTAATAGGGTTACTTGTACACATTGGATTATTCAAAGATCTTTTGATGTCATTCTCTTGAGAAAAAAGAATAAGCCCTTTGAATATTCTCTCAAAAACTTTATTTCAAGAGCATACACTACTTTACCTATATTAATCATCTCAAATTTAGATCATAACAAGGCCTTTTGCCTTACTTAATAACTCTACACCATTTCTAGCTATTAGTAAGTCATCCACATATAATGATTTTACTACAAAATTATTTTTGGACCTTTTGGTATCAATCATAGTGTAGACAATAGAGATAACCACACTGTGAAAAAAAAGTATACCAATTCATTGAAGTGACTTTAAGGTCACAATTGACCAAGTATGTCCACATACTTGATGCTTGTGATCCTTTTCAGTGGAACTTCACTTAGATCCCCTTTGAGATTAGTATTTGCACATTCATATGATGTGCCTTTAGGCCAAACTAATGATAATAGCTAGATAAAGGTTAAATTATAATAAAGCACACAATAAGAGAGAAAAACTCTTTGTAGTTGATCTTATCCTATTGCGTGTACCCTTTTTACAACAACTTAAGCAGAATGCCAACTATGTTATTAGCCTTACAATTTAAGAACCGACATGTTCCCAAATAACTGCGCGTCCTAAAAGGTCAACCAGTTCTTCACCTTCGTTTGCTCTATTTTATTTTCATTGTCTTAACCCACTTGTCCTTAGAAGGGTAAAAAAGGGCATATTTACTCATTTCTTTTTTGCAGGAGTGCTGCGAAGGGTTCATGTACCTCATTGCCCGAATGGCGTAAAGGAATGCTTTCTGACAACCATGTCTTATATCGGATTCATATAATCTCAAATCGTTTCTCTTTGGATTGATTTTAGCCCCACTCAAACCAAGACCAATCATCTTCCTTCCACTTGAAACAATAGTAGGATCACTTTCATTCACTCTTGATGATGAAGGTGGACCTTAATGATAAACTTATTCATCATCAATTAAAATTCTCACACTAAAGTACAGGGTTCCGATTCGGCTTGGAGAACTAATAGAGTTAGGTCTTAACCTGTCTCATCCTTGTTTGAAAATCCATTCTTTAGAATGTGATGTATGTTGGTTAAGTTTTAGTTGCACTCCCACTATTTTACAATCCAATGAGTAAAAAAACTTTCAAGGTTAGACCATTCCATAAGGACGTTGTTCCTTCCCCCTTTGGCACTTCCATGGGAAGGGTTTTTGTCCATGGGTCGTATATGACTAAGGTTCAAAGACTCTCAGATTGGGTTTCGTTCATAACTTATAGAAAGTGATAGCAACTTACTTTACAAAAGACAAGGTCAAGATCATAGATTGAAACAAAAGGAGGTCTCCTTAACAGAAGATTGACAAATTTTGTGAAATTGTTGATCCTACCATATCAAGGAGCATTCTATTTCCTTTCTCCACAATAACATTTTGTTATAGGCTTTTAGGATGGTTAACTAATAAACTATTCCTTTTTCATCACAATATCCACCAAAGTAGTGCCAACAAACATTTTGTAATGATTTGGTTGTTGAGGTTTTAACCTCTTGGGTTTACTTGATTTATAGCTAAGCTCACATGTTTTCTAAAGCAACTTGTCACTTCAGACTCATCTGAGGTCAAATAAACAAGACCAAATCAAGTGAAATGTGATAAAACATAGAAGCCCTATGCCTTATTATCACATTCATTGGACCATAAATATTTAAATGATCTAACTACAATGGAAAGCAAGCTCCTAATAGCCTTTCTAAAATTATATGATTTTCTTGTTAGATTATGTTCACAAGTGGGCTAGTCCACTTATGTTTGCTAACAAATCTTATTTTGTTAGCTCTTGCATATATATGCTTTTGATCCATACGGGCTAGTCTAGCATGATAGATAAACATTTCACATCATCATTATTATGTAAATATGGAAAAGCAAACACTTGGATTAATGGAACAAATATTCAATCCATTACAGGCAAACCATTTATAATAAAGCAGAACCAAAACTAAAGGTGTTCTTAAAAATCTATAAATAAATAAATAGGCTTCAATGCCATGAAAATAGTCAAACTAAATACTAAAGTCAATAAAACCAACATGGCCATTATTCTATCGAGTCTTAGGTGCAAATAGGATTTCACATAGGATAAAGTATCGGCCGCTATGAAACACTAACTTGCATGCTCTGATCCCTCCAACAAGCACCTTGTTGTTGTCTCCACATATGCCCTCGTTGAACCATGTAAGAACCCGTTGGAAGCCCAATAAAGTTTCATGGTCCCTAGCTCTTTGGTTTGGATTCCTGAACGTATAATCCTTATAGGATTAGTTTCAGAAAGAAGAATACAACTAGTGACACAAAAGTCACTATGAGATATTGCTAAGTAGCTTCTTCCGCTCAGTGCAATCACGGTCATGGTGACCCATTCGGTCATGGTTGAGGCACTTATCTTGCATTAAATCCTTCCTCCTTGCACATTTTTCTTTGCCTTGTTGGTCATGCTTAGGTTTCTTATTTGATTGAGTCTTGTCAATCATGTTCCCTTGGTCCTTCTTTTTAGAACAATACCTTGAATTAAAGGTCGATATGTGCACTTTTGCACCTGTCATTTCAATGGCCTCTTGTCGCTCTTCCTCTAACTTAAGTCATCGCCTGATGTTCTCGAAAGTAAGGATATACTTAGTTCGAGACAAGACCATCTTAATATGACCCCAGTCATTAGGCAAGGAACAGATCGCAGAATGAACTTGTTGCTCATCGGTGAATTCATAGCCCATTTAAGCCAATTCATTATTTATGTTTGACATATGCCTTAAAAGCTCCCTCATGGAGATATATGGGCTCTTCTTATAATTGTCAAACCTTATAGTGACAGACCTAAGTTTGGTAATTGTGGCAGCTGACATGTTGCTTTGTGAAACATGAAAGTTTTACAATCAACAGAAAATCACACATATGTCGAATATTTTAGCATACTTTTCCATGTAACTTGAAAGTAATCAACATAGTTAATACACACAAACATAAACCCCAGAGTCGGAAGTTCACATATAGTTACCATTCATCGTCGTAGGAATGAATGTTTTAGTGTAATTAAATTTGTTGTTTCATTCCAAATTACCAGAATACTTACATACATTGAAAATTCTAAAAGAAATTCTCGAATTTCTAATCAAAGAGGATATGCCAACCTCAAGAATATTTCAAGAAATTTCAACATATATTGATAAATACATGAAAATGAATTTGATCATTTTAGGCATAATTTGCATATTTAATGAAATTCTTAAAAAAAACATATTTTTTTGAGAAATTTCAGTATCCTCTCACCTAACTTATTGAGGGAGGGTACATATATAAATTTTATATGCAATTTGGAGGTTACAACATATGAAACATATTTTCATAATATGCAACATACTTTTCATGAACTTCAATCAAGCATACATACTTATTATATATAGCATGAAATTCAATTGAAAACAAATACGCTAAATATCATAAAGATTTCACATCATCTTTTCACTCAAAATAATCTCAATGATATTAAACAAATATGCACACCTCTTTCATAAAATTGATTAAGATTAAATGTGCTCAAATAAAAGATTCTTAAGGAATCATTTAATATTTTATTCTAAAAATGATATCAAATATCATAATAAACATATACTTACAAAAACAGTATTGAGATATTTCTCATTATGCTTCATCAATTGATAATAAAAGGCTTTCATAATATGAAAAGTTTCAAAAAAATGCCCCAAAAATAAAACATAAGTTGACCCTTATGGTCAATTTACTCAACCCAGATTGGTCAATAACCAAGCTCTTGGTAGTCAATGTTAAGCCCCTTTGGCTCTTTAACTATTTCTTTTAATAGGAAAGGGAGCGTTACATTGCATAGCCTGGTCACGTGCATCGCACATGGGCGTGACCCCATACAATAGGGTCCATCGACCCGAAATACCCAACTTACGGGTCATGCAACCCAGCTCCAAAATCTAACCATTTTTCGCAGAATTTGATCCAATCTACCCTTTGGGATTTGTCCCAAACTTGATTTGGGATTGCTTTGAATGTTTAATTTTCAAAAACAGCCTAAAGTTATCGCCAAGAATTGAGTTAAAAGGCCCAAAAATAACAGTTCAGCACTGCTAGCAGTTTCGCTCAATTTCGGCCAAATTCCGGCGAATTGGCGGCTTATTTTAGAGGGATTTTTCTCATAAATTCATGATTAACAAAAGGCACAAATAATTTTCAAGAAATAATGACCAAATAGGGATCAAAATCGAGGTCAAATACACAAACGCTGACCCTAAATTTTGCCAGATACTTTTTGCATTTTCTAGCCAAATTTCAGCACATTCGCGGTGGAATTTAGAAGGATTTTATTCATAAATTCATAGGTAACATAAGGCGCAAATTAAAGCAATTTCAAGTAACAGTGGCCAAAAACTAATCAAATTTGGATTGAAAATACAAACCCTCACCCTAGGGTTCGACAAAAATGTTTGCCAAATCTGGCCCAAAAATAAACCAAATTGCGTCGAATTCTTAAGGACTTTTATACAAAATCACAAGCTAAACACAAATTTAGCATAAATTAAGGAAAAATTTATTCAAATTTGTCCCAAAATCTAGTTCTACTACTCGACTTAAGCCCTGGAAGCATGCGGTAACTTCTTTGCCAAAATTCAGGCAAAATTTCGATCAAATTGATTAATAGATTAAGGAATTTTTGTCTAAATCTAATGTTAAAGGTATCCCATGCATCAACTTGCAAGTTAATCGATTGAAATCATTGATTCAAGAAATCAAATTTAGGGTTTAACATGCCGAATACCCTTGAATTTAGAATTTTCAATTACTTGCAATATACTCAGTCAAAACATGCGTATATATAATATATCAAACTAAAGCTTTCATCAAGCTCTATTAGAATACATAATTTCACAAAAATTCATCAAGAGATTGCACATGAAATAATACCATGAAGTTTCAATTTTAATCGTCAATAAAACGAAAAATAAACCTTAATCTTTGCATGAATTTCAAGAAGTATACAAGCAAATCAACCAGGAAATAAGCTAATTGGCTCTGATACCAACTGAAGGAATTAATATATTGAATTAAGCGTAAACAAATTTACCTTAATCCTACAACGAAGTCGATTGAACCTTGGCTTTGAATCACTGGTTGAGAAAGGAACTCACGATTCGAAGAACATTCATGATCTCACAGCTTACGAGCCCTAGAGTTTTGTGCAGAAAACTCTCCTCAGAGAGCCCGTAGTGTTTCTTCTTTGTCTTTCCTCTTAGACTAGTCCCCTTTTTATATTAGATGGACAATCGAGAAACCAGGGTTTCTAAGGTGGCTAAGTCGTCAACTTATTATGTTTATTGGGCTCACACCCCTAATAAGTGTATCATGCCCTAAGTTCAATAAACATTAAAAAAAATTACCAAAATATCTTTAATATTCCATATTTATGTTGAAAAAAACAGCAAAATGCTCAAATAAAATTTTTATTGCCATTAATTTGGTAAGTTGGCAAAAATAAACGAAAGTGTTCAAATAGAAGGGTTAGTTGTCGTTTTATTGCATCAATTACCAAATAAAGAAAAGTGCTCAAATAGAATTTTTTATCGTCATCAATGTCGTCAGCTGGCAAAAATCTTTTATTATCTAGCCAAATTCACATTCAAGATAATCATAGCAAGGACTTTGATTTGTCATCAATTTGGTAAGTGGTAAGTTGGCAAATTTTTTTTATTATTTAACCAAATTCACGTTCAGTATAATCATAGCAGGGATTTTGATTTGTCATCAATTTGGTAAGCATTTAGTTGCCGGCTTGTAGTGTTCTTTTTTATTTCCATCAATTTGTCAAATCATAATATTAGATTACATAAACATGGTAGTGGAAATTAAATATATTGTATCCTCATGTTTGAAATAATACTAATTATTAAATTGTATTTTTTTAAAAGGAAAAAATCAAAGCCATTAATTATTTGTGGTTTAGCAATTTGACAAGAACCACAGCTATGATCATACTAGCTGAAAAATCAATAGTTGCTACCTAAATCAAACAAAAAATTTTGAACCGTAGTGTCGTAAGTGACGGTGCAGTAAAGCTTTTTGCTTCTGAGGAGTTAAAAAGGCCAAATGAGTGATGGATGGTGGCTAGGTTGAACTGGTCGTCAGCTCCATCCTCATTAGTCATTCCTTACTATTTACTAGTAATTAACACAAGAGTTGTCCCAATTGTTTGTTCCTTGACAAACATAGAAGACTTAGTAAAGATGACATGAGAATTATTATCGTGATGCAACTTTTGAATAGACAACAAGTTGTATTCTAAGTCAAGAACATAGAAAACACAATTAGGGGAAGAACAGAAGGCCACAGTATAATGGTCCCTTGTTTAGTGAATGGCAGTTTGGTGGTGTCATTAACAATTCTAAACTGGCTTAGCAAGTAGAATTAGATGAGGTATTAAACATTACACCATCACTGTTTATCAATTACCATGTGAGAGGAGGCGGATGAATTCCTTGGTTGGCTTTTCGAATAGTTCTGGGGAACAGATTGGGGGGGAAAGGAAGGCATATTGAGTAGCAGAATGACTTGAGATTGGCACACAACACCGTGAGATTGGGGAAAAGAATGCATGTTGAGTAGTAGCATAAGGAGGGCGAAACAATGCAAACTCGGCTGCACACTACTGTTTGCTCTAGCTACTGCCACTTGTGAGTGATGCTGCTGTTTGGTTCTCTGTTGCTGCGCTTTGTAAAACCTATGGCTCATGAACCAAGTTCTAGGAAATTATTGAGGTCCAAGCTTGCACTCTTCCGTAAATTTAAGCACTTTGTCGTACGTGCCTCAATCTGTATATTGATAATCGAAACCGCCATGCAAATGAAATACTTAAGAGCATGTGCACTACGCCTAATTTATACCAGAGGACAAAATTGTTTGAATTAACCATTTGAATATAAGAAATTGATTTTTTTGTTTTTTTGGTGGAATCGGTAAGTTCAGATATCAAAAAAGTTTACAATTTATATTACATATAAGTCTAGGTCTATGGACTTGAGCATGCCATATCAGCAAAATCATTTAAGTGTGGTATAGTTTTATCTAACATTGCTTTTACTATACTTTTCCTTATCTCTCTTCAACACCGCAGTTTCTTTGCATGCTTCTATCTCTTCTTTTTCTCTCTGATCCATGAAGCTTTCAAAACGTTAAACATCAATTCGCATAAATTAGACTATTCGATCTCCATCTACCCCAGATTTGTTTTGAGAGCTCCATAAAATTGTGAATTTGTACTATTTACATTAATGCCTACGTAGTGTTTGGTCTATATTCTCTTCTCGATTGATCATCTATTTTCGAACTTGGCAAAAGGTACTGGGTCGTTAATTTTTTTTACAGATGTTCGATTATTTAATAGGAATCCTTAGGACACTGAAAATTTGAAGAAAAAAAAGATTGATAATGTTAATCAGGAGTCAACTATGGTTGTTTAAATAGATGAGTGTCTTTGTTTCTTATTTTAAGTTGATAGTGTGTATTTTTCTTTTTAAATAGGTTAATCTAGTTTCTCTTAACAAAAACAAAAGGAATGCTCAAGTGCCTTAAATAGAAGGTTCAACCAAGAAAAGCACAATGCCCAACAGGGGGGGGAAAAGCATTAGTGCTCAAAATGTTTTTGAACACTCAGGTGAACATGCAGAGCATCCAAACTTGGGGTGTTCAAGATTATTCTTGTGTTGTTTAACATTTAAGTTACAGAGGTTATGCATTCAGGTGACGACATTGAGCAATTAGGTTAAATTTGTTGAGCATTCAAGTACTAGTTCTATATTTCATGGATATTTGATGAACTATCTAATAATTTTTTTTTTATTTCGCAGTATAGAACATTGCTATAGAAATTATATTTCACTTTTGAATGTTGAGCTTCTTGTTGGTTGATTTGGCTCTACATTATTACAACTTTCTACTTGTAGATCTTAATATTTTCATAATTTTGCTTATAGAATTCAACCAAGAGCTTTTGTTTTATGTATACAGTATTTTGAAAAAAAATCTATTGTTATTTGTAGTAGGTTTGTGATAGCACGTGTAACAAGGGACCCTCCGAGGACCCCACATGCTTTTAGAAAGCCAAATAGAATTTACATGACTTATCTGAATCTACATAGCTCTATGGACTCAGACCCAGCATCTACGCACCGAAAGAAGTTAACTCGCCATTTTCTTCAATTATGTTTTCTACTGTAGTAAATCAATTTTCATATGAGAATTATTAGGACGCATTCTAAAGTGTGTAACAATAGGTGGCATAGATAATATAACATTACAAAGGGATGATACTTAGGTGGGAAGACATAACTGGCTATACATTAGTCAATATAATAATCTAAATTGACCAATATCTACTTAGAAAAAACTGTCAAGTACGATGAACATAATTTTTTAAAGGACCCTAAGGGCTAAGACCCTCTGCTGAATTATTAGGACGATAATGATCAACCAACATTACATATAAAAGCTATCAGCGAAATACACCTTGCATTCCCATTAACAAGGGCATGAATCCCTGACA
Organism: Selenicereus undatus; assembly: GCA_017589665.1. Taxonomy (NCBI): domain Eukaryota; kingdom Viridiplantae; phylum Streptophyta; class Magnoliopsida; order Caryophyllales; family Cactaceae; genus Selenicereus; species Selenicereus undatus. The sequence continues at coordinate 81,343,764 of JACYFF010019584.1, forward strand.
TTTTTCCTCACAAGTTTACTGAAAAACAATAATATAGCCCATAATTAATCCAAACCCCAAAACAAGTCTATTTGGACCAAAATCTCTCAATTAATTCTAACCTGATACAAAATCAACCCAACCTAGATAATCCATTTACAAATCTTGTTGTAGCATATAAGCATCAATGGAGATATCTTGGAAAAACCAATGTCACCAATCAGACCTTGAATTATGCATCCATTCAACTACCGCACGAGATGAAAATCAAACATAGTTGGGAAAGAGGACGTAGCTCTCTAACTGTAAACTTGTCAAAAAACCCCAATGAATTGGAAAAGATTTAAAACCCTCCCCCGCCAACTCCTCCTCCAAATCTCTCCTGCATCCGAGCAGCCCGATCCTCTTTCATCTTCTTGACTATGGCCAGGATCTCAGGATTGAAGAAACGTTCACGGACATATGGCCGTTCTTCGGCCTGTATCTCCTTAATAGCACTGGGATATGGATTAGGAGGTGGTTTCTTCCCTTGAAGCTTCGCTATTTGCTTCAAACGCTTATATGCCTGCTTTTTAGCCTTTTTCTCTGCTCGATATTCCATCTACAAACAAGCGGAATTTTTCTTACTGAATTTCAAATTTACAGTGCAGAGAAAATGCATATGGCATTAACAAGAATCAAATTTGGCAACAGAATTGTACAAATACAGTCATTGCTCATACATCAGCAACAGCCATAGCTTCCTCCTCGCTCACTCCCTGCTCCTTCAAGTCAAGCACCCGCAAAGCAAAAATACGAGCTGGGACAGGATTGAAACTACTGATCCTGCTCAACAGTGAGGAGATACAAAAATTCATATCAGAGTTAACTTACAGTGAAGATTTTCCATGAATGAAGTCAAATTAAATGCTAACATTTTTTATGTTAATAGGATTCTTAACAAGTACCAAACATAAATGGAGGCCTAATATAGACGTGGAAACCAAGTCAGACCATGACAACCCCTGAAATGTTGGGTAATTTCCAGGGTTGCCCTAAAATGTGTCCATTTTGGGTATCAGCCATCAGGTGTGGCCTGCATTCAATAATAATGCATTGGTTTGAGGCAGCATTGCATCCAAGTGTCAGACTCTCGACTAAATTTCACGATTTCTGTATCTTTTTAACCAAGTAGAATGTCAAATTGTTGCGTGTGCAACTAGTGCAATTTTAATAAAAGAGCCAATGAAACATAGATCATATCACTTCAAAACAAGCAATATAACTTAATTTACCTTCCCTTTAATTACTAGCAGTACTCCAGTAAGACCTTGATGGTAAAACATTCTAATATATCTTTAAAGGCTTGTGTAGTCACCCAAGTAGCACGCACACTAAAGACATAACCAACTTGGCCTCTTTTCCTCTTGTTTTTTTAAATCTTTTGTTATTTTAGGTTGGTATACAGGGATGAGGAAAAAGCTAATGTAGTCAAAATCCACATCTTTAATACGACCACCAAAGACTTCAATAGCCATATTGCTTAACAGCATAGAATGTAGACTCTCCATCAGCAGTGCAAGAAGTATTGTTTAGGAGTCTTTGACTGATACTCTCCACAACCCATATGGTAGATGTCACTTTTTACCCACCTGGCCCCCATACTCTTGCAATGTGTGCTATTGCATCAGGTGACCATATATAGATTATACAGAGATGGCATACGAAGGGTACAAGAACACCTGACATGGTTTATTATTAGCACCCCAAAATCACAGGAGCATTTGATCTCATACATAGTAATACAGCTAGACCATTTTACATTAAAAAATAAAAAGAAAAAAGCCATTCGTTTTTTCTTTTTTAAAAAAAGACAACGAGATAGATGATGTTAAGATACCTTCTATTCTGATTTCCTAACTAAATGACTACATATAGTTGGCAAGTGAGGGCAAGAAATTGAAGTTTCTTGACAATAAGCAGTCAAAATTCAGCTGTACTTCAACTGTATATTCCATGGCTTGCACATTTTCAGATGCATATGCATAGGTGGCAAGCACCCGCTACAGGAAAAACTGGGTTCTCTGCCCTTTCATGTATGAAGATATTGATCAAAGGCAAGGAAAAGAGCAAACAAGACAACAAGAACAAAGACATACTTGATGGCATCTTCATGTTTTGCTTCTGGATACTTTTGGAAAAATTTCTTTATATACGCATCCTCAGGAAGGCTGATTTGCTTGACTTTACCATCACAACGGGGGAACACTACAGGAGGGGCCCTTGACATTGCAATGAAGCAAGTAAATGTCAAACTATATGGATCGTCTAACAGCAAAATTTGTGAAGAACTGCCCACTGAATACAATGAATATGGAGAAAAAAAATAATTTCATCAATTCAAAAAAAACAAACGAGTGAACAGTCAAAAGCTACCACCCAGGTAGACTCAACCAAGAAGCTGAAGTTCACATATCACTTCTAGAGCTGAATGGGCCCGACTTAAATTTGACAACTGACCTAATTTTTTTTTTTTGATAAGAAAAAAATAATATATATTAAGAAAGAGGCATATACACGGAAGGATGCTAATTCAGCTTTCCATAAATTCAATTACAATCCAAGAATAAGCTATCCACAAAATTAATAACTTCCAACAAGCAGGACCAAAAAACCTCCTCTTCCCAAAAGAAAAGAGTCTTGAGCCACCTATCCTTTCACCACTCTAAGGAGATTTCCATCCCATCAATAACACTCCTATTTCTGTCCATTCACAATAACCAAAAGATAGCATGACGAATGAATCAGAAGCCTTTGAACTTGGCCCTTCTACCAAAAAAAAAACCTTGCCACATTGATAAATGACGACTCACAGAACTTGGCATCACCCAATGAAGGCCCACGCAGCTAAAGGCTAAATCCCAGAGGCGTCTAGCAATCGGGCAATAGAGAAGTAAATGGTTTGTAGTTTCTAGACCGTTTTTGCACATAAAACATCTGTTGACCAAGATCTTACCCCTCTTTTATAAATTATCAAAGGTTAAGATCTTGCCTTGACAAGCTTCCCATACAAAAAAAGACACTTTCAAAGGGCCCAAGACTTCCGGATAATATTCCAAGGAAAGTCACAATCTGATAGTGACAAGGACGAATTGCCAAGAGACGAAGAAAAGTGAAGGAAATAAGACTTGACAGTGAATTTCCCGGTGGAGATAAGACTCCACCTAACCATATCAAGAGAGAAGGCCTTTGAAGAAACTGTATCAAGCATGGAAAAAAGATGACAAACACTATCATCCTCCAAGAGGGTTGGATGAACAAAAATGGGAGACCAAACAACCGAAGAAGGAGAGTACTCCAAATAATCAAACACACGCGCATCCCTGTCAACTGCAAGAACATAGAGAGAGGGGAAACAATCCCTCAAGCAAACACAATCACACCATCTACTATACCAAAAGAAGATGGAGGACCCATTCCCCACCTCGAAAACAATGTGAGAGAAGAAATTATCCCAACCTCTAGTAATAAACTTCCAAAGACCCACTCCGTAACAGCCAATATACTTGCTTGGAATCCAATCAAGACCCTCAGCCACATATTTTGCCTTAATCATACCCCTCTAAAGCTTGTCTTTCTCATTCATAAACCTCCACAACCATTTACCAAGAAAGGCCTCATTGAATGTGATCAGGTCTCTAATGTCTAAGCCACCTTTAGGGAAAGATTGCTTAGCAATGGCACATTTCACCAGGTGATACTTAAAAAAAATCCCCAAAGAACCCCACATGAACCTCCTCTAAATAGCTTCCATCTTGTTAGCTACAAAAGAGGGGATGGGAAAAAGGGAAAGAAAATAAGTTGGGATACTAGAAAGGATGCTCTTAATAAGAGTCAATCTTCCCCCTTTAGCGAGGTATTTGGTTTTCCAACCAGAAAGTCTTTTTTCAAATCTCTCAACAACTGGTTCCCAAATGAACTTCTGCTTGTACTTAGCACCTAGGGAAGTCCCAAGGACGATGAAGGAAGGGTATCTAACTGGCAACCCAAAATACCTACAATAGCACATGCGTTTTCCACTTCCCCCATAGGTAGAATAGAGGACTTTGACAAGTTAACTATTAAACCAGAAATAGCCTCAAACAATAATAGGATGCATCGAAGACTAATAATTTGCTCACAGTTATTATCACAAAAAATGATAGTGTCATCCGCGAAGAGAAGATGAGAGATATCCAAGCTCATCAAGTCTGAACGCCCCACAGAAAACCCGATGATCAAACCAAATTGTGACGCAGTAGACAACATTCTCCTGAATACCTCCATAACTAGAATGAAAAGGAGCGCTGAGAGAGGATCACCCTGACGAAGCCCTCTAGACGAAGAAAAGAATTCCGTAGGAGAACCATTAACAAGCACTGCAAAGGTCGCAGTAGAGATGCACCACTGTATCCACCTATCCATTTGTCCCCAAAACCCATTCTCTTCAAAATATAGGTTAGGAATTCCCAATTCACGTGATCATAGGCTTTCTTAATATCAAGTTTGCAAATCACTCCAGGCCTCGCCTCTTTAATCCTTGAATCAACAAGCTCATTAGCAATCAAAACAGCATTAAGAATTTGACGGCCCCCGACAAAAGTGTTCTAACTATCAGAAATCAAACTACCAATCACATCTCTTAATCCGGCGGCAAGGACCTTAAATAAAAGCTTATACACACATCCCACTAAACTGATTGGCCGATAGTTCCTAATATCATGAGCACCTGATTTCTTAGGAATAAGACCAATGAAGGTTGCATTTAGGCTTTTAACAAATTTTCCTATGGAATGGAACTCTGTGAGCATTCTCAAAATATCCACTCTCAATGTATCCTAATTATCCTGGATGAAAGCCACAGCCATGCCACCAGTTCCCGGGGCCTTATCACCACAACATTGCCACAGCGTGTTATAAACTTCCTCCTCAGAGAAAAGATCTCAAGATCCATCCTTTGTGAATAACTACGGAAAGGAAAGACCAACCCATCAACTTTTGGCCTCCACAGCTCAGCCTCATAAAAGACAGAAGAATAAAAGCCTCCACAGCTCAGGCTCAGAAACGAGGGAAGAATAAAAGCCTTGGGTGGCATGCTTCATATCATCCGCTCAATCATAACAAGATCCCTCCACCATGATAGATGACATAAAGTTGAACTTACGATAAGAATTGGCCATCTTGTGAAAAAAAAAAAAAAAAAAACCTCGTGTTTCTATCACCCGCCTTCAACCACAAAGTTCTAGATTTTTGTCTCCATAAAATCTCTTGCATCAAAATAACCATAGCCAAATCAGAGTGCAGCTCTCTGGTCGACTTCAATAGAAGACAAGCCAGTAGATTCTGCTTTTAAATCAACGGAAGAAATAGAGCCCAAAAGGTTATATTTTTGAACCCTGATATCAGCAAACACTTTCTTATTCCACTTCTTTAATTCCTCCTTGAGTAATCTCAGTTTCCTTGCAATGACTTAGCTAGCATACCCATAACTTCAAACTGATTCCACCAATTATTGACAGGAGTGGTGAACCCATCTGCTTGTAACCACATATTCTCAAATCTAAAGGGAGGCTTACCTTTATGCACCACTAACTTCTCTAGACAAATAGGGTAAAGATCAGATACACAACGTGGCAGCCTCTTTTGAATGAGATTAGGCCAACTCACCGCCCAATCAACAGAAATCAAGAAGCGGTCCAACCTCGAAAAAGTAGTAGCTTCTCCACTACGAGACCAAGTGAAGTCCCCCCCCCCCCTTCTCAGCTCAAGATCAACCAAGGCCGAATAATTAATAAAGTCCAGAAATTCAGCCATGGTATTAGACGCACTGACCTGAATTTTAAGATCATACATCACATTGTCCATTCACAGATACTGAAAATTAGTCCAGTCAACCAAAACTATCTTCTATTGTGGAGAGGATATCAATATATATATTGGGTTGGTTTCAAGAAATTAAGCAAACTTTCTTAGTCATATCCTTGAATTGGCTTGCAAAAATGAGAATTGAGAATGACAGAACACACGTGAAATTTAAATAGATGGGTAGAATGGAAATTCATCGATATCTATGAAACATGAAATCCTTGTCCAGATGACGAAAACAGATGTCAACATGCTTTTGGGAAGATTAGAGTAACATTTCATGAGAACCAAAGGCGAAACTTCTTGCTGATTTACTGAAATGATAGGCATCACATTTGTGCTCTTTGGCTCTTCGCCGACTGTTGGAAGTAGAAAATCCTAGTTACTGCCTATATTTCTGCAACAACAGAGCCAGTATTCCACCACAACACAACCCAAGAAAGAAAATTAACCTTGCAAAATTTTTATTTCCAGATTTCAACCTCCAAACATCCAACAGTCTCATGCATAATCAACCTTTACATAATGAGCAAATGACCTTATGCGTTATAATAAATAAGGAATATAAACTAGTTCAAATGTTGATCGACAAGGAACCAAGGGCATGTTACCCGTAAGACCCAAAACTATGTTACCCAAACTGTCATATTGTCATTCCACAGCACACACTAACGCATTTATATCCGGGCATGGACACACGCATATATATACACTCTGAATTAGAATTCAAAAAATAAAACGATAATTGAAGAATCCGTAAGAACAGGTAAGTTAAATCGTTAGACTCTTCAATCTTCATTGTGCATTTTTGCAAGAATGCCCAAGCCAATGTAAGTGATCTAAACTGACAATCAGTCAATCCCCAACCCCCAAGTCCCCAGTTTGAAGAAGTATATACTAAATAGATCTCTAGATGCATAAAGTTACATTTTTATTCGACATTTCAGACATCAAAGTCACTCAGCAAACTTTCTCCCACCCCAAATTATCTAGCAAATTGTTTGTTCTTCAGCAAGATTTCATAGGTTCAAGACCTAATCACGCCTCCAACAAGCCAAGAACTTTCAAATTTCCACCAGATACACTTCTTTGATGAACATAATATACCCTTTTAGTCCATCAAATTAACACACGAACGGAAATCGCAAAAGTGAAACTATTGATGATGGAAACAGTGAACCACAAGCGTAACTAGTCATCAACATTAATTAACAAAGGACCGCTAAAGAAGTGAACCACATACATCAATTTATCAAATATAGAATCCACCAATCATTTTTGCTCCATTGGCAACTTCAACCTTATATGTTAGGATATATATTAGCCTCATGGGAAATCACAAACAAGAAACTTCCTAATGAGCTCAGCTGCAACCTACGACACGAATCCCAGAAGCATAGACATGGAAAACACAGGAACCTAAGAAGCACGATCACTCTTCACGACTTTCACGTATTCTATCGGACACCAACGCTCTCAAAAGCTCCTTAAACACTGCCGAACTCATGCCAAATCTGCGTATGCCAGAAAGAAATTGGCTTTTGTTTTTTTTTTTATCAGGAAAAGAAAAATATATTTCATTAACAAAAGGTTGGATGCAAAGAAAGCATCCTACATGAGGCTATACACATCCCATATACACAGTATCCACAAAATCTAAGAGATCAAGAGAAGAGTAACAAAAGATCCCTTTGTCCCAAAAATAGAGAGCCTTAATAAAATAATCTTTAAAGCATTGAAGTGGCATCTCCACACCCTCAAAGACTCCCCTATTTCTCTCACGCCAAATGCTCAAAAAAATTGCATGGAGAAATAATCTAGCAATCTTCTTCTTCGCTTTCCTTCCAAAAAAGCCCTCCCATGCATAGAGGTGATCCGAAATAGAATTGGACAAAACCCAAGAAACTCCTAAACAACTAAAGGCTAAATCCCAAAGAACTCTTGCAAAAGGGCAATGAAGCAATAAGTGGTTCACTGATTCTGCTGCAGCCTTGCATAACGGGCACCAGTTCACCAAGATCTTCCCCCTCTTTTGCAAATTATAGTAAGTCAAAATACTGTCATGGGTAGCCTCCCAAACAAAAAAAGACACTCTAAATGGAGCCAGAGATTTCCAAATGATCTTCCATGGAAAACACAATCCCCAAAATCGATGCAAAGGTGCTGAAGGTACAGAAGCAAGCCTCATATAATAAGACTTCACCGTGAAGCTCCCTTTAGGATTGAGGTCCCATTTGACTGAATCAAGAGATGATTGCCCGATATGAATCCCATTCAGCTTAATAAGCAAGTTTATAAGGGAGGCGTCATCCACTAAGGCATCACGAATAAAAATAGGTGACCAAATGCACAACCCCGACACATTGTCACAATAAGTGGCCACAGTAGCTTCTCTATTCTCCGCAAGAGTATAAAGAGAAGGGAAAAGGTCCCTCAAAGGAGCACCTTCACACCAGCGGTCATGCCAAAACAAAATGGTAGAGCCAGTGCCCACTTCAAAAGAAAGATGAGGATAAAATCTATCCCATCCTTTATAAATAAACCTCCAAAGGCTTACTCCACAGGGCCCATTTGGTCTAGAGGGAAACCACCCAAGCCCCTCCTCACCATACTTGGTACAAATCACCCTCCTCTAAAGGCTGGTCTTCTCATTCGTGAATCTCCATAGCCACTTACCAAGCAAAGCCTCATTAAAGAGCTTCAGGTCTCTAACTCCCAACCCTCCTTGTGACATGGGAAGCTTAACAATATCCCATCTCACTAAGTGATACTTGAAATCAGCACCGAAGGAGCCCCAAAGAAATTTCCTCTTAATGGCTTCCAACTTGGCCACCACAGACGCCAGTATCGGAAAAAGAGATAGGAAATAAGTGGGAATGCTAGAAAGGACGCTTCGGATGAGAGTGAGTCTACCACCCTTGGAAAGATAGTTAGCTCTCCATCTAGAGAGTTTTTTCTCAAATCTTTCCACTACTGGCTCCCAGATAGATTTATCTTTGAATTTAGCTCCTAGTGGGAGACCAAGATAGTAGGTAGGGAAAGAATCCACGGTGCATCCTAACACACCCGCTAGCAAATGAATATTATCCACCTGGCCCACCGGCAAAATAGAGCTTTTAACCAAGTTGACTCGTAGACCAGACACTGCCTCAAACCAAATGAGAATACAACGCAAGTTCACCATCTGCTCACAATTATTGTCACAAAAAACAATTGTATCATCAGCAAAGAGAAGATGGGATACATTAATAGTAGTTGCGTTCCTTCGGCCCACTGCAAACCCAGATAGGAGACCTGCTGAAGTGGCTGCAAGCAACATCCTCGTGAAAACCTCCATGACCAACAAAAACAAAAGTGGAGAGATTGGGTCCCCTTGGCGAAGGCCTCTAGAAGCCAAGAAAAAATTTGTAGGAGAACCATTGACAAGTATTGCAAAGGAAGCTGAAGAGACGCATTGCCGAATCCAAGTGATCCACCTCTCCCCAAATCCCATTCTACTCAAGACATACATCAAATAATTAGATTAATATTTTCCCTGTACATGTGTCTTAATTTTTGAAAAATCACGTGTTAGCATACCGTGTCAATGTCATATTGCGCCCCTGCTTCTTAGAAAATTAAGAAACAATGAAGAAATGCCCTCAAGAAACCAAAGTTAACTAGAGAAAATATGAATGAATATGATGCCCAATAAAACGAAAGGCTGAAATAAAGGGATAAGAGGGTTAAAGAAAAGGAAGAAGGAAACGAACTTTTCCATAGCTTTGAGCCAAAGAGGCTCAGTCTTTGCTAGGCCCTTGACAAGATTTCTGGTTTTAGTGAGCAAATCACCCTTCATGTACGACATGGCTTTGGGTCCTTCGTTTATCAGCGTTCTTCGCTTAGCCCCTCTGTCGTCTCCTTCAGCTTTGGGCCTAAACATATTAGGTTTAATTCTTTTACAAAACATGCGACGCAAATTTAAGACTTGTCGAAATGATTACATAGCTATCTATTTCTCCATCTTAAACTGAAAAATAATTCATAATTAGTCAAAATAATTTATTTAAGACTAATTAGTATGATAATTCAATTACTAAACTAATTTCAACATATTCGCCCAACCATTTTTCTTCTCCTGATTCACATAAAAGTTAAAACAAAATCCCAAAATTTGTGAAATTCAACTCCCATTTTACGTTAGTATTCTGCAATCATAAATCATTTCAACTCCCATTTCTAGGATATTGTATCTAAATTCTCAAATTGAACACAGAAGCTTCACCTTCAAAATCCCGATTCAACCTAGTCAAATCCAAATGAGATATAAGCCAATTTCAATACAATCCATGATGACAAGTACAACGAATCAACTATTGAAAACCAATTCAAGCATCCAACATCAAACAGACGCGGTGGCAGATCCAGTATTTTAGATGGGGGTCGGAATAATAGAACATGCAACATTAAAGTTAACAATAGTTGTAAAACTAAATTGCATAATTGTTACATTATATCTACCCTAATTGTCAATGAGACCTCATATATATGCATTTTCGGATCTAGAGCTTGAAGGAAATGATTATTCCATATCTTTCTTTTTGAAATATCTATGGATGTTGATCCACGACAAGAATTAGGATTAGGGTCTTGTGACAGTTTCAACTTCAATTTCATATACACAATTAGTGTCTGGAATTGAAATGGGATTAAATTCGCGAATCAAACCAAACTCAAACTAAAACATCCAATCACCATCCAACCTACAACTAAACTCCAACTCAAACTCAATTTCCTATACATGGTCAATATTTCATCAATTAGACTCAAAACTAAAATACTCAATCAGCATCTAACCAGCAATTAGATTGAACTACGCTAGATGAAATTGGCAGATTAAACTCGCAAATTAAACTGCTAGAATCAAATTAGTCTACAAATTAAAGCATTAAAGTAAAAACTAAAGTACTAAGCTTACAGTCACAGACCTGGACTGGGGACGGGTCGGCCGTCGGAGGCGGCGCGTTGGTGTTGGGCCTTGGAGGCCAAGGCGGAGGCACGGTGAGAGTCGATGGAGATGGGGGAGCGGAAGGCTAGGATTCTGGCCCACTCTCTGCTTGAGCTGTGTTTGTAATAAGCAATGCCTCTCGGGCTGGGTCGAGAAACTGAAAGAGAGGGGGGAGGGGGGAGGGGGGAGGAGGGGAAGGAACAGAGGCTGCGGGGAAAAAGAAAAAAAATACGCTAAGCCAAAAAAAAAGAAAAAACTTAAGGTTCAAACGTCTACACTTGAACCGACAGCGTCTCGACTCCACGGTCTACGGATGCAATATCACACCATCACCATACCACCCAAAAAGGAAAAAAACAAAAACTATTTACATGTATAACTTGTATCATATTTTTTTGAAATTTTGAAATTTAATAATTCTAACTGTTGGGGCTGGAAAGTAGTGAGTTGAACTTAAGAAATAGCTTGCAGTAATTGTACTTTTAGGGTGATTTTCTGGTATACCGCCACTGAGTTTGATTCGATGGAGGCCTAACGTAGTGGTGGCTAAAACTAACGTGCATATGTTTAGAATTAAAAAAAAACAAAGAAAAAGGCTTGCTCGGCAAGCTTTTGTACAATGTTCAATGTTGACCCGTCTAAATTATACACCTCAGTTTTTCCAACTCATCTGTTACCCTCCCAGAGTGTCTGGCCAAAACGGCCATCAAACTTTTTAAATTTGGTCACAACTGTCATTGAATTAATTTTGTGCCTAGCCGTGTCACCTAACTTTATTATTAGAGTTAATTTTGCCACTTTGACCAGTTGTAGCAGGTAAACGAGTGTTTTACCCGTGGAAGTGAAAAGTTTGCATTTGTAGGGCTTGAAAAATAAATGAAAAATAAATAAAAAATCTTAATTACTCCTAAACTCCCTGGTTTGCCATGGCTCTCAAACGCTCTTCTTCCCCATCCCACTGAACTCTTGCCCTTTCAAAAAAACCATAGAAATCCACAAAAGCAAAGAAGCATCAACATAATGCAAAGAAAGTGTTCAATTGCAACCGAAGATTAAGAGGCGAATTGGTGGTGTTGATAAACTTCATCATCAAGTAAGCATTGTATACTTTTAATTTAAAAAAAACCGTGAAATTTGAGTGCATGGAGTCTGTGTTGATAAAATCAGTGGAATTTGTGTATTGTGTTGAAACTTTACGAAATTGTACTGTAAATGTGTTGCTTGATATTGGTAAAGGTGGAGTTTGTGATGCTTTAAACACTAGTGTTCTATTTTGGTGAAATTACACATAATATGATTAATTCCTTTAATTTTGAAAATATATATGCAGAACGTCAAACCTTGCAAGTGCTTGTTTTCGTATCTTTCATGGTGGATCATTTGAGAGAGTTGTCTCACTTGTTATATAATGAGTCAGAAGTATCTGATGTGTATATGGACCCTGATTACATGAGTGTAGATGACATTAAGGAGAAAGTGGTGAACTTAGGCTATTCTGAAGAAATGATAAAAGAAATATATTTTAGTAGGTCTAATGTCCCTTTTGAGGATAGTCTAATTCTCATTCAAAGTGATAAAGAGGTTAGGGAGTTGATTAAATTGTGCTTAGAGAGTGGTTTTGTCTCTATTTCTGTTGAGCATAATGATGATGAGATTGACAAGGGTAAGGGACTGTTGGATGAGGAGGCATATTTTTTCAGATTTGTTAGACTATGATGATAAATATGATAGTGAATGGTGGTTCAATTTTGATTATGATGACCCTGAATTCATAGATGTTAGGGAGAAACAAAAGGCAACCAAAGAGGCAATTGCTACTGAGGTAGAGAATGTGAGAGGTAATGTAGGACATAAGAGTGGGGAGGATGATGTAAATGCTGAATATGATCCTAAATTAAATGCTAAAGAAGCTGATGAACATTATCAGGATTCTAATAATATTGATAGCCCAAGTGATTATAGTGGTAAGGATGCTCTAGATGGTGATAAAAAGGGAAAGAGGAAAAAGAGAGAGAGGTTCCCTAGATACCTTGGCCATGTCTTGCGAAATCTGATTTATATGTTGACATGAAGTTCAGGGATAGGAAACAGTTGAGGCGAGCTTTTAACAACTATAGGATATTGAAGGGGTATGATTTGAAGATTACAAAGAGTGACACAGTTAGATTTCAATGTCATTGCTTCTGTCAAGGTTGTAAGTGGAGTATCTGGGCATCAAAATGCAAGAATGAGTTATCATTTCAACTAACCAAAATGGAGAATCCTCGCAGTTGTATTCCTTTTGGCTTTGAGCAAAAGAGTATGTATATGTCAACTAGTTCGTTAATTGAGTACTACACTAAAACATTTAGGTTGTAACCTGGTTTAAGGTCAAGGGAGTTGAAAGACCTTATTGAGAAAGAGCACAATTACAAGGCTACCTTGTCCATATGTACTAAGGTTAGGGCAGGGGCTTTGACTACAATCGTTGGTGATTACAAGGCTCGGTTTGGAAAAATAAGGGATTATTTATATGAAGTTTATAAGCAAAATCTTGGGATTGCAGTAAAAGTCGAAACTTTTAAAGATGCAAATGATCAGCATGTATTCAGGTTTCTATACATTTGCCCTAGAGCATTGAAAAAGGCTTTTTGGATGGGTGTAGGAGAGTAATTTCACTTTATACATGCTTCTTGAAGGGGCCTTGGAATGGCCAAGTGTTTGTTGCAGTTGATAGGGATACCAACAACCAAATGTACCCAGTAGCATGGGGTGTGGCACATAGTGAGAAAAGAGAGGTCTAGGAATGGTTCATTGTATTGCTGCGAGCAGATCTTGAGATTGAAAATGACACAGGTTGGACTCTGATTATGGAAGATATATATTTCTGTTAATGTATGTTTGTTATTTTGTTTTCATTTTTTATATATGTTTTAGGTATATTAATTGCTTCTTTCGCTTGTAGGGGCTTGTTGAGAGTGTACAAAGTCTTCTACCTAGAGCTGAATAAAAAATGTGTGCTAGGCATGTGTATGCTAATTTAAGAAATCAGTAGAGGAGTGTGGCTTCTAGGAAGTATTTTGAAAAATTGCTAAGTCTATAAATGAAGTGCATTTGAAAAAACTCCGTTTGAAAAAACTCTGACACCAAGAACTCCAAACCCTAGAGCATGAACAAAGGGGGAGATGAGGCAGGGAATGCTGAAGAATTTTTTTCATTTTTAAAACAACCAAAATTTTAAGATAAAACCACAAAAAACCTACTGCAACCGGTTAAAATGGATCAAAGTGGCAAAATTGACTCTAATAATAGAGTTAGATGACACGATTAGGCATAAGGTTAATTCGATGGAAATTTTGACCAAATTTAAAAGTTCGGCGGCAGTTTTGGCTAAGCACTCTACCCTCCCATCTCGCTTGACTAAGTCTTTAAACTATTATTGTTTGAAGAGGGAGTGAAAATAAAAGAGAAAGTAAATAATTGTAAAAACTGGTTACTCCATCTCTCTTCTAACTCTTAACTCTCGATCTCTCCCCCCCCCCCTCTCTCTCTCTGAGCAAACATTGAAGTGAAAAGTTTCAGAAAAATGAAACCCTAATTGTTCATCTGTAGATGTTGAAGTTGGAATTTCTGCGTAACTTGTACTTGAAAGTAGGAAGTTGGAGAAAAAGGCTTAGGGGAGGCAAGGTTGTAGTTGGCAGTTTGAAGTTGAGAAAGGGAAGTTCTGAACCTTGGAGGTGTTTAACTTCATGTAATTCTTTGTTATTGTAGCTTGTTTATTATAGTTGTTGTCTTGTTAAATGTAGAGAGTAGTTGTTTATGAAGTTAGTCAAATGTGTGTAATTACTTATTGTAGTTGTTACATAGGGTTCAAATATGAGTAATTATTTATTTCTAGGGTTATAGAAAATTATCTATAAGTATAAGTATGCAATGCAAGCACTAATTGGTATATTCGTTGTGTTTTGATTAGTGCGGTAAAAAAATGGCTAGTGATTACATAACAATAGAGATGCATCATGAGGGGGCATTTGTTGATAGTGAGGACTTGGAATGTGTAGAGGGTGGAGTGATAGAGATTCACCTTTTAGACAAAGATAAGGTTTCAAGATTTCAGATACTAGAATTTGCTAAGGATGTTGGGTTTGCACATGTGGAGGAGTTCTACTATCTCATCTTTAGTATGAGTTTGAGAGACAGGTTAAGGACATGTCATAGTGATATTAACTCACTAGGTATGGCTGTTGTGGGCAGATTGGAGAGAAAATTAGTGGTATACTTAGTATATAAGGTGGATGTTGCTAATATAATTCCTGATGTTCTTGTTTTACCTTGCCCAGGTGTTGAAACAAAATAGTCAAATGTGGACCCTTATAACAGGGCTCAATGTTCTGTTCCAAATTCCTCTGCAAAAGATGGACCATAGGGCCCCTCATCTTTGGCGTCCAAAAACTCTAAGGGCTTTAAAGTGAAACATGCCCCAAGAACATCCCCTATTTCAAGAAGAAAACACAAAGCCCAAACACACAAGCTTACGTGTCTATCCTACACCAAGTAAGCCTCAAACAAATTCTCCATAACAAGGGTGCCTCTATCTCTAGACCAACTAGTGCAGCCTCTTCCCTAGCCTCTCTCCCAATGACTATTACTCGCATTAACAAAGGTAAGGCCCCTGTTGCAGTAGTGAATAATGAATGAATTAGGAATACCTAAAACCTAATTCACCCATTCCTTGGGAGAAGTTGGTTGGTAAAAGCAATCATAGTGACAGACTGACAGTTCAGGTAATAGTGAGCACAAACCTAATGCTGACACTGAAGATGAACCTGAAGAGGTGTTAGGTGGAAGGCATAATTAGGACGCTTCATCTTCAAAATCAAAAGGGAAGATGAATATTGACTTCACAAAAATTGATGTTGATAATGAAAGAGAAACTGACTTTGAAGATATTGATAACAGTGATAATGAGTAGGAAACTATCATGGCAAGGATCGTTAACTTTGGCAGACAGAAGCTAGTTGATTAAAGCAATTATGCAACTATAGTAGCAACAGTTTTCATTGATCAAACCAAAAAGGATACATGATTCTAGAGTTAGTATGAAGACTCTAAAAAAGGAAATGGAGACTAGAGGAGAGACTGAGGATGATGTGCTTAGGCAATTAAGGAGGAATGACAGACCTTTCGAGGTTGATGAGCATACTTACTTCAAAAGGTTAATGTGGAATGTTGGTATGACTTTTGGAACTATACAAAAGTTCAAAGATGCAATAAGTCATGGATTTGACCTTAAAATACGTGTATCGAACTCAAAAAGAAACAGGGTTGGGCCAATTTACAAAGATGGATGCAACTGGAAGGTCTATTATTCATAGGATAAGGGTATAACAACTTAGGTTGTGAGACCTGTACATGACAAACATAGATGCGCAAGAAACATTTCAAAAACAAGTAGTTAAAGTACTCTTGCAATGCAAAGCATTACATCATGAAATTTGAAGAGCAGCCTAATTGGCCTTCCAAGGACATGATAGCACAAATCAAGAGGGACCATGGGGTCATCATTCCTAAGTAGACTGCATACAAAGCTAAGGAGAAAGCAATGAAATTGTTGCATGGTTCAATGAAGGAGCACTATTGCAAGGTAGGGAGGTATGTTAAGGAGCTCAAAAGGTCAAACACGCGCAACACCTTCATATTAAGAACTAACCTCATGGAGTGAAATAGGTGTTTTCCAAAGGTTCTTTGTATGTTTTGATGGGTGGAAGAAGGGTTTCCTTGAAGGTTGCATGTATGTTTTATACATTGATAAATGCTTTTTGAAAACATTTTTAGGGGGTTATTTGTTATGAGTCATTGATATGGATGGAAACAATCAAATATTTCTCCTTGCTTAGGTTGTTGTTTGTAATACCCTGAAATTTCGTTACTAATTTTGATTTATGTGGTAATTCATATTTTATGTGCATATTTTGGGTTATCTATGTTTTATATGTATGAATGTGCTTGAGTTATTGTTAGTATTATTATGTTTGAGGAATAAACAGATGCACTCCTTACTAGTAGTATTTATACCAAAAATAAAAAAAGGGTAGATAGAAAAGGGGGCATTTGGACCCAAAAAAAGGGAAAAGGAGGTGAAAAAAAGGAAAAGAAAAAGAAGAGGGAAGAGGGGATTTTTTTTTATCAAGTGATATTTATTAGGGGTGGGGGCATGTTTTGTTTTCTCACCCCAACCACCACCTCCCAAACACACGCACAGCCAGAGAGGGAAAGAGAGGTAAAGGAGAAGAGAAGAAGAAGAAAAAGAGGAGGAGGAGAAGAAGAAGGAAAAAGACGAATTGGGTTTTGATTTTGATTGCAAACTAAGGTGAGTAATTTTTGCTTTCTCTACCCTTGAAATTGATTAGGAGAAGATTAATTTGAAGGTTCATACTCCAATTTAAGAAATCAATTGAGAATTGAAGCTATGAATTTGATGTTTTAGAGTTTAGTAGATTAGAACCCTAAATTAATTTGTTAGAAACCCACCCTCAAAATTTTCATGGTGATTTGTTATTTTAGGGTTATGTCAATATTGTGGGTTGATATTTATGTTGTAGTTTTGTTCATATATATGCAAAAAACTATGGATTTTTGGATTGATTATTGTTGTTGGAAGAACAAGATGGAAGAAAAATAGAGGTTGAATTTTCAGATTCTACACACAGCCTGCCACCGTGTGATTTTTTGTGAATTATTGGCTGCGCAAAAAATTCTAAACTTTTACTGTAGGTGACCTATTATATTGGAAAATTTCCTGTAAATTTCAGTCAATTGTTGATGTGCATTTTAGGATTTATGAATTGTTGATTGTAGCTGCCCTCTTTCGGTGTATGGTTTCAGTTACTGTTTTAATTCATTTTGAAGATTTGCTTGGAGAAAATTTATGAAAATATTACTGTAGATTCCTCATAAAATTGGGTGATTGCTTGTAAAGTTTTGTGAATTTGGGTTGTGTATGCTATAAGTTATGAACTTTTGAGCTTAATTCTTAGATTTTCGATAATTTTGGCTTCCTGTTTGAATTTCTGGGAATTATTGGTCTAGAGAAAAATCTTGAAATTTTAATGTTAGAATTTATATATTATTTATCAATTTCCTGCAAAATTTCGTGAAGATTGGATGTGCATTCTCTGTGTTATGAGTTTTTCAGTCAAATTACCTTGTTTAGTGTAATTATGGATTATTTGTACATTCAATCCGTAAATTAGATATGGAAAGGCCATTGTTGAGCTTCCTAAATATTCTGATTGTGTGTTGAAGTATAGGAAGTTTGTGAAGATCATTTGGAGTTGGATTATGTCTTGGTTATATATATGTGTGTGTGCGTTAAAATAGTAATGCATTCTTATGGTTTGTGGGAAACTTGTGAAAGTTGTTTTAGGAGGAATTAAGTCTTGTTTTGATTATGTTTTTGTTAATATTGTGAAATTAAACTTCTTTGAAAAATAAAAATGTGATTCTATGAGATATACGATTTCACTAAGTTATGTTTTTGGGGAAGTAGGGTATGTCTTGCCTGAGGCTGTTACAGGGCGTTGTAGAGCTATGACCATTGAAGTAGCTGCCCCCTTTGTGTTTGGAGCTGTATGGGACGTTGGCTGGTACCTTGAGTGGGTGTTGCCCAGTCTGCTAATTGACTCCTCAGTTTGTGTTATTTAGGAGCTGTACAGGCCCTGGTATTCCAGGATGTGAATGTGACTTCACAGTTTGTGATTTGAGGGCATCTATGCACTTTAGAGTGTTGAGTGTCTGGTTGGTACCATATGAATGAGTTGCAGCTGGTCCACTATCGGTTGGAACCATATGGATGAGTTGGAGTTGGGTCGCCAGGATGTGTTTGTCAACCTTACGTTCTGATGGTTCTTTGTGTGAGTTATGAGTTTATTTCCTCTAAACTAAAAAGGTTTGCATTCAGTTAAGAATATGTGATATGTTATGAAATTGATTTTGGCTTGGATTTGGACTTTGGATATGTTATGAAATTAGTTTGGCTTGGATTTGGATTTTGGATTTTGGATTTAAAGGATCATTCAGGATATCTGTAAGCTTGTGATTGATTTTGAAATATACATGTGATTGATAACGATGTTTAAATAAATATAATATATGTTTGTGGCAAATATGTGAATTTTTGTGAGGAAGTCGCTTTGACGTATGTGCTAGTTATAGTTATGGGCAGACCGTTAGCTTGCTTAGCAGACTTTGCTTTCCTTTGGACTTCAGTGAGGACTAGGAGTCCAAAGGACATGGTTGGTATGGGACGATCATGGTTAGTTTAGTGAATAGATTAACAACAAAGTTTGTTTAGGGACTTAAGTGAAAATGAGAGTTCTTGAATCATATCTGGTATGGGACAGATATGACTAAGTTAGTCTAATTGCCTACCTCATAACATAAATATGTTCGGGAACATGTTGGATATGAAATATATGAGTTTATTTCTATTTCTTGAGGCATGAGCATGTTCTTATGTGACCTTCTATATGTCATATGCTATGCTATGTTTATATGTCATAAGATGTGCGCATTTTAATCATGTGTTAACCGATTAATGTGCAAAGTATTACAACGGGGAAGGTAAAGGTTACTCATTGGGCTCGAGGAGCTCATGACCTCACCATTTTTCAGGTTTTGGAAGCATAAAGGGATCGTAAGAGCATTAAAAAAGCTAGCCAGCTGTGAAACGCTTTTGAAGAACCTAGTTGAAAATGTAGACCCCGTCGTGTGTTTATGTTATGGATTTTGTTTAGTAAATACAGTTCCGAATGTATTTTTGGTTCGCACATATGTAAGAATATTGGGAATACGATTTAAGTATGTATGTAATGCATGTTTTAGGATTACCCTCCCGAACTTTAGTTAGATTTCGATATGAGCTTCCACTACTATTGTTAATTAACAAGTTAATTAAGGTCAATAAGTCCTTAGAGCCTTGCGGGTGTTCCTAGTGGGACATCCACGGCGGTGGCACGCCTGCCCCCTTCAGGCGGTGGCAGTGGCATCAAAGCAATAATCTTGCGACTTCTTTCCTATAGGGCTTGTGTGCGCATGTGGTTGGCTATTCATTTCATGATGTGCGATTATGTAAGTTACGTGTGTTTAACGCAAATGCCAAGTTTATGTGATTTGCATTAGGACTTTGTTTGACATGGAACTTAAGATTTGAAACTTGGTGATGATAAGTTTCGAGGACGAGACTTATTTTAAGGAGAGAAGACTGTAATATCCTGAAATTTCGTTGCTAATTTTGATTTATGTGGTAATTTATATTTTATGTGCATATTTTGGGTTATCTATGCTTTATATGTATGAATGTGCTTGAGTTATTGTTAGTATTATTATGTTTGAGGAATAAATAGATGCACTCCTTATTAGTAGTATTTGTACCAAAAATAAAAAAGGGAGGATAGAAAATGGGGTATTTGGACCAAAAAAAGGAAAAGGAGGCAAAAGAAAGGAAAAGAAAAAGAAAAAGAAAAGGGAAGGTGGGATTTTTGTTTTTTTATCACGTGATATTTATCAGGGGTAGGGGGCATCTTTTGTTTTCTCACCCCAACCCCCCCCCCCCAAACACACGCACAACTAGAGAGGGAAAGAGAGGCAGATGAGAAAAGAAGAAGAAGAAAAAGAGGAGGAGAAGACGAAGAAGGACGAAGAGGAATTGGGTTTTGGTTTTGATTGTAAACTAAGGTAAGTAATTTTTGCTTTCTCTACCCTTAAAATTGATTAGGGAAAGATTAATTTGAAGATTCATGCACGAATTTGGGAAATTAATTGAGAATTGAAGCTATGAATTTAATGTTTTAGAGTTGAGTAGACTAGAACCCTAAATTCATTTGTTAGAAATCTACCACCAAAATTTTCATGGTGATTTGTGATTTTAGGGCTATATGAATATTGGGGGTTGATATTTATGTTGTGGTTTTATTCATATATATGTAAAAAACTATGGATTTTTGGATTGATTATTGGTATTGGAAGAACAAGATGGAGGAAAAATAAAGGTTGAATTTTCAGATTCTACACATAGCCTGCCACTGTTTGATTTTTTATGAATTATTGGCTGAGCAAAAAATTCTAAACTTTTTGTTGTAGGTGACCTATGATATTGGGCAACTTTCTGTAAATTTTCGTCAAATTTTGATCTGCATTTTAGGATTTATGAATTTTTGATTGAAACTGTCTTGTTTCGATGTATGGTTTTAGTTACTGTTTTAATTCATTTTGAAGATTTGCTTGCAGAAAATATTACTATAGTTACTATTTTAGTTACTGTTTCGATGTATGGTTTTGCATATTTGCTTGCAGAAAATTTATGAAAATATTACTGAAGATTCCTCATAATATTGGGTGATTTCTTGTAAAGTTTTGTGAATTTTGGTTGTGTATGCTATAAGTTATGAATTTTTGAGCTTAATTCTTAGATTTTTGATAATTTTGGCTTCCTGTTTGAATTTCTGGGAATTACTGGTCTAGAGAAAAATCTTGAAATTTTAATGTTAGAATCTATATATTATTTATCAATTTCCTGCAAAATTTTGTGAAGATTGGATGTGCATTCTCTGTGTTATGAGTTTTTTAGTCAAATTACCTTGTTTAGTGTAATTATGGATTATTTGTACATTTAATCCGTAAATTAGATATGGAAAGGTCATTGTTGAGCTTCCTAAATATTCTGATTGTATGATGAAGTATAGGAAGTTTGTGAAGATCATTTGGAGTTGGATTATGTCTTGGTTATATTTTGGTATATGAAGTGAATAAAAGTTTCTTTGAAGATAATAAATTATGGTAATATGAGTATGATATAACTGAGTTGTAATTTATTTTTTTTTGGCGTTAAAACAGTAATGCATTCTTATGCTTTATGGGAAACTTGTGAAAGTTGTTTTGGGTGGAATTAAGCCTTGTTTTGATTATGTTTTTGTTAATATTGTGAAATTAATCTTCTTTGAAAACTAAAAATGTGATTATATGAGATATACGATTTCACTAAGTTATGTTTTTGGGGATAGACGTCATGTCTTGCCTGAAGCTGTTACAGGGCGTTGTAGAGTTATGGCAATAGAAGTAGTTATCTTTGTGTTTGAAGCTGTGTGGGTCCTTGGTTGGTACCTTGAGTGGGTGTTGTTCGATCCGCTAATTGACTCCTCAGTTTGTGTTATTTGGGAGCATTGTGGGTCCCTGGTATTCCAGGATGTGAATGTGACTCCACAGTTTGTGATTTGAGGGCATTTATGTACTTTAGAGCATGGGGTGCCTGGTTGGTACCATATGAATGAGTTGCAGCTGGTCCACCATCGGTTGGAACCATATAGATGAGTTGTAGCTGGGCCCCCAGGACATGTTTATCACCCTTATGTTCTGATGGTTCTTTGTGTGAGTCATGAGTTGATTTCCTATAAACTAAAAAGGTTTGATTCAGTTAAGAATATGTGATATGTTATGAAATTGGTTTTAGCTTGGATTTGGAATTTGGATATGTTATGAAATTAGTTTGGCTTGGATTTGGATTTTGTATTTGGTTTTAGATTTAAAAGATCATTCAGAATATCTGTAAGCTTATGATTGATTTTGAAATATACATGTGATTGATAAGGATGTTTAAATAAATAAAATATATGTTTATGGCAAGTATGTAAATTTTTGTGAGGAAGTCGCTTTGATGTATGTGCTAGTTATGGTTATGGGCAAGCCGTTAGCTTGCTTAGCGGACTTTGCTTTCTTTTGGACTTCAGTGAGGATTAGGAGTCCAAAGGACATGGTTGGTATGGGACGATCATGGTTAGTTTAGTGAATAAACTAACAACAAAGTTTGCTTAGGGACTTAAGTGAAATTGAGAATTCTTGAATCATATCTGGTATGGGACAGGTATGGCTAAGTTAGTCCAATTGCCTACCTCATAACATAAATATGTTCGGGAACATCTTGGATATAAAAGATGTGAGTTTATTTCTATTTATGAGGCATGAGCACGTTCTTGTGTCACCTTCTATATGTCATATGCTATGCTCTGTTTATATGTCATAAGATGTGCGCATTGTAATTATGTGTTAACCCGATTAATGTGCAAAGTGTATGAACGGGGAAGGTAAGGGTTACTCACTAGGCTCGGGGAGTTCATGACCTCAGCATTTTTCAGGTTTTGGAAGCGTAAAGAGATTGTAAGAGCATTAAGAAAGCTAGCCAGCTATGAAACGCTTTTGAAGAACCTAGTTGGACATGTAGACCCCGTCATGTGTTTATGTTATGGATTATGTTTAGTAAATACACATGTGTTTATGTTATGGATTATGTTTAGTAAATACAGTTTTGAATGTATTTTTGATTCGTACATGTGTAAGAATATTAGAAATATGGTTTAAGTATGTATGTAATGCATGTCTTAGAATCACCCTCCTGAACTTTAGTTAGATTTCGATATGAGATTCCGTTGCTATTGTTAATTAACAGGTTAATTAAAGTCAATAAGTTCTTAGGGCCTTGTGGGTGTTCCTAGTGGACCGCCGCGCCTGCCCCTTCGGGCGAGGCGTTACATTGTTGAATGTGAGAATAATGATAGTTGGGAGTGCTTTTTAAGGAGTGTGGCAAATTGTCTTAGAACCATCAATGGTGTGGCTGGACGTTGATTTCATATGAACACAAGGTAAACTTGCTTTTAGTTTTTCCATCACTGGGATTAGTACTTGTTTACTTTCTAATGCTTAAATGCTAACTTCACTTAATTGATTGGCACAAAATACTCCATATGCCAACTTTTCTCCCAAATTATGAGCACAAACATTATGCTAGGCATATCTATGCAAATTAGAATAAGAGTCACAAGGCGAAAGCATTCAAACTCCTCTTTTGGAATGTAGCGAAATCCTGCAATGAGACTATTTACAAGGATCCTTTGGAGGCCTTAAAGCTTGAATTTACTTATACGAGTGAGGAATTTGTTTCCCAAGACCCTAAGTTATTTTGCAGGGCATTCGTGAGAATGAACTAAAGGTGTGATGTCATTGTAAACAACTTGTTTGAAGCTTTCAATGCTTACATTGTCCAGTCTAGATGCAAGCATTTGATATATATATATGCTAGAGGACATTAGAATGGCACTCATGGATAGAATAGTGTTGAAGATAGCCCTGATGTACAACTCAGACGATGACATACACCCTAGAGTTAGGACCAAATCGGAGAATGAAAAAGAGGAAGTAAGTAACTGTTTTCCTTTACCGTCTAGTAACAAGGTATTTGGGGTCAAGCACAGACTTGACAACCTTCATACGAACCTCAACACTAGATCCAGCACATGTAGGAAATGGGACTTGATGAACATACCTTGTTACCATGTCATTGCCTATGCAGCCTGGCTCAAGCAAGATGTTGAGCACTATCTTATGGTTACTTCAAAAGGGAGAGGTACATGAAGAGTTATGAAGGATCAATAACACCTTGTGTTAGACAAAGGCATTGGCCTAAAAAAGATCTTCCACTTGAACCTCCCCCATTGAAAGCTAAGCCCAACATATCAACAAAAAACAAAAGAAAGTATCACCATGAAGATCCAAAGGAGTCACGTAAATTAACTAGGCATGGAAGGCAAATGGTGTGTACTATATACCATCAAGTTGGACATAACAAGAAGGGTTGCCCTAACAAAGCCAATTCATTCAACAACCCACTAGCACAAGCAGCACAAGTAGAGAAAAGACCAAGATGGGGACTAAGAAAACATTTTGTTGGGCCAGTAAATGAGGCCAGCATAGGGGTAAAGGAGGGGTCAGAGGAGGGGAAAACATAGTAATTGTCAGATTGTATTTTAAAATGAACTTCTTCCCTTAATAGTACAAGTAATTGACTGTTCTTTTTTTTTTTTTTCAGACTATCCTGCAAGGGATGCCATCTGAAGGTGCACCTCACACTTACAGATAGATCAAGGCCAACAACTCATGTTCTCTTAAACATTAATAACTAGCAACATCTTCAACTTCACCACTGCCCCAATAATGAAGATTCCTTCATGCGTACCGCCTTGGACTTTATTTTTTAGTTTGAGAGAAAAGATTTTTGTTAGTAGTATTGGAGCAAGGTTTTTTAGGGTTTATTTTGGGGTTTAACTTTCAATAAGTGGGGTGCTCAAGGGTTTTACTTGCATGACCTGTGTTGGTTAGCTATTTTGGGTCTAAGCCAACTCAAGTTAACCTATCTGTTTTATTATTTGTGTAAAAAAGGCTATTTCTTGTTTATGCAATGCAAAGTGTAGCACATTTGGCTCAAATTAGCACCATTTCATGCTTTCTCAAATATATTGTTTATATATATATATATATATATATATATA
>JACYFF010019584.1:81373966-81397731 GCA_017589665.1 Selenicereus undatus
CTCTCTCTCTCTCTCTCTCTCTCTCTCTCTCTCTCTCTCTCTCTCTCAAGTCCAATTACATCCATGAACTTAGTTTGAACTACATGAATGTTAATGGTAGAAAAGCTCGGATGATGGGGTCTGTTTAGGTTCGAGCTTGGTTCCACTTTGTCTTACTAGTGGCGTTGCATTCTTAAGGTTAGTGTGTATCGCCCCCACTTGAGGTGACAAGCGTGTCACTGCCATGGATGTTCGATTAGGAACAACCACAAAATTCTCTAAACTTCTTAACCTTAATTAATATGTTAATAGGCGAGTGCGGTGGAAACTCATAACGAAATCTACCTAAAGTTTGGGAGGGTAATTCTATAACATGCATTTACATACATACTTAAACCATATCCATAATATTCCTACAAATGTGCAATCCCAAAAAAATACATCCATACTTGTATTTGCTAAACTCAAGATTACCAGAACTAAATCGGTCAGTGAACCAATTAAGCTAGCGGGCCAATGGTCAGATTGGCTCAACTGGTTAGATCGGATGAAACTGGTTGTCCACGATTTCTCGAATCATATCCATTTAATTGTGTATGAATATGAATTTCAGGCATAAATATATAAGAATCTAATAATTAAATTTATATTTAGCTAATTTGAAGATTGCATATTGATATTTTAGGCAAAAAAGTATCATATTCTAGATATCTATTATATTTATACATATGAGGCCATATACATTAAAATATAAACACTAAGGACTAGAAAAGTAAAGCCCACTTTAGGGGAAACAATGTCCTTTGTCTAAAACCTAGGGGGGGGGGGAGTAATGATAATGGATTGAAAAAAATAACAAAGCTCGTCAGCTAGTTGCTTAAAAAAAGCTTAACTCAGTATAGTGAAGCTAGTAACTAAATTTAAAAAAAAAAGCTACCTTTACATTACAAAGAAGAGTTATAGCAGTGTACAAGAGGAGTGTTAGCATTTGTTACAACTAAGCAATAGGTGAGGCCGCGCGTTTGAAGTTTACCAAGGAAATCTTTTGGTTGAAAATTATTGTTGTAGGCAGGACTACGGGTTGAACCGGTTCAAAACACCGATCTGACCGGAAAAACAACCCGGTTGGGCCGAGCATTGACCGGTTTCTGACCAGTTCACTATGGAAGCGGGTTGATGGATGCTTTTGGACCGGACCATGGTTTGGTTCATGATTGAACTGGTGGAACCCCCCGGTCTGATCTGGTTCTAGTATCCTTGATTAAACTTAATCCATAACATTAACATACAACAGGGTATGTATTTCCTGCTTCACTCTCCAAAAGTGCATTTGACCCCTAGTCTCGTGTTTGCTCCTATGGCTTTCTTTAGCTTTCAAAACCTGAAAAATGGTGAGGTCATGAGCTCCCCGAGTCCAGTGAATAATTCTTACCTTCCTTGTCATTACACTTTGCACTTAAACAGGTTCACACATAATCACATAATACATATTTCAATGAGAATCAAAACATAACATATCTCATGAAATTGCACCCATGACATATGCAAATAACGATCACAAAATAGGTCATAAACACATCATGGTGGACTGGCGAAGCCCACTCAAAGTACCAACCAGGCACCCAACGCTCTAGAATATTTATATGCCCTCAAATCACAAACAGTGCACTCACGTTCACATCTTGAAAAACCAGGAACCTATATATCTCTCCAATAACACAAACTGAGAAGTCAATTGACAGACTGGGCAACGCTCACTCAAGGTACCCATCAGTGAACCATACAGTTCCAAACACAAAGATAACTACTTCTATGGCCATAGTTCTAGAATGTGACTATAGTAGCCCTAGGTAAGACATGACTTCTTTCCCCAAAAGCAAAATTTAGTTATACACTGATCATATTTCCATAACTGATTGTTCCAAAGAAACTTTTATTCACAAATTATACTACTATATAACTAGGGACGAGAGTTCCACCCAAACTCGAAAAACCTGACCTGAACTCGCTCCGTTTATAGCGAGTATGGATATAAAAAATGAAAAAAAAAGCAGGTATGGAGTGGGTGTGCTAAAAGTAGGTTTGGGTTTGGGTACAGGTTGGGTACATACATACCTATCCCCGAACTTGCCCCATACCCATACCCGAATTTCTTTTTTAATTTTTTGGTCTTATTTTTGAGCTTGAATCATTTAGAATGCTCATATCAACAATGTTAATGATGGTACAAGATGAAACTATTACTTGGTAATTCTAAGATTAAAAATGTACCAAGAATTCATAACATCAAAGACTACTGAACTAATTTAAGATACTAAAAGAAAACACATGAATTGTAAAAATAGTTACACTAATGAATTCTTGATGCACAACAAAAATAATTTATATATTCTTTATTTAGTTTTAAAACTTTAAAATTAAATTTAAAGAACCTGATGGGTATTGTTTTTTACAATATATATGAACCTCAATAAAACCCGAAATACCACCCAATGGGTATGGGTAGAGTATGAATTTTTAAAACCTGATTAGTATGGGTATGGATATGGGGATAATTTTAGGAATTGGGTATGGGTGCGGGTAAGGCTCCACTCTTCGTGAACCTACCTTGCGCTCTTCCCAATATACTAGGATGAATCCCGTGCTTTGCACGAGTTTTTATTAATGTTTATTTAATAATAAGAAAATAAAAATAATTTATTATTGCTGACATCTAAAATATACTATAATGCACAACATTTATTGAAACAAATAAAATTTTAAAATAAATATCAATGAAATTATAGTAATTATTTGATTTAAATATTAATATTTCACATAGTATTTTCAATATTGTTGGTTCAATATCATAGTCTGCATAAATTATAAGAAAATAGTAACGTAAAATAAACCTATAATCTATATGTAGTTGTTTTAAATAGAAGAATGAATTTATGACTTTAGATTTGATCATGTGAGTCATGTACATGTATTACATAAAAAATATGCATAAATAACTTATGAAATTATAATGTACAGTGAAAAAGCTTGCTCATAAAAAATCTGAATTATCATTACACTCACTTTTATTTTTTAAAAATTATTTTTTTTATTTATCTAAATTTTACTCTTTATTGGACAATTATAAAATAACTAAGCACAAGTATTTTATTCTAGAAAGTTATTTGAATTTCCTAGTTATCAATAGTCAATGTATTTTTAAATAGTGATTGTATTGTCTTACAATACACATTTTCCACAGTCAAATTGAGTTGATTAAAGTTAAAGTGAGTGTACTGATTTGCAGACAATTTTTAAAGGTACATTAAATTATTATTAATTTTTGTTTTATATTGTTTGTCGATTAATGTTTATAATTGTCAAAATAATTGCATAAAAGATTAATACTTTTATTGTTTTATTTCATTATATATACATATATATATATATATATATATATATATATATATATATATATATATAGTAAATGCATTTTTTTTACTTCTGAAACTCTATAAGTAAAGGATTATACTAATTTACAGTTATTACTATTTACAAACTACTCTTAATTATAAAATTATTTTTGACTTGTCGAAATGAATGAGTAAAATAGTACCTGAAACGTTTATTATAGTAATATAACTTTTCTTGTTTCGTATCATTTTATTGTAAAGTCATTTTTGATCTCTCAAAGCTATTTATTGTAAACTAAATCTAATTGTAAAACTATATTTGACTTTTAAATTTTAAGAATAAAAGAGCACATTGAATTCTTGTTATTATGACACTTGGAATTAAAGAAAAAATGAAAGAAAAAAGAGAAAGAAGCCAACAATAACGTGAAACTTGTCAAGCTACCATCAACCCATTTAGGCAATTCAGTTTTATATTATATATATGATGATATGATATATGATGATAACCAAACCAAGGCACAATCCAACTCCAAACAATTTACACAAAACAAAACTCGTCAAATCAAGACTTAATTCTACCCAAAATATTTTTTGTAAATTTTCAATAAAACATAACAATACCTTACTATTTTTAATGCTCAAAATGATCACAAACATGATCGATACACAATGTATGCATATGAACAACCCATAATTACACCAAACATGACATTTCACTCAAAAATTTGTAACACAAAGAATGCACATCCAACATTCACGAAAATTTGCAAACAAATACAAGATACTATGAATAATTCACCATAAAATTCTAATAATTTTACCTCAAGCTAATCCCCTACAATAATTGAAATAGTACCCAAAATTATGCTTTAAAACAGCACAATTTCAATCAAAAGTCCACAAATCATGAATTACACGTCCAAAATTCATGAAAATTTCCAAAAAATTGAAAAACATCATATATAACATACATTATAATTTTCATAATTTTCTGCCAAGCCAATACTTAGCAAGAAATTCGAACAGCGAATGAGATTAGGCACTAAAACAGAGCATTTTCAATCAAAAAATTCATAACTTATAAAATACTCATCTAAACTTCATGAAAATTTACAAGAAATTTTCAAATAATATGAATAATCTATAGTTAAAGTTTCGTAATTTTTCATTTAGCCATTAATTCACAATAATTCAAGGAGTATCCAAATCCTTTATAAAACAGAAAATTAAGCTTGTTTTCCAACATTTTATTCCTCCAATACAAGTAATCAAACCAGTTATCCATAGTTTAGAATGTATAAAAACAAAACCAAAAAATAAATATCCATACACAATATTCACATAACCATAAAATCACAAATCACCATGAAAATTCTAGTGGTGGGTTTCTAACAAATGAATTTACAGTTCTAATCTACTGAACCCTAAAATATCAAATTCATAACTTCAATTCTCAATTGATTTTTCAAATTCAAACATAAATATTCAAATTAATCACCCCCTACTCAATTTTAGGGTTAGAGAAGAATAAGGATTACTCACATTTAATCCACAAAACTTAATTTTTTCTTCTTGTTCTTTTTTCTCTTCTTCCTTTTCTTATCTTCTTTTCTCATTCTTCCCTTCTACCTTCTCTGTGTGTGTAGTGTGTGTGTGTTGTGTACACAAGGTAAACAGAGTCGTCCCCTTTGTTTCACGTAATAAAATCCCCCCTCCCGCCTTTTGTTTTCTTTTTCCTTTTTTTTGGTCGTCATTTTTTTTGACTCATCTTTCCCTCTTTTTGTTCTTTTTTTTGGAAGCAAAGTCTTAGTAGTAAAATAACTCAACTAATTATTCCCCAAACGGAATAATGTAAACCTAAAACATACATATATGTCTAAACTGAAACACATAAAATATATGCACATAAATCACATATTCACGCATTAGTCGAAGTTATTAAAAAAAATTCAGGTGATACATCCTTCCCCCCTTAAAATAAGTTTCATTATTGAAACTTACCTTTCCTTGTTCTCTGATGTTAGTCAGCCTAGTTTTTCTCCGGCAGCTTCATGACATAAATCCCCCCATGAAACTTTTACCGCTGTCTTCTTGTTTGGTGGCTGGGATATGCCTATTTCATTAGAGAATGGTCTCTTGATATTTCCTGGAGCTCTTCTATTTGGTTGGAGGAAAATGGAAGCTATACGACCAGGTTTTCGCAATTGAAGCACTTTCCAATCGCTCGATGGCATTTAGTTCGACCATGAATTTTCTTATAGAATTCACAGTATTTCATATCTGTAGCTGGTTCAGGGCTTTGGTCTTCTTGAATAATGTTGTTTTTTTTTTTTTCAGATACTGAGTTTTGTTTGCCGAATTTCTTTGTAGCTGTTGCATTCTTAGCCTTACTTTCGTTCAAAACCTATTTTGGTATATGTTGTGATACTTACTTTCATTAAAAAATTCAGGTGGTACATCATTCCCCCCTTAAAATAAGTTTCATCGTCGAAATTTAGCTTCCTTGTTCCCTGATGTTAGTCAGCCTAGGTTTTCTCTGGCAGCTTCATGACATAAATACCCCTGCGAAGCTTTTGTCACTGTCTTCTTGTTTGGTGGCTGGGATATGCCTATTTCATTTGAGAATGGTCTCTTGATATTTCTTGGAGCTCTTCTATTTGGTCGGAGGCAATGGGAAGCTATATGGTTAGGCTTTTCACAATTGATGCGCTTTCCCATTGCTCAATAGCATTTAGTTCCATCATGAATTTTCTTATATAATTCACAATATTTCATATCTGTAGCTGGTTTAGGGCTTCGGTCTTCTTGAATAATGTTGTTTTGTTTCTCAGATACTGAGTTTTATCTACCGAATTTCTTTTTAGCTGTTGCATTCTTAGCGTTACTTTCATTCAAAACCTTTTTTGGTATATATCATGATACTTAGTGAAGACTTGAGATGATGAACCTTTTTGGAATTTAATATCTAAACCATCTTCAAATCGATCAACTTTCCTCTACTATGTGTCCACCAGATGCCTCCCAAATTGACTGGGTTTTGTAAACTTAGCACCATATTCCGTCACTGTTATATTACCCTCCTTTAAGTTAGAAAATTCTAACTCCTTGGCCCTCTGTACATCCCTAAGATAATACTATTCATTTATATTCTCTTTGAGCTTTTCCCAAGTTAGTTGGCTTGCTTTTTCCTCCTCATTACTCGGCTTAATAGAATCCCACCAATGATATGCTTTTACAATTAATAAGTGTATAGTCAGACCTACTTTGTACTCCTTAGAGCACATTATGGTCTTAAATATCTTATCAAGTTCCCTCTTCCACTCATCTAACTTTGAAGGATTCGCAGTTCCTCTAAACTTCAAAGGCTGTAACTTAAGGAACTTGTTAAGTAGATTAGTCCCTATGATAGGGTCGGCTTTACTCCCTCCATCACCAGATCCACATCCTCCTCCTGTCGTAGCCATCTAAACTAGTCGACTATGGGTGAGTTAGTATACTGAGTGTTTGCTCAAGTATGTTCCACAACTAAGTTAGTCACAAATAATTTAGTTAAGCATATATACATTCACATAACCATATACTTTTCACATTAACAAGCACTAAATCAAACACACACGCACATAATTCCTATAGGTCGCAAGTTGCTTGCTCTGATACCACTTTTGTAACGCATTTGCCAGAAGGTGGCAGACGCATCACCACCGTGGATGTTCGATTAGCAACACCCACAAGACTCTCTAAACTTCTTAACCTCAATTAACCTGCTAATAGGCGAGTGTGATGGAAGCACATAACAAAATCTAACTAGAGTTTGGGAGAGTAATTCTACAACATGCATTTACATACATACTTAAACCATATCCATAATATTCTTACATATGTGCCATCCCAAAAAAATACATCCATACTTGTATTTATTAAACATAGTCCATAACATTAACATACAATAGGGTATGCATTTCCTGCTTCATTCTCCAAAAGTGCATTTAACCGCTTGTCTCGTGTATGCTCCTATGACTTCCTTTAGCTTTCAACACCTGAAAAATGATGACGTCATGAACTCCCCAAGCTCAATGAATAATCCTTACCTTCCCTACTATTACACTTTACACGTGAACAGGTTCACACATAATCACATAATACATATTTCAGTGAGAATAAAAACATAACACATCTCACGAAATGCGATATAAGAATATGCTCATACTTCAAAAATAAAAAATAGACTAATATACTACCTATCAATCATGCTTCTAAAATCAAAATAAATTCATACCTTTCGTATAAATGTCATGAAGCGAGCAATTAGTTAACACAGTCCTACCTGTCCCATACCAGGGATAATTTAAGGATCCTCGCTTTCATTTGAATCCCCAAACATGCTCTATCATTATTTTGTTTACTAAACTAACCATGATTATCCCATACCAACCATGTCCTTTGAGCTCTTAATACTCACTATAGTACAAAAGCAAGCAAAGCCTTCTGCGTCAAACTAATGACCCATCCATAACCATCACTAACGCATGCATAAAAGCGAATTTCTCACAAACTTCATGAAATATTCCATATCCAAGCAAAAATTAAATTCCACAACATATCATATATTCTTAGGTTGACAGAGTTTTCTAACTTGGGGAAATCTACCTATGACATATGTAAATAACTATCACAAAATACAAGGGTCACAAACACATCATGGTGGGCCGAGTGAAGCCCACTCAAGATACCAACTAGGGACCTGACGCTCTAGAGTACGTGGATGCCCTCAAATCACAAACTGTAGAGTCATACTCACATCTTGGAGAACCAGAGACCCACATATCTCCCAAATAGCACATCCAGAGGAGTCAATTAGCAGATATGGTAGTGCCCACTCAAGGTACCCACCTACGACCCATACATCTCCAAACACAAAAACAACTACTTTTTTGGCCATAACTCTGGAGCGTGACTGTAATAGCCCTAGGTAAGACATGACTTCTTTCGTCAAAAGTAAAATTTAGTTATACAGTAATCATTTTCCATAACTGATTGTTCCAAAGAAACTTTTATTTACAACTTATACCGATATATAACCAAACCAAGGCATAATCCAACTCCAAATGATTTACACAAAACAAAACCCATCAAAGCAAGGCTTAATTTTACACAAAATAATTGTCACAAATTTCCAATAAAACATAACAATACCTCACTATTTTTAATGCTCAAAATCATCACAAACATGATCAACTTAAAATTTTTGCATGCGAACAACCCATAATTACACCAAGCATGACATTTCACTCAAAAATTTGTAACTCAAATAATGCACATCCAACATTCACAAAAATTTGCAGACAAATACAAGATACTATGAATAATCACCATAAAAGTTTAATAATTTTACCTCAAGCCAATCTCTACAATAATTGGAACAGTACCCGAAATTATGCTTTAAAACAACACAATTTGAATCAAAAGTCCACAACTCATTAACTACACCTCCAAAATTGATGAACATTTCCATGATATTTAAAAACATCATATAGAACCTGCATTAAAATTTTCATAATTTTCTACCAAGCCAATAATTAGCAGAAAATTCAAACAACAACCAAAATTAGGCACTAAAATAGGGCAATTTCGATCAACAATTCATAACTTATAAAATACTCATCTAAAATTCATGAAAGTTTACAAGAAATTGTAAAATAATATGAAGAATATACAGTTAAATGTTAGTAATTTTTTATGCATCCATTAATTCAAAATAATTCAAACAGTATCCAAATCCTATACATATCCAAAAATTATGCTTGTTTTCCAATATTTTGTTCCTTTAATACAAGTAATCAAACCAATTATCTGTAGTTTAGCATATATATATAAACAAAACTACAACATAAATATCCATCCACAATATTCACATAACCCTAAAATCACAAATCGCCATGAAAATTCTAGTGGTGGGTTTCTAACAAATGAATTTAGGGATCTAATCTACTAAACGCTAAAATATCAAATTCATAACTTCAATTCTCAATTGATTTCTTGAATTCAAACATAAATATTTCAAATTAATCTCCCCCTATTCAATTTTAGGGTAAGAGAAGAACAAGGATCACTCACCTTTAATCCACCAAGCTTAATTTTATTTACTTCTTCTTTCTCTTCTTCCTCTTCTTCTCTTCTTCTCTTCTCTTCTCTTTCGTCCCTTCTACCCTCTGTGTGTGTGTAGTGCGTGTGTGTGTGTGTGTGTGTGTGTGTGTGTGTGTGTGTGTGTTGTGTGGATAAGGTAAACAAACACCTTTCATTTGTTTCACATAATGAAATCCCCTTCCATCCCTTCCCTTTTGTTTCCTGTTTCCTTTTTTTTTGTCAAGTCATTTTTTTTACTCTTTCCCTCCTTTTTTTTTTTTGAAAGCAAAGTCTTAGTAGTACAATAACTCAACTGATTATTCCTTAAACATAATAATGTTAACCTAAAATATACATATATGTCTAAAATAAAACACATAAAATATATGCGCATAAATCACATATTCACACATTAGCCGAATTTAGTAAAAAAAATTTGAGTGTTACATCCTTCTCCCTTTAAAATAAGTTTTGTTGTTGAAACTTACATTTCCTTATTTCCTGATGTTAGTCAACCTAGTTTTTCTTCGACGGCTTCATGGCATAAATCCCCCAACGAAACTTTTACCGCTATCGTAGTTTGTCTTCTATTTTGGAGGCTGCGATATGCCTATTTCAATTCGGAATGGTCCCTTGATATTTCCTGTAGCTCTTTTATTTGGTTGGAGGCAATGGGAAGCTATGTGGCCAGGTTTTTCGCAATTGAAGCGCTTTTCTGTCCTTCGATAGCATTTAGTTCCACCATGAATTTTCTTATAGAATCCACAGTATTTCATATCTGTAGCTGATTCAGGGCTTCGGTCTTCTTGAATAATGTTGTTTCGTTTCTCAGATACTGAGTTTTGTCTATCGAATTTCTTTGTAGCTGTTACATTCTTAGGCTTACTTTCATTCAAAACCTTTTTTGGTATATGTCATGATACTCAGTGAATACTTGAGATGATAAACCTTTTCAAATTTCAATATCTAAACCATCTTCAAATCGATCAACTTTCCTCTGCTCTATGTCCACCAGATGCTTCCCAAATCGACTGAGTTCTGTAAACTTGGCAACATTTTCCATCACTATCATATTACCCTACTCTAAGTTAGAGAATTCTAACTCAACCCTCTGCACACTATCAAATTCATGGAATTAGGATATGGATGGAATATAATGAAGTAGAGCTACGTTGAGGTTCCCTATGAAATGCGACATGGAAGGGAGCCTAGGATAATATTGTTCATTCATATTCTCTTTAAGCTTTTCCTAAGTTAGTGGGGCTGCTTTTTCGTCCTCATCACTCGGCTTAGTAGAATCCAACTAATGATATGCTTCTCTAGCTGATAAGTCCATAGCCAGACCTACCTTGTACTCCTTAGGGCACATCGTGGTCTTAAATATCTTATCAAGTTCCATCATCCACTCATCTAACTCTGAAGGATTCGTAGCTTCTCTAAACTTCGAAGGCTGCAACTTAAGGAACGTCTTAAGTAGATTAGTCCCTACCATAAGGTCAGCTTTCCTCCCTCCATCACCAGATCCACCTCCTCCACATGTAGCAGCCATCTAAACGAGTCGACCATAGGTAAGTTAGGATGTTCAGTGTTTGCTCAAGTATGGTCGACAACTAAGTTAAACACAAGCAATTCAGTTAAGCACATATACTTTCACACAAGCATATACTTTTCACATTAACAAGCACTAGATCAAACACACACGTACATAATTCCTATAGGTCATAGGTTGCTTGCTCTGATACCGCTTCTGTAATGCCTCCACCCGAAGTTGGCAGGTGCATCACCATCGTGGATGTTCAATTAGGAACACCCACAAGGCTCTCTAAACGTCTTAACCTTAGTTAACATGTTAATAGACGAGTGCGTCGGAAGCTCATAATGAAATCTAACTAAAGTTCTGGGGGTAGTTATATGACATGCATTTACATACATACTTAAACCATATCCATAATATTCTTACATATGTGCAATCTCAAAAAAAATACATCTACACTTGTATTTATTAAACATAATCCATAACATTACCATACAACAGGTATGCATTTCCTGCTTAAGTCTCCAAAAGTGCATCTAACCCCTAGTCTCATGTTTGTTCTTATGGCTTCCTTTAGCTTTCAAAACCTAAAAAATGGTGAGATTATGAACTCCCCGAGCCCAGTGAATAGTCCATACCTTCCAAGCTGTTACACTTTGTACAAGAATAAATTCGCACATTATCATATAATACATATTTCAATGAGAATTAAAACATAACGCTTCTTATGAAGTGCGACATAAGAACATGCTCATACTTCAAAAATAGGAAGTAAACTCATATACTTCATATCCATCATGCTTCTGAAATCAAAATAAATTCATATCTTTCATATAAATGTCATGAAACGAGAAATCAGTTAACTCAATCACTCTTGTCCCATACACAGAGATGATCTAAGGATCCTTAGTTTCACTTAAACAAGCTTTGCTATTAGTTTGTTCGCCAAGCTATGATTGTCTTATACAAACCATGTCCTTTAAGCTCTTAATCCTCACTACAGTCCAAAAGAAAACAAAACCTGTTGCGTAAAACTAATGACTCATCCATAACCATTATTAACACATACATAAAAGCACATTTCTCAAAAACTTCACGAAATATTCCAAATCCAAGAAAAAAACCAATTCTATAACGTATCATATATTCTTAGATTAATAGAGTTCTTAAACTTGGGGAAATCCACCCATGACATACACAAAGAACTATCACAAAACACAAGGTTCACAAACACATCCAGGTGGACTGGGCGAACCCTAATCGAGGTACCAATCAGGGACCCAATGCTCTGGAGTACGTATATTACAGAAAAATCGACGTTTTTCGACGGAAAAGGAAACTTTTTCCATCGGAAAATGAGTTTTCCGACGGAAATTCTAGCCGACTGCGTCCATCGGAATAAGGAGGGTCGGGAAGGCGTTCTAGTGGAAATAGTAAGTCCCTCGGACTGCTTGTTCGATGGAATTCTGACACAATTGGGGGCCGACGAACTCATATGTCGGATGTAAACCAAAAATCGCGAAAAACATTTGAATTTTTTTTTCCCCGGATTCCGTCAGAATTTTCGTTGGATTTTGTCGAAACCAGCCGGATTTCGTCGAAACCAGCCGGATTCCGTTAGAATGTTTAAAATTTATTTACAAAATAAAATATACAATGCCGAACTATAAAAATATTTTTCAATGTATCTAATATACAATAAATTCTCATCATTGACGTTAAATTGACATTATCATTAAATTATGCTTCATTAATTAAAAATTATATTCTTTAACAACAAAGTACAAAATTGAGAGTAAATTATCATCATAACAAACTAACATCAACGTAACAAACTAACTATATAAACTATTAAATTTGCATAGTTACATGCAAACCAATTGTACAAATTAGTAAATTCAACGTATATGCTTAATTAACAATAAATTTATACGAATTACACACGAGAAAATCTCATCAAAAAGTGGACGCCGAAAGGAGGTGATAGCGGCAACTGGAGGTGGGGTGATGACAAGTTGTGGTGCCCCCTCTCTCTCTATCTCTCTCTATTTTACGAAATGAGCCATGGAAAAATGAAGCAAATGACGAGTTTTATAAGAGAATGTCTGACGGAATATTCCGTCGGAATTCCGACGGATTTTGAATTTACTCTCCATCAACTTGGGGGCAAAAAATTTGATTTTTTTTATTTTCCGGAGAAATATTCTATCGGAAATTCCAACGGAATCCAATTTTCGTAGGAATTCCGACGGAAGCCGTCGGGAAATTAAAAAAATTTTGATTTTGAAGTTTTTGAAATTTTTAAATATTTTTCGGAGGAAATTCCGTCGGATTCCGTCGGAATTCCGGCGGAAAATAGGTCCATTGAAAATCCGTCGGAATTCCAGCAAATTTTTTAAATCCGTAGTAATTCCGTTGGAGATTTTGACGGAACAATTTTCATTCGGAATATTTCGTCGGGATAAGTCAAATTTTTAGTATAGATGCTCTCAAGTCACAAACTATGGAGTCATGTCCACATCCTAGAAAACCAGGGACTCACACAGCTCCGAAATAACACAACCTGGGGAGTCAAGTGGTAGACTGGGCAGCGCCTACTCAAGGTACCTATCAACGACCCACACAACTCCAAGCACAAAGACAACTACTTCTATGACCATAGTTCTAGAATGTGACTGTAATAGCCCTAGGTAAGACATGACTTCTTTCGTCAAAAGTAAAATTTAGTTATACGCTAATCATATTTTCACAACTGATTATTGCAAAGAAACTTTTATTCAAACTTATACCAATACATAACCAAGCCAAGGCATAATCCAACTCCAAACGATTTACACAAAACAAAACTCATCAAATCAAGCCTTAATTCTACCCAAAATAATTTTCACAAATTTTTAATAAAATGTAACAATAACTTACTTTTTTTAATGCTCAAAACCATGACAAGCATGATCAACATACAATTTATGCATACGAACAACCCATAATTACGCCAAACATGACATTGCACTCAAATTCGTAACTCAAAAAATACACATCGAACATTCACGAAAATTTGCAAAAAAATACAAGATACTATGAATAATTCACCAAAAAATTTCAATAATTTTACATGAGGCCAATCCTCCACACTAATTGAAACAGTACCCAAAATTATGCTTTAAAATAGCACAATTTCAATCAAAAGTCCACAGCTGATTAATCACACCTCCAAAATTTATGAAAACATTTCCATGAAATTTAAAAACATTATATAGAGCCTGAATTAAAAGTTTCATAATTTTCTTCCAAGCTAATAATTAGCAGAAAATTCAAACAGCAACGAAAATTAGGCACTAAAACAGCGCAGTTTCAATCAAAAATTCATAACTTATAAAATACTCACCTAAACTTCATGCAAATTTACATGAAATTGGAAAATAATATGAAGAATCTATATTTAAATTGTAGTAATTTTTTACAAAGCCATTAATTCACAATAATTCGAACAATATCCAAATCATGTATAAATCGAAAAATGAAGCTTGTCTTTTAACATTTTTTTCCTCCTATACAAGTAAACAAACCAATTATCCATAGTTTCGCATATATATAAACAAGACCACACCATAAATATCCATCCACAATATTCAAATCACAAATCACCATGAAAATTCTGGTGGTGGGTTTTTAACGAATGAATTTAGGGTTCTAATCTACTGAACCCTAAAATATCATATTCATAACTTCAATTCTCAATTAATTTCTTAAATTCAAACATAAATATTCAAATTAATCTCCTCCTACTCAATTTGATTGTTGGAGAAGAACAAGGATTACTCACCTTTAACCCACCAAGTTTAATTTTATTTTCTTCTTCTTCCACTTCTTCTCTTCTACTCTTCTCTTTCTTCCCTTCTACCCTCACCGTGTGTGTAGTGTGTGTGTGTGTTGTGTGGATAAGGTAAATAGAGACCCCCCCTTTGTTTTACGTAATAAAATCCGTCTCGCCCCTTTTTGTTTTCTTTTTCTTTTTTTTGGGTCAAGTCTTTTTTTTTTTAACTCCTCTTTCCCCCTTTTTTTTTAAAGCAAAGTCTTAGTAGTACAATAACTCAACTAATTATTCCCCAAACATAATAATGTTAGCCTAAAACATAAATATATGTCTAAAATAAAACACATGAAGTATGTACACATAAATTACACATTCGCACATTAGTCGAAGTTAGTAAAAAAAATTCGCGTCTTGCATAGTGCTTGATTTGGAAAGGTTTTTGTGAGGTTTTTGGGGTTAATACATATTGTTAAATTTTGTTATTTTGAATTTAATTTGTGATTTTCTCTCTCCTCTGCCATTGCTTCTTCTCCGTCAATGGGATCTGATTCAATAAATGAAAGATATATTAGATAAAGATCTAGTCCAACTGGGATGCTTTTAGGTTGGAGTTGTGTTTTGCAAAATTTTCTTCCCAAAAATTCAATCGTTAAATCATATTGGTAAGCCTTTGAATTTTCTGTGTTGGGGTTTTAATTTATTTTAATTGTTTTCTTTTGGTTTTAATTTCCCATTTTACATTTCATTTGTTTTTGATTGGGATCTTTGCTTTTGTTTTGTGTTTTATTTTGCTTGATCGGTGTTGAAAGTTGCAGAGACCTAGGAGAATGGAAAATAAAGAGTATAATTTGTGATTCTTTGAGTAAGGGGCAGGAGGATATGAAAAGTGTTTGGGTAGAATGTGTGTTGAGCTCAACACATATCTATTTGGATAAGAAAATATTAAATCAACTATTTAATTAGCCAAATTTACAAGAGATCTAGCAAAAGCTATGTATGTTGAAAATGCTTGCTTTACAAATGTGACATAATAATGCTTGTGTTCTTTCGATGTTCCACTATTTGCTATGCTTTAATTTTGCAATTTCATAATTTGGGAACTGTAGTTATGATTCTGCTGTATAACTAATGGAACAATTCAAAAAGTGGTTAAAGCACATTAGAATCAACCCAACTAAAGCGCTTTAATTTTCCAACATGCAAAAAATGATTGTGCACTACTTGAGTCTTTCTGTTAGGGGAATATGAGGGTGCAAGGAGGAGAAGATGCATATTTTGTTCCTACTATAGAGGCAATTCATCATTTTTCACAAAAAGGTTGTAAAAACTTTTGATTTTATTTCATTTTTTTCTGAATGTTATATTATATGAGTTTTCTCTTATTATATCTTTGGTTCATTTTAGTTTTTTGCATCTAAAATTTTTTCAAAATGAGAGCAACACAAATTACATTTCTGAAATTGTGAGCCTACTATTCAACTTGATAATTTAGCGAGCGACATCCCAGACGCGAAATAGCTTTGCTATAGAGTGTCTGGTAGTGAAGATGGGATAGTTGCTAAGGGATTGGATGGTTTATTTGACGAAGATAAAGGGCAAAAGAAGGTCAAGGTAGTTTATTTTATTATCATGGCGTGCAAGATTTGGGAAATTAGAAATAAATTAATCTTTGGGAGAGTACAACCTCAGCCGAGGATGTTGATTCGAAACTTTCAAGAGGAATTGATAATAATGGATGATATTGGAATGTGGGGGAAAGTAGGCAGTTGCTTATGGAACAGTCAGAATATTCATGCTATTCTTCTAGAAAACATCAAACAATAGAATTCATCTTTCTTATTTACATAACTGATGGCACATGGCACAAGAAGAATTTCAAAGCAGATATTGCAAGGGTGATGGAAGGGTCAAGAGTGGAAGAGTTGATCACGGAGTCCCTATTCAAGTAATTGAATTTATAGGTAGGACTAATAATGGTAGAAAGAGTGATAGCAGAAGCAAGACTAAAGTCAGATGAATAGGCTGGCGAAGCAGCAGTCAATGGAAAAGTTAACCTACTTAGCTTTTGATACATATGTTCACTAAGGAGGAAAGTGAACCACTCGATTTCCAAGTATAATTGCATTTTATAGATCATTACTACTATCCTCTATTACTATATAATTATCGAGGCACAACAAGCATAAAGGAAGCACACAAATTGGCTAGGCGAACTAGAAGTCAATTGCCTCTTTATCTTTCACTTGCGTTGTATTATGTTGCTGTCTTCAAAAAAATTCTATTTGGTAAATTTGGGTTCTAGTTATAATTTTATGTTGATATTGTTTATATTTAGACATTCTATTGCACGCTAAAATAATTTTAGAAATTTTCTTCCATTTGTACAAAAAAAAATAAGTGGTCACAAGTTATCTGCTGTTTATTAATGTTTTTATATTTAAAAATCTAGATTATGTTCCATCATACATTGTATGATACATAGTCTGATAGTATTCACTTTAGTAACGTTTTGGATGATTATATCATTAAATAATTGTTCAATATATAAAATAATTAAAATTTCAAAGTACTATGTAGTTATTCATATGTAGTAATCATGACTTGTATTTCATTTTCAAGATTAATGTGAAACTATCAACTTTGGCAAGGGGACTTGGTGAATTATTTTTTTGGACAATGCTCTTAATGTTCTTTGTTTAGTTGCTTACATGAGGAAGTTTAATGTGTTACAATCAATTATTAAGAAAGTATTATGATTTTTTTTGCTCTTCTATTTGGTCTATCTCATATTTTTTGGTTGCATTGAGCAAAGCAATATAATTGTTTACTCTTATATGATTATGAAACTTGGATTTGCTTTAGCTTGAAGATAAAGGTATAGTGTAGTACCAAGAAACACAAACTAAAAAAATTGACAATGAAAAAAATCATTTGTTCATCCACATAGACTTTACATACCTACTCCTTGATGGTTATAGCAAGGGGAGGGCAATGGACCGAGTCAGGTCGGGTTAGGGCTGACCCGTTTACAAAGTGGATTGGGTCAGTCATGTTTGGCCCGTTAACTATTTGGGCCGGATTGGGCCTTTTTTGTAAATGAACGGGTCGGCCCATGGGGAGCTCGCTTTTGGTCCATTTTAAAATAGAACAAACTTGCACCAAAAAAATTGTGTGTAATAATTATTGCTATGTATGAAGCGTTGGTAATAAGTTTAACTAATTAGAACATGTAAATTAGGTGTCAAGTAAGTTGAAAAATTAATGGGTCACTAAACGGGCTGACCCAGTTCGACCCATTAATATGCCTTAATAGGCCGGCCCATTATTGACCCAGTTCATTATTAACTTGA
The DNA here is from genome assembly GCA_017589665.1 of Selenicereus undatus. Classification (NCBI taxonomy): domain Eukaryota; kingdom Viridiplantae; phylum Streptophyta; class Magnoliopsida; order Caryophyllales; family Cactaceae; genus Selenicereus; species Selenicereus undatus. The sequence continues at coordinate 81,392,162 of JACYFF010019584.1, forward strand.
CCCTTTATTGATCCTATTTTAAACAGGTCGGTTCGCTTAACCCAGCAGGTACCGGACCTGTTGCCCACCCCTAGTTATAACAGGTAGTATAGAAGTTGTAAGACAATGTACATTAGGTACATTTAATCATTGCCTCACTAATGAGGTGTCTCTGAGTTTTCTTTTTTTTTTGTGGGTTTGATTTGTTGGTCGCATTTTGGTGTACTCTAATCTAATTAGAATGCATGGGCATTTCTAATTGTTCCTGTGATGCCCCGAAAATTCTAATTCATTTTCATCGCTAATACTTAGCCTATTTAGTGCAGCGGAAATATCTTAGTGGGCGTCACTGGCGTATTTCACAATGAAATACAAGGTAAAAAGGTAATTAATTAGAATAAACAAAAGTATAAACCAAAGTTAAGGTCAAGATCTAATGTCAACTACAACTTCAATATTATTCAATGCAAATAAAAAAAATTTAATCTAAACATGTAGGCAGCCTCACTTATGTCCCATTTCCATGTAACATATCGGTACTTAAAAACAAAGCATTCCAAACAGTGACACAGAGGTCAATAATGTTCACCCTTAACCGTAAAACACCTACTTAAATTCGTTTCAAGCATTTAGATGTGAGAGGGAACATTTAAACAGTTCGAAAACGATTTCCAACTGGTTTAAGATTTCCCATTTCAAACAATAACCTTTATTCAAAAGTCACAGCAAGTAAATTATCCTTGGAGAGCGACCCCACCAAAGGGTCTCATGGCCTTCCGCCAAACAATCATATAAGTTATCAGAACCCATCTTGGCATACGTCCATCTACAATGGCACGTACCCAAAAGCCACATGCTATAACCCGAGGAGACTAACTTGTCTCAATATAAAGGTAAACCTACCTTGATTTCAGGAGGCACCCCCCTCGCAAACTCGCCTTGGTCTTTCACTTTAGGATTAGTATATTATGAATAATCTGTTTGGCTTCTTGAAATCCCAACTCATGTTAAACAATCTTCTACTTCTTAGCAAAACCATTGAAAACATGAACTGCTCAAATGAAACATTCAGTCACAACATGGTCTTGCACATTCATAAAATCACATAATCGCTAGTTGTAGTTCATGGTTTACATATAAAGTTCCCTTGGTATACAATCTCGCATAACAGTTTGTAAATATCCAAAATCATTTCAAAAGAGCAATCAAGGGAAGTTAGGGCATATGAATTACCTTAAAGAAGCGTAGGAACCTAGCTTGAGCTCGAACTAAAGTATTGGGCCCAAACGATAAAATAAAATGCCACAATATAAATAACTTAAGAGAGTTCTTACACCCCAAAAATCAACACTTTCCAACCCAAAAGTCAAGTAAGCTCCTTAAGCTCACGTCATTAACATTGCTCCGAAGACTGATTCTCCAGCACTTAAGCAAATTATTAAATCACATTTATTAACTAAAAGTTTCTATTGAGATTTAATTCCGTCAGAGATAGTGAGTAGATTTCGGGTCAGTTTCTGATCTAATTTGCAGGAGCCATAACTTCACATATAGTTATCGCATTGAAGTGTATGAGTCCAATATGGAAAGTTCTTTCAGTCCCTTACAACCTTTCTTTTATAAGTAGTCACAAATAACCACAAGAACTATCATGAAAACCCATATTTGTTAGCCTGGTCAGTTTCCCATTATAATTGCGCAGTCCCAGAAGAAAATTAATTTCTCCCTTGCTTTAGATCCAAAATAGATGATTTAAAATTTCTAGTAAACTAGACTCATAAATATACCTTTTCAAATTTTTTTCATGATTTTTGATTTAGTAGATAAGTATAGTTTAATCCCCAGAATTTCGGTCAGTGCAGGTCTACTTTCTAGTGTCTCCAAAACCTACTTTTTCATGCATGAAATCATATAATCACTCAAACAAACTATTAAAAATAAATCTTCAATCATCCTTAACCATCAATACTTCCTCTAACATCCATTAAACTTAGCCAAGCACTTTGAGAAAAGGTTTTAGAGAGAAAGTTCGGTTTTTACCTTGAAGATAGAAGTGAGAGTAAGGTGGCTACGTATAGGCTTTCAAGTGACTCCAAAGTCTGAAATTTAAATATAAACATGCAGAAAATTAATTAAAAGGTAAGGGATGAATTGAACTTGCTATAAAAATCACATATATATATTTTTTATAATTTTAAACATGATATGAACAACCCTAAAAGCACCTTACCAAGGAGGCAAAAGAGAGAGGAAGGGTGGCTGGTGGCCGGCGAGGTTGATGGCTGGTGGTAGGAGGGCAGTGGCGCGATGGTGGTTGGCTAGGATGAGAGAGAGTGTGGCATGTGAGAGGGAGAGAGAGTGTGGGCGTTCGTGAGAGGGAGAGAGCATAGGGCTAGGGTTTAAAACATGCATTTCTTCTCCTTTTTCTCTTGTTTTTGAAGAGGGGGGGGGGGTTGGCTGCTATGAGGAAGGGGGAAAGGGTTTTAGGAGATTAGGGTAAAAACCTCTTGATTTCATTTCCAAATTTTTAAAGGAAAACATTTAGGGGGGAGATAAAATCTGAACTTTTTTTTGTCGAATTAAAATTAATACTTTCTTTATTAGCACCTTGGGTCAGGTCAACCATAAAAAAATTAGATTGGTTTAGAAGTGAAGAATTTTAGGTTTGATCCAAAACTCTAACCAAACAAGGCCCAAACTAAATTCCTACCTACAAGCTCAAGTGACCTACTGTAACTTTTCAAAATTAATAAAACCAACTCACTTGATCATTCTTCAAGAACAATAAATATAAATTTTTAGGGTTTTACAGTTCCATTCTATAAGCTCTTATTCATTGAGTTACTCTCAAATCAAAGCATCTTCTTTGAATCTAATTGTCTATACTTGGATATGTATGGTTTCATTTCAAATTTAATTGTTAATACAAGAAATTGATGTAATATCCCAAGTGTGGCTTAAAGGATTTGAAGTAACTTTTTATATCACAAAAAATGTGCACCTTCCTTTTCGGGAACTCACTATAAGAACTCCAAAGTTAAGCATGCTTGCTATGGAGAAGTCTTGGGATGGGTGACCTCATGGGAAGTTTTCCCAGGTAGTGTTTGAGGGCGGACGAAGCATGTTGAAAAGGCTTATGGTAATTTGTGGGGTGAGATGTCAATTGTTCATGGTAACTGTACTATTCCTGGGGAAGCTTAGCCATTACAGATGGTATTAGAGCCATCCATAGCTGTGAGCCATACCAATAGACAGAAGAGCCTCGAGTAGTGACCTAACAAAGCAAAGATATTAGTTTGGACCTCGAGTCATGAGGACATTTAAGTTGGTTAGTTTGTGAGGCACAACAAGGATGTTTTCTTTAACTAGGGGTGAATGTAATAACTTAAGTGTGGCTTAAAAGATTTGAAATGACTACTTATGCCACCAAAAAGGTGAGTTTTTTTTATTTTTCAAGAAGCCCATTTTTAAGAACTCAATTGTTAAGCATGTTTGCTGTGGAGAAATCTTAGGAGCCTCCTAGGAAGTTTTCCTAGGTAGTATGTGAGCGAGGACGAAGCACACTAGAAAGACTTACAGTGATTTGTTGGGTCAGTCATCAATCCTTGAAGCCAATAATAATCATTGTCAGCAGCTCAGCAAGGGTCGAGCCGTTACAATATTATTTGACAGAATGAGATTTAATGCCGCACTGTTGCGAGCAAATAAGAGTGGTGTCAGCTAAGAAGATAGTTTCATTATCTTTATTTTGTTTAAGATGTGTTTTGCAAATAAGGTTACTTGCTACAGGTCGAATCTATATAATACATAATAACAATCTTGTGGGTCCTACGATGTATTTAAATTCTCAAAAATTAGAAGTTTTCAGCCATTTGATTAATGGTGCTTTTAATAGTCACCGTTAGATTTTCTTTTTTAAAAAACTATTGTAATTTTAAAAAAAGAATTATTAAAAGAAAAAATAACAACCTTTAGATCAATGATAGATGTTCCATACAAAATAAACTTTTACATAATAGTAATCTTGTGCGTCCTATGACGTATCTAAATTCTCAAAAATTAGAAGTTTTTAGCTGTTTGATTAATGGTGCTTTTAATAGTCACCGTTAGATTCTCTTTTTTAAAAAACTATTGTAATTTTAAGAAAAGAATTATTGAAAGAAAAAGTAACAACCTTTAGATCAATGATAGATGTTCCATATAAAATAAACTTTTTCAGTCAAACTAGGAATCTAAGAATAAGAATATTCCATAAAAAATAAAATCTTCTTTAAGAAAATAAAATCTTCTTTAAGAAAATAAAATCTTCTAAGTTACTCCACATAATTTTGGGACAAATTGCAACATCTAGTTTTGCCATTCGCAAAAATAAAAGATCTATGACACTGCATGCCTTGATTTTTTTGGGTTGTTCCAGTAATAATATTTATTAACTTAAATTTATATAACATATCTTTATTTCATAGTGTGTGTCAAATGAATTTTTAAAAAACATAGAGGTAACAAATGGTATATTTCAAAAATCAATTACTGTCATAGTCACTATTATATTGTATCACTTGGATCCTTAATAGCAATGTGCCCGTTATATTCATATACATAAGTTTTTATTAATAATTTTAGCAATGTACATGATATGATATGATACGATATAATATTAGCAGTATCATGTCCATGGAGATGCATGGGAAATCTCAAAAATTTTCTATTGTAGTAAGTATCAAGTTTTTTATGTTTAATGGCAAACCATGATTAGATTTTTATGGTAGATAAGATATATAATATCAAAAATTGTGTATATGAGTATGTGTCTTTATAATATTTCACATTAGGAGCCAAACTTTGATAAAAATTGGAAACTAACTATGTATTATAGATTATCCACAATTGGGGCATTTATTTTATTGTAATATAATAGATTGATTTTAGTAATGTTAGAAGTAGCATGTAATATAATTTCCTTGATAAAAAATAAGACAATATAATATTTTATCATTATTTTGCATTGGCTTTTTATATTTAGAAAGAAAATATTTGAAATTGCAACTAATCTTATATAATCTTTTTTTTAGAAAGAAAATCTTCTCTTCGTAATTAACTAGCTCTTTTTCTTATAAAAAAATATTAATTATCTCAAAAATTTTGGGGAGAATGATAACTTTCATATATATATATATATATATATATATATATATTTATATCTATATCTATATCTATATCTATATCTATATAATATATAATAACAATCTTGTGGATCCTATTGTTTATCTAAAGTCTCAAAAATTAGATTTTTCAACTGTTAGATTAAGATTGTTTTTAATTAATACCATTGGATTTGTAAAAAACTAAAATTAATTTTAAAAAAATATATATGTCTATAATATATCTGTGTCCATAGAAAAATTCCCAACAGTTAAAAAAATGCAATAATCTTTGAAAAACCCTAGAATGGTGTAACGAGTGTGATTTGCAGAATTTAGTGTAATCTCAATTGTAAAAATTATTTATTCATCAGATCTAAAATTCTATCAAAAAAAAAATCTGGAAAAAAAGCTAAGCAGTTATATTTATTCAATAAATCTAAACGGTAG
>JACYFF010019584.1:81420980-81436992 GCA_017589665.1 Selenicereus undatus
CGGCTCCACTCCCAGCATTTGTTGCCGACCCATCAATGTATAGCATCGGTGCCTTGCTATCCATCTCTTGGGGCTCATCTGGGATTGAGCATTTGGCAATGAAGACAGTGAGGACTTGGACTTTGATTACTCTTCTTAGTTCATAGCTGATGTCATAGGGCACCAGCTCAACAACCCACTTTAACATTCTTCTAAAACTTCCATACCTCTCAAGAGTGTTACAAGGGCTGGTTGGTCAAAACAACAATACGATGTGACTCAAAGTATAAACGCAACTTCCAACTCGCAATCAGTAAAGCAGATGTAATGTTCTCAATAAGGGGGTAGCACTGCTCGGCCCCTGTTAGGGCATGGATGACATAGTAAATCGGTAACTATTGTCCATCTCTTTTTACCAGCAACATCGTGCTTACTATATGATCAGACACGGTAAGGTGTGTCGACAGCGGCTCCTCTACGGTAGGGCTTACCATCCGAGGGCATCTTCCTGAGTACTCCTTGAGGCTTTGGAAAGCTTGTTCGACCTTTTCATCCCAACCAAAGCACGTTTTCTTCTTTAGGACTTTAAAGAAAGGAAGACACTTATCAATTGATCTTGACATGAACCTCCCAAGCGCGGCTATGCAATCGGTAAGTTTTTGTACCTCCTTTATGGTTGTTGGACATTTCATGCTCAGTACTGCCTTAATTTTGTGGGGTTTTGCTTCAGTGGCTCTTTGATGGATCATATAGCCCAAAAATTTTTCGGATCTAACTTTGAAAATGCACTTCTTGGGATTGAGCTTCACTTCATAATGCCTTAGTATCTTGAAGGACTCTTCAAGGTCTCTCATATGATCAATTTCTTTGACACTCTTGGTGATCATATCGTCGACATATACTTCTATTGTCTTCCATATGAGTTTTATAAAGGCTTTATTAATGAGACGCTGATAAGTAGCTCTGCATTCTTCAACCCAAATGGCATCACATTGTAACAGTACAGACCAGTGTTAACAATGAAGGTCGTCTTTTCTTGGTCTTCCTTGGCCAAAGGAATTTGGCGATAACCCAATAAAGCATCCATGAAGCTGAGGAGTTCATGGCCAGCCGTAGAATTGACTAACTTGTCTATCTTCAGCAATGGATAGCTGCCTTTAGGGTATGCTTTGGTCAAATCAGTAATGTCAACACACATTCCCCGTGTTGGGCTTATTAACCAAGACGATGTTCGATACCCATTTTAAGTATTGCCATTCTCTTATAAATTCTGCTTTGAGGAGCTTTTGGACCTCGGCTGTCGCGGCTGCGCTCCTTTCTGCCCCTAAATGCCTTCGTTTCTGAATGACCAATTTATGATTCAGATCCACACATAGTTTATGTTCCATTATATCAGGAGCTATGCTTGGCGTTTCAAAAGGGTCGAATGGAAACACATTCCTATATCACTCTAAGAGTTTAGCGATTCCATCCTTTATCGTTAGATCAAGATCCTTGCCAATTTGTACGGTCTGTTCTGGGTCCTCGGGGTCCAAGGATATGGGCACCACTTCGGAGGTGGGTTCTTGGCGGGAATTTTCGTATTCTTCCCCGAGGCCGAAAGTACTACCATTGCTTCTATGGCCTCCTTCTTTCCAACATTGTTTGGTCAAAACATCTCGCCCTGGGGGGAGGGGGTTCTTCCTTCCTGCATAAGGACTTCAAACTTACGTAGTAGCATTCCCTTGCCATATTTTGGTCTCCATACAATTTTCCTACGTTTTCGTCATCCAGTTCAAACTGAATGAGTAAGAGGTAAGGTGCCACAATGACTTTGATAGCATTAAGGGTCGATCATCCTAAGATGACATTGTATGCCATATGGGTGTCCATCACTAGAAAGTTTGTCTCTATAGTTTGCAAGTTCTCCTTGTTGCCCACTTAGCCAGGTAGTCTTTAACCCTAAGGGGGTATGTGGCTTATATCCTGAACTGCACAATAGGAGTCCAGATAGCTTCTAAGTCTTTGTCATTATATTATAACTTCTTAAGGCATTCAAAAGCGATGATATCAATAGAACTTCCAGCATCCACAAGTATTCGACGAACCATGGCGGTCGCTATCTTTGGTTGTATCACCAAGGCATCATATGAGAAGTTTGCAAGGGATACATCTCGTCCGGACCAAATGTCATGGTTGGTCGTACGAGCGGGTTTATTCCTTGGCTACTATGACCTAGCTAAACTTCCAAATCTGAGCTTTCTGGTACACCGCATTCAACTCCTTATCATCAATCCCTCCAATGATGATCGTTATATCTGTGTTACAGTCAACATCATTGTCTTTCTTTTCTTCTTGGTCTTGGTGATTGTGATCCCCACCTCCCCCCTCCTGAAAAATAGTTGAGATGTCTTTGATCGACCAACTTATGGAGGGATTTCTTGTGTTCGTGGCAATCGTAGGTAGTTTGCGCATACTTCTCATGATGCTCACAATAATTATTCTTGTTCCTGAATTTCGCCGAAGTCTCAATGGGCTTTGGTCGCCGTAGCATGGGGTTGCCCTTAATTTCCATTAGGATGTGTCGTGGGGTGGTGTGGAAACGCCCAACTTGCTCCTCATCTTTCCTAGGAAGCGTGTCTGTCTAAGGACCCTTATTCCCCCCCTCTTTTCCAATTGTTTTATTGGACGAAGTTATCTCCGGCACATATCTTCATGGCCTGTATGAAATCATAAGCCCTTATTAGGGATTTTACCAACGTTGTTACCTTACTCTTGATAAGGGATAACTTGGACCTTCCTGGGAGAAATCTGTTAAGGAAAGCCGTGTAAGTCACCCCATCATGTAAGTTTGGGATTTGGACGACTTCACAGTTGAACCTCATCACGTACTCTTTTAAGTATGCCCCATTGGCTTATCATATCTTGGTAAGATGAATGCTAGTCTTCTATTATCTTTTGCTCTCCATGAAGTGAGCACTGAACAACTTAGCCAACAGAAGGAAGGAGGTAAAGCTCCTGTCAGGAAGACCATTAAACCACTTCTGCGTGATATCCTTCTACATGGGCGGGAAGTATCAACAGTAAGTTGTGTCATCGATGTCCTGTACGTACATCTGTGCCTTATAGACATCCAGATGATCGTCAGGGTTAGTAGTTCTGTCAAAGGGATCAACAATTGGCATCTTGACCTTTTTGGGAAGTGATGCCTCCATGATTGCTTTGCTGAAAGGTCTTGAGAAGGAAGGCAAAGACCCTCTCTCTGAGGAGCCCCTAATATGAAGCATGGGAGGCCTAGGATGGCCTAGCTCAATCACCGAAGGCGAATCGTAATGCCTGGATAATACTCCTTACTTTTGCCCAATCTTGGCGCTGCCCGGTCGGAGAGGGAATGAATGCTACGGGGTGTCGGAGTTCCCGTCAGGGTCCTTCCCACGGACCTGGACGACAAAGGAATTCTTTCTTCAAAGCCTTCCGCTATCGAGTAATGGGGGCTAAAGGACTCCTCTTGCTCCTTGTACCATCTTGTTCCCCGGTTCTTGCATGGGCAGGGAGTTGTGACGAACTATGAGGGAGCGACGCTATTGTTGGCTTTTTGGAGAGATTGCTTAGCTTCAATGATTCTCCTAGCATTCTTTCCTTAAAATGCACCCGCATTCTTTTGGGGGCATTGGCTCTAAGCCTGCTAATGTGGAAGGGTGCATCTAGATGTTGGTTCATATTCAAACCCTTGAATGGGCTCGTGCTGATGCTTAATTATCTTCAATATTTCACACACTCCTCGGATCACTACTTCTTGCATTTGCTTCAGCACCTCTCCTAATTGTTCTAGTGTGACAAATTGCTGAGCGGAGGGTCAATCCACCGAATTCTCTCCGAAACTCTTAAGTCGGAACTTTGGCCGCCTAATGCTTACCCTTCTCTCCCTGCTTCGACGCTTTAGATCTAGTGTCAACTATCTTGCCGATGATTCCCCGCAGACGGTGCCAAACTGTTTCGAAAGAAACTTACTTGAATGGTAGTTATGCCTGGACTTATGTGTGGTTGACATATCAATTGATCGCGCGAGTTGACATGGAACCCCTTCGAAGACATTCATGAAGGTCGACCCCAGGTATTTTTCCTAAGAAAGGCCCCTTCGATGCCCAAGCCGGTCTTAGGAAGAATTATGGAAGCACACGGAAAGAAAAGAGAAGAGAGAAAGAGAGAGTTCACTATTTTGGGAGAGTGTTTAGTGAGGTAGTGAAGTTATAAATAGTAAAAGTCCCCCCCCCCCCCCAAAAGTAAAAGTGAGCCTTCATCCTATAATAGTTGTGAAGAAACCATGCAATGCTCCATTATAATTAAGAGAGAAAGATGCAGCAGTAACAGAAGCTCTTACTTAACCTACAAACTAATTTGGAATCTCATTGCCTTTTATCATTTCAAACATAAATCCCTAATTGATAGTGTCCCATTCTTACAAGAGATCAATTTTGATGATGCATTTGGAGGACACGTTTGTTCTTTTATAATGGCTTATCAAATCCAATCCAATCATGACAATGTGCAGAATGAGCCTTTCCTTTATAAATGTTAGCTAGATGGCCATAATTACTTCAATTAGGATCAACTGATTACAAGGCATCTTAGATACACATTTGTACAATGTATTATAAAATGTTTGTCTGTAATTTATTTGATGTTGAGGCTGAGAGACCTCAGACACTAGCTTAATAGATGTAGTATTTAATTACTTAAACATGACCTATATTGAAAGACTCCAGGATAGCATGACTTACGTCCTTCCTAATCAGGCCTCAAGTGCTATTGTAAAACTTGCTCCCAAACCTATAAAGGGGTGGCTCTTTGAGCCATCAATTGATCATATTTCATTCTTAACATTTTAAGTGGTGAATTTAGCAATCAAATGTCTTGCCTCTCTTAAGGTATCCCTATGCCCTGCTAAAGTATTATCCATTTAACACTTCCTTTGTTTCTGTTCAGGAAAAGCTTTTGAAGATAATCCATAAGCTGTTGTTCCACAATTTCATTTTCATGTTGCATCATTCACTTTCATAAATGATAGATAAAATCCAACTTCTCTATTCTTTTTTTGGCTTCAAACTAGCATAGAAATTTGCTGAGCATTGACCCTCTCCTTCATTCATCTCTCTTTGCTTCTCTATGAGTATGGTCCATTTAATCATTTCCTTAGTTGATATTGTTGTTGTTGTTGTCATTGTTGTATTTTTATTATTGCCTTATTATTGTTACTACTTTAGCCTACTAGAGTGGCATGCTACTTGGCACTTTATTGTTATCATTATTTTTTTGTACTTAGATGATTTGCTCTTACCTTTGAATTTAAGTAAATTTTATGCTAATTTTATAAATTAAATTTAGCTTTTAATTTACTTATTTTTTGTGTTGTTGATCTCGAAATTTTCAAAATTATTTTTACCAGATCTCTCTAAATTGATCTCTCCAATAGTAGGAACGCTTACATGAATAAGATCACTTACATCTAGATTTTCCCAAAACCTACATAAGCAGGACTAATAATGGGAGTTATTCTTATCAACTTAACTGCTGTCCTTAAACTCACCCCATTGTAGAGTGTAATATTTTTATTAATTATCATGTTAGTATTGAATTGATATAGGTTTGTCAACGTATGTGAATAATTGAAGTCAAAGAACCACTAAAATTGTTACAAAATGAATAATGCAAAGGAGATATTCGTTGTAACTTATTCATATTGAAAACCAGTGTTGGCATGTACATTACATAAAAATATTAAATATATAAATTTCTCATAAGTTATGTATGCTTTTTCTGGGATAAAGCAGAAAGTTATACGATGATTTTGCTTGAATAAATGTTGGTCCCAAGTAAGCTATGTCACGCTAGAGGAGGATGAATAGGGTCATAGAAAATAATCGTAAATAAAGATTCAAGCATGAAATGGATAGGTCAAAAGATTCAAGGATACTAACAAAATAAGCCCAAGGAACAAATGAACATCGTATTATAACAAGGTTTACCCTTCTAACAGGGTTACGTCCCTGCCTAATGATGCATTCCTTAGGATTTAAGGCATTTATATTAATCTTCTCGAGAGCATACAACCAAAAGTCCAACTGAGGACCTTGGCACCATACCCTTTAAGCTCCTTTTGAAGTGATTTCACCTAAGGCCCTACTTCAATAAGATAGCTCTCATAGCCAACCCTATTTCTTACAGATGATGAGTCCTCCAAATCCTCTTGTCTCACAAGGATTTTCAAGGTGTGTGTAAAAGTTATAATTATTTGCTATACAATCTCACATGAGATTACCGAGAACAATAAGAATATGAGTTAAGCACTTATGTTGTGCATTGTACTTTTCTCTTCAGCTAAGATCTTTATTTATAATCTTCTTCATTGTATTAGACTATTGTTGCTAAAGGATATAGCCATTTGAGCCTTTAGAATATTCTTCTTGTTATCTAATAGGAACATATTGATTCAGGAGCCTTGGTCATTGCTTTTTGCCTCAGTAACTGCACTATCTGCTTGGCTTCATATGACTTTGCGAAAACAAGCTGCCAACCTTTATTTAATTTCCTAACCATTTCTTTTGCCATTTCATAAGACAAATTAGCTGTTTTCAAGCTTGATGTTGACAACTTCCCAATTTAAGTAGGGTTGAATATGGTTTGCTTTTTGCATAAAGTAGCATTTTTTACCCTGTTTTGATTTTGAATGCTTTTGAAATGTCTTTCTTTGCCTCCATAAGTTACCAAATGTAATATCATGAATGGCATAAATTAATCATGCTTTTTGAATGTCGAGCATATGATAATTAGCAAGATATTTCATGCATCAAATTAGGATTAATTTAGTTAACCCAATTAGGCAAATGAACCAATTTATTAGCCTTCAAAGGCTACAGCATAGCCAAGTTTTGGATGAAGTTTAAAAATTTTAGCTAAGAATTTGTGTTGCACTATTCTATTGTGGAAATGTGTATGTCCATTTTAATTTAACAAAGTCACCACAATACAATTTCTAGAGTTAATAAAACATATTAGACCATCATAAAATGCATTCAAAGCGCTTTTCAAATTGTTGATATTTTTTGACTCTGACAAGGGTGATCTTCTAACATGCCCATGAAGGTCCTTGACCAAGAAATTTTAGAGACACTAACCTCTAACGTCGAAGTTTTCGACTATCATTAACTTAAGGAAGTTGTAATGCTAATCACTTATAATAAGTTAAAGCATTTGAGTAGGACCAGGCAACTTATGTTTGCACAAATAATTGACTCTTGATACTAACAAAAGTTCCTTGAATTTAAAACATTAGCAACCATCTAAATCACTTAGTCATATCATATTTAGGGGACTCTTAAATGCATTAATATGTGGCCATTTGGAATCACAAATAACTACACATAATCAATTAGACCATAACATTATAATGTAATGGGTTGGGTTAGAAGCGGTAGCATAGATACATTTAAAAAGTTTAACATTTTCTTAATTGGGATTCGAAGCACATGCATATTTTATTCCTAATTGACTCACTCATACATAAGATTCGACACATGGGGGTTATAGTGAGGAAATGGCTCCATCAAATGGTATAGTAGCTCTAATTTGTAACGAAATCAAAAGATTTTACTTCATCATCCTTTTTTTAGTATACAATAGTATAGATGACGTTAGGGGTGGAAACAATCTGAATCGACCCTGAGCCTAGCATGCTCAAAGTGAGGTGAGGCTCATGAGCTTGCTAAGCCTGAAAATTTGGGTTTAAGGCTTGGCTCATTGGAGCTCACAAGCCTTGACAAGCATCCATGAGCCTATAATTTCATGTGTCACCAGTAGTTCTTGTTAAGATGCAAAAAAATAAAAATTGAATTTAAATCTTCGCATGGGAAAAAAAAAGACTTTTTTAAAAAAAGTAATGACAATAGAGATCGAAAAGTAATTGGAATGAGAATGTTATTAAAATCAAAAGGAAGAAGTGTTATAGTGGCAATAAGTATGATATATGGTTGTAACGTTTTTGATGCATAATAAGTAAAAAGGTGACTAGATGAAATAAGCTCCTAGTTTTGTTAAATATAATTTAGTTTTTGGAATTGTATCATAGGTCTCTTGGGATTAGTTTTTTATATGCATGAGTGCTTAATAGGAGTAAGACTACTTACTTCTAGATCCACCTAAACTTTACAAAAGCAGACCTACACTAGGAGTTATAGAGGAGCAGCAGTTGTTGTTACTGTAGTAGTATAGTTCATTTTGAATATGTACCCCATTTATGAGCCTAGCGAGCCAAGCTGCCACAGGCTCAACTTGGATTTATAAATGCCAAGCTTTAGCCCAAGCTTACACGAGCCAAGTTTTCTGAGTTTCCTACAAAGCTAGCTCATGAGCTTTCATGAGCTTGCTTGAGCCATTTGCACCAACATATGGCATTATTGAATATGCCTTTTGGGTAGGAAAACACTTAGCTTCGTTATCTTTTGAGCACATTTATGTGAATCACTCATATCCACAACATCTATTTGCTCTACATTATCTTTGAATTTTGAGGCATGATAAGCCCTTAATGTAGGAGAAGGGCTCAATAGTTCAATCATATCCATTTCGACAAGATTTAGTGGATTTGACCAAGAATCATAGTTAGGGTCATTGGTAGTTCTTGCATAATATTGCTTGTTAAGGAATGTGCTTTAGATCGTTGAATGATTTTTGTCGATGTTTCCTTATCTAGATGCATTCGAGTAAGAAAAAATCTCTCTTCTTAAATTATCCCTAGACTCATTCTCAAGTAATAGATATTGCAGTTTTAGGTAAACCTTAGCCATTTGATAGTAACAACCTTATTGTTGTAATATTCAATACCAAGTATTCCTTGTAGATGCTTAGTTTTAACCCATTTGTAGATAGCTACACATTACAAACATGTATACTTTGTGGGTCCAATTAGTAATGCAATAACAATGCAAATGCGTCTAATCATTTTACTTAATGAACACATAAATGTCTTGAATGGAAGATAACCACATCCTTAGATATGTTGTTCATTGATGTAAACATGCATTGTTTATGATGATATCTACGTACTCTTTTTACAACCTTGAGGTTATGGACAGATTGGAATCTTACATATATGCAAACACTAAGTATAATGTTGGGCCTACTTATAGTTAACTACAAAAGTGATCTAGTCATACCTTTGTATGCCTTTTCAAGGATTGGTTTACCATCAAGGTCCATGTCAGGCTTACAGTTTGAGACCATTAGTGTTGTGGGAAGCTTTGAACTGTCAAGGCCGTATTTCTTTAGAAGTTCGTTAGCATAGCTGTTTTAGTTGAAAGATGTGATTCTGGCTTTGCTTGATTTGAAGTCCAAAGAAGAAATTTAATTCTCTCATCATGCTCGTCTCAAGTTCCTTGCTCCTAAGCTTAGAAAATGTTTCACAAAAGCATTCATTAGCAGCACCAAATAATGTATTATCAACATATGTTTGAACAAGTAAGAAACGTTTACCCTTTGTGGTAGTAAATAATGTTTTATCAATTTGACCCCTCTTAAAAATATCTTTTAGCAAAAACTTGTTAAGCTTCTCATATCATGTTTAGGACCTCATCTTAATCCAAATAAGGTTTTTGTGTAGTTTGTAAACGTGGTGAGGCTATTCTCGATACATGTAAAGGGTCCTAAATCACCCTTTTTGTTAACTTGGTGCATACCTCAATTGTTAGTGGCAAATTATGTAAATAAAGCCTATAGAATAAGTTGTCCAGAATTATCAATTTTGTATGTTAACTTTAAGCTACTCTTTGGGTGACCAAATAAGCTTCAAAATTAGTGTTTTAAGTTTGTTTGGATAACCTCGGATGTATATTTTCCAACAAACTCCTCAATCATACCTTTTGGGAGTGAGCCACATTAATCTAAGTTTGTGCAAGAAAAGGTATCCTACTGTGATATGAACGATAATAAGTACATTTGTATTTTTAACAAGCTTATGAGTATTAGGGTTTGGAAAATGAATTTAATATCAAAGAATGCCCTATTTTTTTAAAAAAATTCTTATGCATTTAAGAAATATAAGGTCCTTAGTACTTTGGTGTTGTGGAGCTCAAATGGGTATAATCTACTCTCTTATTTGGTGATCTTTAGGAATCAAACATTTTGTTACAAGGACTCGTGAGCAAATCCTTTTGAAGAATGGGAGTTTGATATGGAGAAAGAGTCTCAAATCACCCTCCTTAGTTAATTTAGTTTTTAATTCACTTGTTAATGGTGGATTATGACAAGTAAAGCTTCTGGTGTAGGTTAACTTTGAACTATTCCTTGGATGACCAAATAAGTTCCAAAATTAGTGTTTTAACTATAGTTGGTTGGACCAATCATGTCTATTTTAAAGGAAATTGTGGCATGCCTCCAAAGTGTAAGTATATCTCGAGTTATGAGAAAAAAAAAAACCAAGCAAGGGTCAATGTAGGTCTGGTTTTGCATGTTTTTGTTTGTAGCCTTCTTTGGCCAATGACATGGGTGAATTAGGACCAATTCTTTCATAGTTAACTGAGAGACAACTATTTACCCTTTGAAGTTAACTGCCAAATTCCTCCATTCGGGATGGTTGATGATGCCACCAATTAAGGACATCTGTAGAAATTTTTTCGCTCTTTTCATTTAGCTAGCGGTCCCCTTTTCTTTGTTTTGGTTGTATAATTAGTTTGCTTGCATTTTCCTCTTTCTAAAAATCCCATAAAATCTTTATCTAAGAATTTTCTCTTGGTGGCGATTTTAAATTCTTTAGAGATTAGTTTGGTGGTTTAACCTTTAGAGTCAATCATGGTGGATTGCTTCTTGCTCATATGGCGGGGATACCTTTAGGATGAACATATCCCCTTTGTTTCCTTTTCTTTTTCCAAATGAAAGCCCCAAAACACAGAATTAATTTTCCTAATTTTGTTGTTCTTTAGTTCATTCCTGGAATCAAGGTTTGAACCACTTTAAGTATGAACTTTCAAAACCAAGGGTTGTTCAACATGAACCCCTTCTTATAAGTAACTTGAATGTCTAGTAACAGGTGTAATGGTTTCATGATAATCAACTCCTTCTTTTTAGTTATAACCCTTAGCATATATCCAGCCTTATTTCTAACCACATTCCCAATCTCATCTACTTTGATTCTAAATACTTATTTAGTCCTAATGGCTAAATTGTTCGTTGGTCTAGTGGTTAAGGGCTAGACTTGGTTTCCTTCAAATTGGTTATTCTCTTCTTACATGGCTAATATTAATAAGGGTCTTTAAGAGTTTCAAGGGGGATCTTGAGTTCAATGAGTAAGAGAAATGATGAAAATTCACAAAAATTTCTAAGAGACGAACAAATCCTTCCACTTGAGTTGAATTCTAAAATAATATTGTTCAGCATGCCAAAATTTCATATCCCCTCCTTAGTTATTGAAGGTCTATATCAATGATGATCTCTTATCTTAATTCAATCCCTGACATTATCTTCAGGTTTGTTCAGGGTACTCTGAGAAAGACTTTGAGTGCTAGCTTTGTTGGAGTCAACTTCAAATTCTTCTAATCATCATACTTAGCTCCAAATATTAGAAGGAGGTCACGATCACATTCCCATAACTGTTCCCATCAAATATAATATTGATGCTTTCTTCAACCACCGTGGTTCTCTTATTGTATACTCAATAGGCTTTGCTTTGAGGGGAGTACCAACAAAGATACCTTCGTCACTTCTAGCATTAAACTTTCTAAGGTTCTCCTTACCATTGTTGTGAATGAAACACTTGCATCCAATGGCTCTGAAATATGCAACTTTGGGCTTCGTGCCTTTGAGTAGCTCGTAAGGAATTTTCTTCAAGATGTGTCTAATCAAGCATATGTTGAGAACATAATCTGTTGTATTCAGTGCATTTGCCTAAAACACCTTGGAAGATCATTTTCAAAAAGTGTTTTTTTGCCACGTCTTCTAGATTCTGATTTTCTTTTCAACTACCTCATTTTGGTGTGGAGATTTTGGCTGGAAAAGTTGTGTTATATTCCAAGTTGATAACAGAATTCAATAAACTCTTGCTTGAATTCAATCTCATGATCAATTCTTACAACCATTGTTAGAAGGCCTTGGGTGTTATACATTTGTCTACAATGCTTAGAAAATACTTTAAAATAATGTGCTTTATTATTTAAGGACACACATGCAAACTTGGAAGAATTGAATTTGGAATAATCATCAACTATAAAGAAAACACATATTTGCTACCATCAAGACTTTTGAGTTTAATAGGACCGCATACATCGATATGTGATAGTTTAAGGAGCTTGAAAGTTGAAATAATTTTGAGAGGATTTGTATCACCCTGAATTTTAGACTTATATATGTGCTTAAGTTAGTGCTAATGTGTGATTTGTAATATTTTAACCTATGTGTTAATGTGTGATTTATCATATATGTGCTTAAGTTAGCTCATAAGGAATTTTGAGAGGATTCATATCACCTTGAATTCTGGATCCTAATTTTGACCTATGTGTTAATGTGTGATTTATCACATTTTAAGCTATTTATTTTAGACTTATATAAGTGCTTAAGTTGGTGTTAATACTATTCTTTTTAAAATAATGAGAAGTACGCCTAGGTACTAGTGCAACCTTGTCTGGGAAGGGGAGTGCATTAACAAAAAGAAAAGGGAAAAGGAAAAGAAAAAGTAACAAAGAGAGGGTAAGGTAAAGCCCTTGATATTTATCATAAGAAGAAAAGGGATTATAGCCCCTGTCTTCTCCCATATCATGCAGCACATAGAGAGAGAAATAGAAAAGAGGGGGATAGATAAACAAAAAAAGAAGAAGATGATAAGGAAGAGCTAGGGACCTAGTAAAAATTTGAGGTGACTAATTCTTTATTTCCTCCTAAACTTTAAATTGGTTAGGGCAAGACTAATTTGAAAAACTTTGCTCAAATTGGAGAAATTAACTGAAAGCGTGATATATGAATTTGAAGTTTTTAGGATGTCATGAATTAGAAACATAATTTCACTTGCTAGAAAGCCAAGGCCAAAAAGTTTCATTCTTAAATTTGATTATTAGATTATGTAGATGTTGTGAATTTGATGATTTTGTTACAAAATTGATCTTTTATTCATAAAATTATGAATACTTTTGTTGAATATTTGGACTTGTAGAACAAAAATGGTGCAAAGAAGATTTAATTCTTGAATTTACAACGATTTTAGCTACTGTTTGAATTAATTATTGCCTTGGAGAAAAATTCTAAAATTTTTACTCTAGGTTCTCTACAATATTTGAAATTTTCTATGAATTTACAAGAATTTTGGAGTCATATAATCTAAGTTATAAATTGTTGAATAAATTTTCCCTGTTTAGAGTAATTGTGAGTTGTTTGTGTGTATAAGTTGTAATTTAGTAATGCGGTGGAAACTTAGAGAAATTATTTGGGATAGAATTGTGCCTTATTTTGACTTTGTTTTAATATAAATTACAAATGTTTCATTGAAAAATAAAATTATGTTAGTAGGATTGTCTGCTATAACTACATTATGTTTTATGAGGAAAGAGGTTTATATCTTACCTACGACTATTGGTTATGGTAGTTTCTAAAACTATGGCTATAGTAGTGACTGAGACAATATCATAATACTCAGGTCGCCTAGTGGAAGAGGTTCTAACCAATGCCCTAGGATATCAATGCCTTATGTGTTATGTTAACTATGTGAATTCCTAGCAGATGGTGAGGGTTTTGACTTGAACTTTCTAAGATATGAATAACTCTCCATAAGTTATATTTTATGGCTAGTTTCATGTTCTCCAAAGCAAGGGTGACTAATTAACACCATGAATTGAGCTTTAGCTAGTCCATCAAGATGTATTTTCCATCGTTATGTTGCGGTGGCTCTTCTATAGGTCATAGGTTCATTTCCCCAAAGCTAAGGAACCTTGTTAATCTAAGCATATATGATACATTGTGAATTTGGATTTGGACTTTAATTTGGTAAACTTTATGGTGCTTGTGAGATTATGATTGATTCTAAGTACATATTTAGTGGTTAATATGCGTAAAGAAGTATATTATGTGTCTTTAGTGAGTATACGAAGCTTTATAATGAATATGTTTTCGTCTATATGTGGATGTGGTTATAGTTGAGCCATTAGCTTAGCTTACTGGACTTTTCTTTCCTTTAGACTGAAGTGGGGACCAAGAATGCAATTGACCGAGAATAAGTATGGTTAGTTTAGTGAATAAACTACTAGTAGAGTTTCGTTAGAGACTTAAGTGGAAGCGATAGTCTTTGCATTATACCTGATGCAGGACATGTATGGCTGGGATATCTTGGTTGTCCATCTTATGAAAGTTGTGCATGTGACTTGCTTTGTTTATGAATGCTTAAGTATGCAAGTGATATGAATGTGAATTTTGTGGACTAATGCGTAGGAAATACTTGTATTCAGGTAATGCATTCCATATGTTTCAAGTAAGCATTACTTTTCTGTATTATGTGACTATGTTACCTAGATAATTTGCAAAGCGTAACAAAGGGGAGGTAAAGGTTATTTACTAGGCTCGGGCAGCCCATGACATCATAATTTTTTTAGGTTTTTGAGAGTTAAAGTGGATCACGAAATATCTAAGAAAGCTAGTGTCAATAAATAACTTTTTGAATGCAAATGTGTAAGATTCTTATAAATGTGGTTTGAGTGTGCGAATGGATACATGTGCTTTAAAACTACTACACTTGACTTTGGTAAGATTCTGTTAATGGCTTTCGCTGCACTTGTCGACTAATAGGTTAATCAAGATTAAAGAGCTTAGATAGTCTTGTGGATCTCCAAGTCGGGCATCTATGGTAGTAATGCACATGCCTACATTAGGGCAGGGTGTTATGGCCTTGAAAGAAGATCTAACTAGCTTTCCTCATACACCTGCATTGCAAATTTGATCTTTTTCATACTTTTTGCTAGACCCCTAGCTAGATCATACGTGACCAATTTTTAAAGGGCAAGCATGCTAGGCCTAATCTTTTGTGCCACAACCATGCATCATCACTAATAACTTTAAACATGTAAAATACATAAAATTACTCTAAATTGATTGCACACACATTTATTATCCTATATCCTGCCAAAGTAATTTTTCCAATTTAAGACTCGAGACGTCACATGGAATGGAATTTAGGGTAACCATTTTTCCTTTGTCACATGATTGAGAGATACTAAAAAGATCAAATTTAAAACTATTAACCATTTAAACATTCTCAATTAAATTAGAGGAATCTTCACAACTTTTCCAATTTCAATGATTTTACCATTCGTTTTGTCTCCAAAGTTTACCTTGCGTTGATTTAATTCTTTAAGCTTTGTGAACACCATAGTACCACTAGTTATATGCCTTGAGGATCCCCTATCAAGGTACCATATATTAATATTCAATCAAAAGTGCACATGCAAGGCAAACATCAAATGTATCTACTTCCCTTAACTGTAAATATAGTTGTAGATCTGCCACCATGTTCAAGGCCCTGGAACCTTCAGGTACTAAAACCTAAACAACTTGGTAGACTTCCACCACTTTGGTTCATAGGACGCACAAAGTTTCTCTGCTACATTTTTTTGTGAGGCTCTATTTGGTGAGTAAAAATGGAATGGAATGGAACTAAGGAATGATCCCTGAGAGATAAAGGGTGGAATTTGGATTCTAAAGTCATGTGTCTGGAGAGAAAAGGAATGGAATCAAGTTCTAATCCTTGTTGTTTGGTTGTGGATTAGGGAATGAAATCAAATCAATTTTATTTTTAAATGAATAATAATGATTAATAATAATAATACAACATGAACAACTCCCAGTACGAGTCCCACTTTCGTGGGGCATGGGAAGATCCAAATATAGGTAGCCTTACTCCTACACATATGACTACACATATAGATACTGTTTACAATAAACCCACATAAAAAGTTTTAAGAAGATATTTAGTTATTGAAAATAGTAATAATAATAATAATAATAATAATAATAATAATAATAATAATAA
>JACYFF010019584.1:81437392-81476833 GCA_017589665.1 Selenicereus undatus
AAAAATAATGACTAAAAATATTATTATTAATTAATAATAATTATTAATAATATTATAATAACAATAATAATAATTCTTATTATTAATTAACATTAATTATAATTATAATTAATATTAGTAATAATAATTATAAATATTGTTAATCATAATAATAATAAATAATAATAATAATTATAATTAATATTAATAATTATAATTATTACTAATTTTAATAGTAACAATGATTATTAATATTAATAATAATTAATAATAAAAGTAATAATTAATAATTAATAATAATAATAATAATAATAATAAATAATAATAATAATAACAATAATGATCATCACCATCATCATCATAATAGTGATAATGATGATGATGTTGCTTTCTAGGGGTTGGGGGTTTGAGTCCCCTTGAAAATGGGAGGGTTCAAGTTCCTTAGGTTTGGGGGATACTTGAAACCCCTAGGCATTAAGTTTCATTCCTTGAAAATGCTTACCAAATACAAAAAAGTGGAACTTGACACCTGAGAGCTCAAGTTTCATTCTATTTTATATCACCAAATAACTCCTTAGAGTTACTTTGGTGTCCTTTCCTCATCCTTGAGAGATCAAAGTATTATACAAGATTCTTTTCGGGTCACTTGATCTACTCTGACCTTTCTAATAAGGGTTCTATTTACCAAAGGGGTTTGGTATGATTTAGTTTTGTTGTTGGAATCATAACTAACCTTCTATGTTAGAGAACACATACCAAAATCCACGTAATCTATCCAAGTCTTCTTCATCCATGGTGAGTTTTAAAAGATAGTTTTGAAGATCAGCTCATTGAGCTCTTAGTCCCTCAATTCCATTTTCAACCTTGTGAAGCTTTTAATGAAATTGTTTTCGTTTTTATAGACAAACCAATTTTCTTCTCTCTACCTCTGGAACTCTTCCACTAAAGATTCAATCTTTTCTTCGGAGTCCCTGAGTTACTATAAAAGTCATCACATAATTTAAAACATTATTGCTTTGCTTTTTTCAAACCTGTGTATTTTTCAAAATAATGTGCAATTCAGCTTGCAACTTACAAGTTTTCTGTAAATATTTTAAAGACTAACTTTATCCCTTGCTAACTTAATCTTAGATAGATACTCTTGTTTGGAGTTTATCACATTCACAATGATTTTAACTAATTCTTTCTTTAAGAGATTAAGGAGATGTTATCATACCTAATCATCAGAAGTCTTTTTAACTTCCTTGAACAGTGTTTCAAAGTAGACTTCGTTAATCTCCTTGTCTTTTGCCATGAAGGACATATAATCCATTTCTTCAGCTTCATTCTCATGATCGCTAGGTCACTATCACTCTACACTGCCGTCATGGTCTTTTTGCCTTTGCCTTTAAGTTTCTTTTATTTATGCTTTTTTAAGCTTTACAATCTTCCATTATGTGCCCTGGTTGACCACAACGAAAGTAGAGAACAAAGTGAGTTTCAAAGATTTGAGAGGGTGATTTGTTATCTTTGGATATTTGTCGTTGCGAAGCTTCCTGAAATCAAAGTTCTTCTTTTTGAGCATCTTATCGAAGCCTTAGGCCAACATAGGAATCTCCTCTTCAAAGTCATTGCTAATGTCATCATGACATTCAGGGGCCTTGACTGATGCTTTAAAGGCTGCCCCTTTATCTGCAAATTCTTCAGTTTCTTCTTATGGATGGATCTCATGGGTTAAGAGTTTTCCACTAGATCATTTAGCTTCAAGGCTTTCAAGTTTGGTACCTCTTCAATGACTGTAATGTTTGCTCCTTATTTGTTTCTTGGTAGAGACGTCAGCAACTTTCTCACTATCTCTTCATTTTAGTAGACGGAGCAAGAGATTTGAGGTTGTTCATGATGTCAATGAGCCTTATATACATATTCTTGACACCTTCAAAAGGAACCATCTTGAATAACTCATATTGGTATATATAGTTGATGATTTTAGATTCTCTGAATTGTCTTATGCCTTCATAGATGGTCACCAAGGTGTCTCACACTTCTTTAGCTATTTCACAAGCAAAAATTTATTGCTAAGGGTGTATTGGTCAATAGGCTTCTCCAAGTATTCAGTTCTAATAGCATGCATGATCTTGATTGGAATCTTTGTGTGACGTCCTAGAAATTCAAATTCAATTTATTGCTAATCTTTACCCTAAGTAATGATGCAGAAAGGCCTTAGTGGGCATTACTACAATATTTCATAAGGAATACAAGGCAGATAGTAGGCAAAACAACAAAGAAATTTATTCAATGTCAAAGGTCAAATAGTATAGGGAAAATAAATTATTCGTCCAAAGTTCCAATTTATTAGATCTATACAACTAGAGTGAGCCCAAAAGGCATCACAATGAATTTGAAATGCCTATATCAGGTTCTAAATGTAGTTTTCGGTATGTCATCCTCTTGGATATGAAGTTGATAGTAGTTAAGGTCCATCTTGTTTAACTCTCAGTACTCTATGCAAAACTGTAAGCAATCATTCTTCTTATTCACAAACAACACCGGTGCTTCCCAAGCAAAGGTAATTAGCCTAATATATCTCTTTTCCAAAAGTTCATCGGGTTGTGAGTTTTGGCTCATAGAGCTTTGCCAGGGCCATTTGATATAAGGCTTTGAAGATTGAGACAACTCCAGTACTAGGTCGACACAAAAATCAACTTTCCTAGGCTGACAAATACCGCTAGAAATCTCCTCAAGGAAAACATCATGGAATTTGCATATTGTAGAAATGTTCTCAACTAATGGCCTGGATGTTGCAGAGCCAATGACATTACATAGGTAGCCCTCATATCCTCGATTCAAGGACTTATGTGCTTCAATGGGAAGGTTAACTTGATTTCAAGTTTCAGATTAGCCTCTCTAGGTACTATCTTGGCCCCATTGGGCCCTCTTAAGGTCACCTTCTACTTGAGTTAGTTTAATAATCTTTACCCTAATTAATGCAGCAAAAAGACCTAAACTGGTATCACTGTTATATTTCATGAAGAAAGCAAAACAACAAAGGAATTTATTCAAAGTCAAAGGTCAAACAGTCTAGGAAAAGTAAACTATTTGTCCAAAAGACTCAATGTAACAATACACTTATTTGACCTTAGTATAAATATGCGTAAGACTTCCAAGGCCACCTCTCTATAAAACTCATTGCCATGAAGCACTTTGCCACCTGAAAACAAAACATTTTTAAACAGTGAGATAGAGCTCAATAAAGTCTACGTACCCCCTGTAGTTAAACGCAATTTAAATTTATTTCAAACATTTGATGTAAGAGGAAAATAATTTAAGTAACTCAAAACAATTTAATTCCATATCGATTCAATAACTTAAAACTAATATTTTTATTCCAATATTCAAGACCACTAACACGAATCATTTATTAGCGAGTGATCCCACCAGAGGATCTCATGACCTTCCGCTGAACTGCCTTATAGGTCATTAAATCTATGGTACCCATGACTTGACATACTTCTATCTACTATGCCATGTAATCGAATAACACATACTATAACCTAGTGATACTATCTTATCTCATCTCAATATTAGGATAATCTTACCTTGATATCGGGAAGCCATCTAACAACTCGCCTTAATCTTTCACTTTAACATTTAATATTTTTTGAATAAATCTAATTGGCTTCCACCAATCCAACTTATCACAATAAAAATCTAATTAGCTTTGATAGATTTGCTTCGAACATGAATTACTTGAATATCACATCAAACATAAAACAATAACTTAACATGCAATAGATAGTCAAATTACATATAGAAGTTCAAGTTTTTGGCATAAAATTCCCTTGGGATACAACGCCGCTTAAACAATTTGACACACATCTAAAACACATTTAAAATGCCTCCAAAGGGAGATAGGGCATAGACATTACGTTGGTAAGCACAGTAGTTCTAGTTGGCTTGAGCTTGAATCCAAATTGATGGTGTAAATGACAAAATTGGAGGTCACAACTTGATTGATGCCTAAATTAATTGCACAACCATCGAGCCAACGAGGCTCGACCCTCAAAATTTGGCCCTCATCCTAAAATCTATTGTTATAGTACCTAAAATGATGTTAACAATAGTTTTCTAATTTATCAACCAAACATTCAAATTTACGCCATTAGTATGAACTATAAGGGGTGTCTACGAAAATAAGCTAACTTGAGGAAATTACAGAAAACATTTCAACCTTTGGCCATATTGTTCGTAAATGTACCAGCAACAAGTTCAGTGTGGCTTGACTCAATTGCGAAATGACGTGGAGCCAAATTTTTTCATCGTAGCGGTTGTTTGACCAGGGTGCAATTATTTGCCAAAGTCACATGACATATCACTATTTGTTTTGGGGAAAATAATTAAAAAAAAAAGAAAAATCAAATCTTCTTCAACTCTTTAATGCCCGCGCAAGTAAACAGAGGCTTTGTACCATTAAATCAAGCACTTTTATCACTCATATGGAAATCATGTTTGTACAGGGAGAGGAAAAATCAAAATGAAAACCCTAAAAATCAATCTTCTTATGAAATTAAGGATGCTGAACAAACAACATAGAAGCTGAGAAGGCGAATTGAAAGGGATAACAAAGGAGGAGGTTAAAGATGCTAAAGTTAAGGGTTTAATTTGGTTAATTTTGCATGCTTGACTTGATTTTTGGGTGGATGTTTGATCCAAACAAGAAATATGAGTGAATGTTCTTGTATTGTGGGCAGGTATGATATGTTTTAGTAAAATTTTTGTATACTTGAGAAGATTTTTGAAGGTTTTGCAATTTTAGGTTAGGGTTTTGAAAACATTACGATTGTGGTGAATGTCAATGTCAATTTGGTGTAATATGAATATGGGGGTAGGGTTTTGATATGTAATGTTGCATTTGCCTTCGACCCTATTTGTACATTGTAATACGTTGTGAGCTTCATAGGACTCTTGAATATGATTTTTCTTATTTGGCTACATAATAGTTATGGTTGATGATACAATTACTCTACAAATACACCATGAGGGGAAATTTATTCAGTCGGGGAAGTTCGAGTATGAAGGAGGTGGCATAACAACTATATATAATTTTGAGATTGATAAGTTTTCATACTTTGAGATAATAGGATATGCAAAGGACCTTGGGTTCGATAATGTGGTTAAGATATATTATCTGGTGCCTGGGATATTTTTTGAAAAGGGCTTGAGGAAACTCTATTCTAACTATGACTCCCTTGATATGATGGCTTGTGCATAACTTGCTAAAGACGTGGTTGTGTGTCTTGTTCATGGGGTTGATGAACCTAAGGCTGTGGAAGAAGTGTTATCCTTACCTAGTTCAGTTGATGTTAATGTTGCTCATGTAAATCCTCCCTCAAGCTCAAAAGTTAAACAACCTAATGTGGTTCCTGTAGTAGCTTCAAGTCCACCACAAAAGCCTTCAAACCCAACACCTGAAGGGGGAAGCCCAAGGTTTAAGACAATAGCTTCAAGTAATAAAGGGAAGAAGAGTCAAATAGGGAAAGTGCAGGAATCAATACCCAAGCCCAATTCTGAACCTTCAACCTCAATTCCCAAAGAGAAAATTACAGAACCAGTTAAGGCCCACTCTGAAACAGGCCAGAAAGCCCAACGCATCTCTAATTCTAAGCTTAAGGTTCCTGTGTCACTCCCCAAGCCAAAAGCCCAGTATGCCTTGAAACCTAAACCTAAAGAGCATGTGGCAACACCCAAGCCCAATGAGCCACAACCCAAAGTAGGCCCGGAAGATCTCTCCTAAACTATTGAGTATGACTTTGATGACCCAAGGCCTGATTCTCCTATTCTATGGCTTAAATGGTTAGGGGGGATTCCATGAGTGAATTATCTACATATAGTAAATATGTTCTTGAAGATGATGAAAAGTCTGAGGATGAGGTTGACCCAAGGGTAGTTAAGGATGACGACGGTGCTAAGGATAAAGGTAAAAGAAAGATAGATGAGGTTGTTGATGATGGAGATGAGATATTATCTGAGGAAGAAGATGAGGCTATTGATGCAGATGAGATATTATTTGAGGGAAGATGAGGTTGTTGATGTTGATATGGAAACTAGTGATAAGGAGTGGGATATTACACGATCTAGAGTTCATGAATAGAAACAAAAGGTTGCTAAAGTTAAGAATTATTTTTTTAGATCAGCCAACTGAGAGTGTTAATAAAGACAGTGGTGATGTTGACCATGGCAGCGAGATGAGGATTCTCATTATCTTGATACGCCACCTGATAGTGGTGATGAGGATTAACAGAGGGAGAAAATAATGAAAAAAAGGAAAATTACGATGAGGGTGGATGAACTCACAGACTTTTAGAAGTTCAGTTTCCAAGTTGGCATTACATTTAGGACCTTGAAGAAGTTTAAGGATGAAGTTACCAGGTGTGCGTTAGCCCAGGGTTATGATTTGACATTCAGCTTATCTGACAAAAATTTGAAAAAGGTTGTAGCAACATGTAAGAGTGGATGTAAATTTAGGATGTATGCTTCTTGGGATAAGAGAAGGGAAACATATGCAATTAAAACAGTTAATAACAACCACATATGCAAAATAGGCATGTTAAAAAACAGGAGACTTAAATCTTTATGGCTTGCAAAGCATTACTTGCTCATGTTTAAGGAGAAGCCTCATTGGTCATTAGCTGAAATTTTAAAACAAGTGCAAAAGGACTTTAGAGTTATCCTCAAAAGATGTGTTACTTGTAGAATCAAGCAGGCAGCCACGCATCTTCTTCATGGGACTATGAAGGAGCATTATTGTAGCTTGGGAAGATATATTGAGGAGTTGAATAGATCAAATAAGGGAAGCACATTTATCCTTCAAATTGAAACAGAGATTGGGAAAGAGATACTTGTTTTCCAAAGGCTTTTCGTTTGCTTTGAAGGCCTTAAGAAGGGGTGGTTAGCAGGATGTAGGCCTGTACTATGAATTGATGCTGGCTTCTTGAAGACATTTCTAGGAGGGACACTATTATCTACTGTTGGAATTGATGGAAACAATCAAATGTTTCCAGTGGCTTGGGCTGCAGCTAAAGGTGAGAACAATGATAGTTGGATATGGTTCTTGAAGCATGTGCAGCAATGTATTGAGAACTTAGATGGGAATAGGATGGCAATCATTTCAGATCAACAAACGGTAAAGCATACTTTTGTGTTGTTGTTGATATTACAAGTAGATATTTTTTATCTCTTATATGATGTACTTCATCCTCATGTGGTTTTCAGGCAATTGAGCATGCTATTAAAATAATTTTTCCAAAAGTGAACACAGGAATTGTGTTAGGAATAGTAATGCCAATTGGTACAAAACACACAAAGGGGAGGAGTTTATGTTAGTCTTCTGGAATGCAGTCAAAGCTTACAACCAAATAGAATTCAACCTTGCTATTGAAGACCTGAAAAGGGCATCTCCTAAAGCTGTTGAAGACTTTATTAAGCAAAATCCCATATCCATCTGTAGAGCTTTCATAAAAATAGAGACCAAGGGTGATGTTATTATGAACAATATGGTAGAAATATTCAATGCCTACATTGTTCATGCTAGGGCAAGACACTTGATTCACATGCTAGAGGATATTAAGGTTTCTCTAATGGAAATGATTATTGTCAAAAAGGAATTTATTGAGAAGACTGTGGATGATGTGTGCCCAAGGATCAGAGTTAAACTTTAGAGGGAGATAGATGAAGCTAGAAATTGCTTCCTTGTGCCCTCAGGAAACATGATTTTCTAAGTTTTCCACAGAATAGACCAACTTCATGTTGACATGAAAGCTACAACTTACACTTGCAGGAAGTGGGATTGAACTGGGGTGCCCTGTTATCATGTTGTTGCTTGTGCTACTTGGTTGAAACAAGATTCCTAGGATTTTCTTCATGTATACTTCAAGAAGGATAGGTACGTGAAGGCTTATAAAGGTGCAATCATCCCCTGTGTGAGTGAGAAGAATTGGCCTCAGAAAGAGTGTCACTTGAACCTTCTGAGGTTAAAATTGGTCCAAGGGGACCAAGAAAAAACATAAAGAGGGATCCTCCTGAAGATCCAAAAAAACCAAGAAGGCTGACTAAACATGGAATTTTTATGACATGTTTAATTTGTCACCAATCTGGTCATAATAAAACAAAATGTCCTAAAAAACACCTTTATCTATCTACTGCTGCTTCACAAAAAAGGCGAAGAGGAAGGCAAAGAAAGGAACCTACATATGCTGCCCCTCGAGCTCTTAGAGGAAGAGGAAGAAAAGGTGGCAGTGGTAGAGGAAGTAGGCCTACACAGGTAAACAAGTTTTTAAATCTGCCTAAATTTCCCCCCCTTGCTTGTGATTGATTCCAATTACTTATTTTTATGTAGGATGGACCTTCATCTGGTGTGAAATTATTACAAGTTGAACAAGGGTCATCTGTGCTTAGTAAAACTTCAATTAAAAGCACAATTTGCCTACCCTAACAACCATGAGGATTCCATGAAGAAAGGCTGCTTTCTAGTCCCCTACTGTCATGTACTTGGCATTTTTTTGGTGACTTTTGTGGGGCTTTGATTATGACTTTTGATACTTCAATTATGGGATTCAAACATGTTGTAACCACTGGATGTACTCCATTAGTTGTTTAGGCTGTGACTTTTGTAACTTCATTTGCCCATATGTATGCATCAGGGCTTGGACATATTGCTCAATCTTTTGGACTTGTTTATGCAAAATTTCATTAATCAAATTGTTGCCCTCTTAATAGCTCAAACAATAATTTAGCAATTACTTCTTTTTTCTAGACTATACTCATATTTTATAGATTATACTCACTTTCAAGAGATTGATAAGCATAACTGAAAATCAGATACATTATACTTCCTTTTTTGGTATATGCCACTTGACAATATTCATTCATTGCAAATGCACATAAACCATTCTAAACCATAAGCATTCACAGGCCAACTACCATACCTTTCTGCCCTTACAAACCTGACTAAACCTACGTCACCATTCATTCATCATACCTACCCCATTTACTTACATTAACAATAATATGGCAGTATCGAACAAAACAAAAGCCAAGTAAGGAATTACCTACCCTACCCAACACATTTCTCTGACTCTTTCACTTTCAGTGCAAGCAACTCTTCCTTCATTTGCTTTGCCTCTTCCTCAGCTCTTGCTCTTTTAGGCTTTTCTTTGGCAATCTTACTTTGTAACCTTGAATTCTCTTCCAATAGCATCCTCAACTGATTACATTCATCAACATTGATTTCTTTATTTCTGTCAGCCGCCTCAATTTCCATCTTCTCTATTTGATCAACCATTTCCTCAAGCCGTTCTTGCAGAATCTTATTCTTCTCCATCCAGGTCATCTCTTCGTCTTCATCCTATTTGAAAAACCCACAATCTTGTTGTACCTTATGATATAGATCCACTTATATCTTTGTCATTTTTCGACATTAAACCACAAATAGAACATAGAACCCTATTTATTTCAAATTTCACTCACTACTAAAAACCGGTCTTTTTCCGGCAGAAGGCCGTCCGTCGGACGCGGCCGACGGATATTCCGGCGAGACACCCGTCGGTCACCCCTTTTTTTGAAAACTGGCTGCATAAATGTTTTATTTTTATTTTCGAATTGTCCGACGGAATTGTCCGCCGGATATTCCGGCGAACCCAGCCGTCGGTCGGTGGTTTTTGAAAAATGCCGCCCGCCGTTTTGTTTTTTGAGGGGTCCGACAGACCTGACCGTCGGATAGGGAGGCCCGACGGTCATTTCCGTCGGCCCCTCTTTAAAAGAGCCCCGACTCGGCTTTCGCGAGTTAGGCGCTCCTTCTCTCTCCCTCCTCTCTCCAAATTCGCCCCCCCTTCGCCCCTCCTCCGCCGGTTGCCGTGGGTGGCCGCCATCGTGTGCCCGCCCCCGCTGGTCGCCGGCCTCGTGTGCCCCGCCAGCGCCCGTCGACCACCTCCTCTTCACCGCCGAGTCAGTGGGCGTGAGGTTGGTTGTGAGCGTTGACCGCCCACCTCGCCGCCAAGCTCCGGTGCCTCCCACATGCGATGCCACCGCCACTTCGCCGCCGTCGCCGTTGCCTCTTTACCGCCGGCCGACCTCAACATTCCCGCCATTTGTGGCCCACAAATTTTGTTATCTTGAAGTAAGTATTTAAACCTAAATATTTTGTAGATTTGTGAAATTGAAGAGATAATTTTGATAGTTTTGTGGTAATTAGTGATTGGTAAATTTATATTGAGTGATATTTGAAAATTGATTGTTGTGGAAAATTAAAAATGTATGGATTGTCGCATGCGGTTTGGTAAATTATAGTGGATTGATTATGTGATATGTGTTAAATTGTTGATAATGGTTTGTGTATGTTGAAATTAGTGTGAAAATTAATATGTAATTGTTAGGTAAGTGCTATTATTAGTAATTTGTTGGTGTTGTTAATTATAGTGAAGTGAAGAATGTGTTCGTACAGACATTGAACATAATTAGTTGTGAAATGTATTTATTGTTGAGGATTGATAGAAAACAATTAGTAAGCAACTATGAGGATATATTATTCCATTAAATGTGAAAAAGTTGTGCGTATATGTTGCTGTGTGCGAATTGAGGGAAGGGTGTTATTTGAATTTGTGTGTTAATGAGATCGATTTTTGTGGATTATTAATATGAAGGAAACGGGTCGTAAGAGAAAATGTATTGCGAAAGGGGAAAAAATCCGTTATTATTGCTGTAAGTGTCGTTATTGTCGGTGTGCATGTCACAACTTTGGGCTCCCACTTCAAACATTGAAACAGGTTTATATCCTGACTTCATTGTCGTAATATATATGTGCTTTTGTTGGTATCCT
Organism: Selenicereus undatus; assembly: GCA_017589665.1. Lineage (NCBI taxonomy): Eukaryota > Viridiplantae > Streptophyta > Magnoliopsida > Caryophyllales > Cactaceae > Selenicereus > Selenicereus undatus. The sequence continues at coordinate 81,448,221 of JACYFF010019584.1, forward strand.
GTTAATCGTAGCGTATGACGAAATAGTTTAATGATAAGTCCATCATGCGTTCACTTGTATACGAACTAAATTTCTCAGCATATGTCGATTGTTAAAGTAACCAATGTACTGCTTACTTTATCAATGATGAACAGTGGATAATATGTGTGGACCACCCCATCGAAGGTGGATGTATGAAAGATTTCTGTCAGGGAGAAAATCTTATAGGCAGGAGTTCTTAGAAGGAGTAGAAATGTTTGATCAATTTGCAAGGTGTCAAACAGAGTTCATTAATAATGGGCATTATAGATGTCCTTGTGCCAAGTGTGGAAACAGAGCATATAGGGAACCTGATGATGTTAAATTACACTTGTACCAAAACGGCTTTGTTAGGGGGTATTGGTATTGGACATCTCATGGGGAGATAGAACCAACTGAATATGCAAATGTTGGCAGTAGTAACCAACAAAACTTGTATGATGACATGGCTCCAACAAGTCCTATGGATTTCGATAACACAAACTCGTTTGTCGATCGTGTTAGAGCAATGGTGAACGATGTCATTGTTACTAATGAGGTTGAAGTTAGTGAGCAACCAAATGCAGAAGCTCAGGCATTTTATGATATGCTTCGAACTGCTCAGACGCCTTTGTGAGAGGGATGTTCAAACCAAACTGAGTTGTCCAATGCTGTGAGGTTGATGAGTATCAAATCTGATTACAATATGCCGCAGAATTGTATGAATGAGGTGATGCAGTTACTGCATGAGAGTTGCCCGCCAGACAATCGTGTGCCCCAAAGTTACTCAGAGTTGAAAAAGAAGGTCCGAAGTTTGGGTTTAGATGTGCACAGGATTGATTGCTGCCGCAGTGGATGTATACTTTACTTTAAGGAAGATTCAGCCCTTGAAAATTGCAAGTTTTGTGATTTGCCAAGATGGAAGCCGGTTAAGTCAGGCGATAATAGGAAGAAGTTAAAATCATATGCAAAAATGTTCTACTTTCTGTTGATACCAAGGCTGCAACGCCTTTATGCCTCAAGAAGCACAGCTGAGCACATGAGGTGGCATTATAACAATAGGCGTGAGGATGGTGTTCTATGTCACCCTTCATATGGGGAAGCGTGGAAACATTTTGATCGCAAATACCCAGATTTTGCTTCTGAGCCTCGTAATGTGAGGCTTGGTTTGTGTGCTGATGGGTTTAGCCTTTTCTCACAATCTGGCCGTTCTTATTCAATGTGGCCTGTGGTTGTGACACCTTACAACCTTCCTCCAGATATGTGCATGACAACGCCATATATATTCTTGACTTGCATTATATCGGGGCCGTCAAATCCAAAGAATAAAATAGATGTGTACTTGCAACCGTTGATTGATGAGCTCCGAACTCTGTGGGATGGTGTCCAGACTTATGACATTTCCATGAGGCCGAACTTCTTGATGAGAGCTGCCTTAATGTGGACACTTAATGACTTCCCCGCGCTCGGAATGTTATTTGGATGGAGCACTCATGGTGTTTTGAGTTGCCCTGTTTGTATGGATCAGTTGAGGGCGACACATTTGAAACATGGGGGCAAAGCATCATGGTTTGACTGTCACCGTCGATTCCTGCCTCGACATCATGCGTTTCGAAAAAACCACACCGCGTTTTGTAAGGGAAAAGTGGTGAAAGAGGGTCCTCCATCCAGGAGAAGTGGCGAGGAACTGTGGAATGAGGTGCATAGTCTTCCAAAAGTAACCACGGATGGAGATTTTGTAATCCCGGGTTTCAAGGAAAATGTTCACAACTGGACCAAGAGAAGCATCTTCTGGGATTTACCTTATTGGAAAGACCAGTTGCTATATCACAACTTGGATGTTATGCATATAGAGAAAAACTTCTGCGACAACATCATAAACACTGTCATGGATGTTCCGGGAAAAACAAAAGATGATGTGAAGGCGAGGTTGGACATGGCAGACATGTGTGATCGTGCCGAGTTAAATGTTGAACGAGGTGTTAATGGGAGGACACTGAAGCCAAAGGCTTCATACGTCCTTTCGTTGGACAAAAAGAAGGGGGCATGTGAGTGGGCCCAACAGCTGACAATGCCTGATGCTTATTGCTCCAACTTTGGGAATTGCGTGGATATGAAGGTTGCAAAGTTCCAAAACATGAAGAATCATGACTGTCATGTGTTCCTGCAGATGCTAATGCCAATAGCATTTCGTGCGCTACCAGACGATGTATTTGAACAACTTGTTGAGTTAAGTGAGTACTTCAAAAACATTTGCTCAACAGTGTTACGGGTCGATAAGTTACAAGAAATGCAACGCAATATACGCATCATCCTTTGCAAATTGGAGAGAGTTTTCCCTCCTGGGTTCTTCAATGTCATGGAGCACTTACCTGTGCATTTGGAAGAAGAAGCATACCTTGGGGGTCCAGTGCAATATCGATGGATGTATCCTTTTGAATGGTAAATACATTTGACAAATTTCTTCACACATGTAAATGTGAAACTAAAGTGTGCTTCAAATATTCATAAAATTTTAATGTAGGTACTTAGGGTGGCTGAAAAAGAAAATTAAAAACAAAACATCCCCTGAGGGGTCAGTGGCCGAAGCATATTTGGTGTTCGAGATATCACAGTTTTCTTCATTCTACTTCGGTGCTAATGTACCTTCAATGCGCACAAGACGTCGATGAAATGAGGAAATCAATGTGGAGCCAGGAGGTGAGCCAATTCTGTCAGTTTTCCAAGCCAAAGGTACTGCTGTGGGAAGTCAGACACAGAGGTACCTAACTGATGAAGAAATGAACGCTGCATAGCTTCATATTGTGTTGAATTGTAATGAAGTTGAACCATACATCGCGTAAGTTACCAAAAAAAGTACCCATTTCATCCATTACATGCATTGAACGAATACCATTTTATGAATTAAAACATGGTGCTAATAAGTGAATAATGACTTGTACAGACTATTCAAACAACAAAAATTACAAGGAAACCCAAATTTCACAGATGTGGAGTTAGCTGCACTAATAGAGTCAGAGTTTATTTGGTGGTCCAAGAAAGCAGTAAGATTTTTTAATTTTGCCATCCTCCTTGGAAATTACTGTACTAATTCATCAGAACTTATTTGTAGCAAATGGTCCCGACCTTATGAGTTGAAACATAAATACTCGTAAGTTAACGTTGTTCAAATGTTCAATGATGAACGTCAGCTACACCTGTACCATTTGGCTCAACTGCCTTTGAGGAAGGTCACAACTTGGTCTGTATTTAGGGTGAATGGATTCTTATTTCATGCACAGAAAAGGTGTGAAGGAAAAAAGAGTTACAATTGTGGGGTTTGTGTGAAAGGGGGCAGGGAAGGTGGATTCGAGGATGATTATTATGGAATCCTTCAAGAAGTTATTCGTGTTGAATATCTAGGAGAATCACTAAAACAATGTACATTGTTTAGGTGTGATTGGTTTGATAACACCCCTCGAGGAACACGTAGCCCCAAACTATGTCCCTTCGTTGAGGTTAATGCAACAAGAAGATACAAAAAATATGATCCATTCATATTTGCTGCTTCCGCAATCCAGGTGGTGTACATGAGGTACCCAAATGGAATAAGAGATAAAGGTAACTGGTGGGTTGTCATACCAAACAAATCTAGACACAAAGTGAATAATGAATTCACTTTACCAGTTGTATTTCAAGAGGAACAAGTGTCCCACATGACACCAGTAACTAACATGCTCCCTGCAACTTTGTTGAATGAGGAGGAAGAAATTGAGAAGGTAAACGAAGACGTTCCAGCTGAGAGAAGTGAAGAGGAGGAGTGGGATGATATTAACGACGATACTGAAGACTCTGAATGACAGTGATAGTGATAATTGAGTAGATTGTGACCTAAAACCAAATTGTATTCTATGTTAATTCCGACACTTATGACATTGTATGCGTGACATTTATGACATTGTAATTATGGTCACACACGACATTTATTGTTAATTTAACTTGCAATTAATTATTTGTTCCTTATATTATTTGACCACTACGTTCTGTATATTTGTCTCAAAGATGTCAGGTACACATCGTGGCCGTGGGGCCGGATGTGGGCGTTCTCGGGGAGCAGACCGACAGGACCCCACCAGTCAGCACGAAGAGGAATATCAGGTACGTCAAACCCCTGAGGTTCCCCACGCCATTATCCCAGACCCTCGCACTACTCCATCCATACACTTCAGCCAGCACATGACACCCAACATCCCCCATGTACACATGTCTGGCAGCTACATGATCCCGAACCCACCTATTATTCCACAACAATCTGTAGAAAGGAGTCGAGAACAAAGTGAACATGCTTCTAGATGGCAGTACCACAAACAAGCAACTCATCACACCTGACGGCAAAGAGTAAGTAATTATATATGTCTTACCAACTGTATTATCAATTTGCAATTTCTGATGGGATCCATTCTTTCTTAATTTGCAAGTTTCTGTCCGTACGATGTTGTGTTAGAGATTACAAGGATATTTATGAGCAAATATCCTGAGCCATGGCCAACATGGGGGAAAGTGCCTAAACAACATCGGGACTTGTGGTTTGGTGAGTTTAAGGTAAGAGTTCTCCCAAATTTTTGTACATTTATCTACATATACACATATATATATTCATATTGTTAGCAGATATCACAGTTTGTGGCATGTACTTGTGTTCATGCAGAAGCGTTACTATTGGGCTCCAGAGCATGAGACCCAGATACGAAAGAACTTCGAGGAGAAAGGGGCAAGTAGATTGAGGGACACATTTGGGGAGTTGAGGAAGAGGAGGAAGCAACCGTTGTGGTTGTCTAACAGCACTTGGAAGTCATTGCAAGACTATTGGGCTTCCGAGAAATTTCTGAAGATAAGTTCCCAGGCAAAGAAGAACCGGAACAGCGACTAGGACGGGTTAGGTCCTTCTTTGCATAGCTCTGGTCCGGTCCCATTTACTGAGCACAGAAGACACATGGTAAGTGCGTGGTTATTATTTCTTGTACTTATTTTTCCCAACGCCTTATCCAATTACAGTCATCCTCCTGTACGTTAACGTATTTTGTTATTGTGTAGGCGAAGAAGCTTAATAGGGAGGTTACGGACCTCGAAATTTTTAAGGACACTCATGTAGACGCGGCTAACAAATGGGTGGACAAAAAATCTGAAAAAAGATGGGTAAGTCACCTGCATGATTTCTTGATTGCGTAACAAATCAGCTCAGTGGCTTCACGATTGAATGCTATGTTTGGAATGTGTAATTTTTTTGAATCTGATTTTGTAGACGAAGCACCAATTAAAGTGGGACCACATTCGAAACTCGCAATCTTCCACAGATCCCGCCTCCGAACCAACTGAAGTTCCATCCGAAATCAAGTTGTGGGTGCAAGCTAACTACAACAAAAAGGGCTGTGTGTATGGGTTAGGATCAGAAGGGGCGAAACTGAAGCACCTGGTGAAGTCCACAGCGACATCCCGAGACCGTGATCATGACCCTGATGTGCGAGCATCGGTCACCCAGCTGAACAATGAGCTCAGTACGATGGCGGAGAAAAACCGTCACTTAGAAAAGAAAGTGGTTGTACTCACTTCGGAATTATCTGGTTTGAAAGATACATTCCGTGAGTTTATGAGAGCTCAACAAGCATCTGGGTCTGGATCTCGCCCACGCCCTTCTATACGCCATCGACAACACCGCCACGCTGCTCCTTACGTCCCTCCTGCACCTCCTCCTCCTGAACCGCAACCTTGTGACGATGATGATGATGATGATGGTAGCGGCAACCTTGGGTATGATGATCGCCCTCATGACTACAGGGATTATTTCAACTAGAATGTCCCTTGATCCTCCCCTTCCTCCTCGATACTCATTTGAACAGTTACGTTCTCTTGCATTTGTTGCCTTGCTTTGGTTGCTTATTACTGTACTTCGTACTATTACAATGTCCATTTGGTGTAATTGTTTATTTATACTTATTGAATGAAAGTAACCACGTGTGGTGGTTACATTTGTTGTGATTTGTGTACCACGTGTGGTGGTTATGGTTGTTGCGATTTGTGTACCACGTGTCGTGGTTTTGGTTCGGTCAACATTTGGTTGGCCTGAGTTTGTATATGCAGATTGTAAATTTCTATTTGAGGAACTACATTTTCAAATTATTTTTTTAAAATTTTCCACAAATTTCCGACGGAATTAAGGATTTCCGTCGGACAGGAGACCCGGAGTGGCCGACGGAAATGGGCCATTCTGTCGGAAATTCCCGACGGAATGGGCACTTTCTGTCGGTCCCTCCGGTGTGCCTGGCCACCTTTCACCGGGAATGCCCGACGGCGTAGTCCGTCGGACAGCTCAAACTCCGTCGTCAGTCCGTCGTTTTTGCCGTCGGTAAGGGCCGACGGAATAGGTATTTCGTCGGCAGGTGTGGGTCTATGGACCGCATTCCTACAGGACATGTCCGTCGGATTTTCCGCCGGAAAACACATTTTTCGATGGAAAAAACGTCATTTTCCGTCGGAAAATCCGCCGGAAAAAAGCTGTTTTTTAGTAGTGACTTACCTTCCAAAATGGACAACCAAAAAACTTCTTGCCTTTGTTCGAAGGTCGCTTGCAAATTTGATGAACAGCTATAACATTATGATAGCATTTTGAATCTGAAACCACTTCATTTCTGAACCTCGAACCACCCTTTTTCACCAAACTTGATAAGCCAACCATGGTTGAAGCTCTTCCTAACATTTTGCCCTCACTTTGCTTTTATAGTTCACAGAGTTTTAGGAAAGGGAATGGAATAATTGAGGTTTGAAGTCTTCGATTCTCAACAAGAAAAGTTTAAGTGTAGTTTTTTCTTTCTTTTTTTTGAATTATTTTCCCTAAACAAAATAGTGATATGGCATGTGACTTTGGCAAATAATTGCACTCTGGTAAAATAACTTCCAAGTAAAAAAAAAAACCGGCTTCACGTCATCCCACAACCGAGTTAAGCTACGCCAAACTCATTGCTAGTACATTTATGAAAAATATTGGAATGTTCCTTGTAATTTCCTCAAGTCAGATTATTTTCATAGACAACCCTTATAGTTCAGATTAATAGCGTCGATTTCCCAATAAATTATTGGTCCAAAACTTTGATTAACGAGATCTATGCAACTAGTTGGGGATTTGGTGAGCCCAAAAGGCATCACAATGAATTTGAAATGCCCATATCGAGTTCTAAAGGTAGTTTTTGCTATGTAGTCCTCTTTGATCCGAAGTTGATAGTAGTTGAGGTCCATCTTTGACAAGGTTACAGCTCCTCATAATTGGTTAAAAAGATCACTAATTAGAGGTAAAGGATGTCAATTTTTTAATGGTGATCTTATTTAATTCTCAGTAGTCTATGCAAAACCGTGAGCAATCATTCTTTTTATTCACAAACAACATCGATGCTTCGCAAGGGGAGGTACTTGGCCTAATATACCCTTTTCTAAAAGTTCATCAGGTTGGGACTTTTAGCTCATAGAGCTTTGCTAGGACCATTTGATATGAGGCTTTGGAGATTTGGACAACTCCAGTAGCTAGATTGATACTGCCAGAAATCTCCTCAAGGAAAACATTAGAGAATTTACATATTGTAGAAATGTTCTCAACTAATGGTCCAGGTGTTGTAGAGCCAATGACATTACATAGGTAGCCCCCGTACCCGCGGTTCACTGACTTATGTGCCTTCAATGGGAAGATTAACTTGATTCCAAGTTTCATATTAGCCCTTTTATGTACTATATTAGGCCCATTGGGCCCTTTTAAGGTCACCTTCTGCTTGAGTTAGTTTACTAATCTTTAGCCTAATTAATACAGTAAGAGGTAAACTGGTGTCATTGTTGTATTTCATGAAGAAAGTAAAACAACACATGAATTTATTCAAAGTTAAAGGTCAAATGGTCTAGGAAAAGTAAATTATTTGTCCAAAAGGATCAATTTAACAATACACTTATTCAAACTTAGCATAAATATACATAAGACTTCCAAGGCCACTTCTCTACGAAACTCATTCCCTTAAGCACTTTGGTGCCTGAAAACAAAACATTTCTGAACAGTGAGATAGAGCTCAATAATGTCTACCCCTTATAGTCAAACGCAATTTCAATATATTTCAAACAATTGGTGTAAGAGGAAAATAATTTAAATAGTTCAAAACAATTTAATTCCATACTAACTCAATCCTTTGAAACTGATATTTTCATTCCAATATTCAAGACCATTAACATGAATAATTTATTAGAAAATGATCCCACCAAAGGATCTCATGACCTTCTGCCGAACTGCCTTATGGGTCATTAAATCTATGGTATCTATGACTTGACATACATCCATCTCCTATGCCATGTAACCGAACAACCACTTACTATAACCTAGTGAGACTATCTTATCTCAATATTAGGGTAGGCTTCCCTTGATGTTAGGAAGCTCCCTCTAGCAGCTCACCTTAATCTTTCACTTTAAAATTTAATATTTTTGAATAAATCTAATTGGCTTCCACCAATCCAACCCATCACAACAAAAATTTAATTAGGTTTGATATATCTAATTTGAACATGAATTAATTGAATATCGCATCAAATGTAAAACAATAACTTAAGATGCAATTGATAGTCAAATTACATATAGAAGTTTAAGTTTTTGGCATAAAATTCCCTTGGGATACAATGTCGCTTAAACAATTTGACACACATCTAAAACACATTTAAAATGCCTCCAAAGGGAGCTAGGGCATAGACATTACGTTGGTAAGCACAGTAGTTCTAGTTGGCTTGAACTTGAATCCAAATTAATGGCGTAAATGACAAAATGGGAGGTCATGACTTAAATGAAGCCTAAATTAATTTCACAACCCATCAAGGCCCGAGCCTCAAAATTATTCCCTTATCCTAAAATCTATTTTCATAGTAACTAAAATAATGTTAACAATAATTTTCTACTTTATCAACCAAAAATTCAACGTTTTAACAAAGAATCAATTATTCAAGTTTAAGTTAGATTTCAGCTCAACTTCCAAAGCCCATAACTTGACCTTCCGATATCAAATCCCAACTAATGAGAACTTACCGGAAAGGTATAGATATGTCATAAAAAACCTACTCTGAGCCCATAGTAGATAGCCATATTAAATGCTTCAAAAACCCAAGTTTTTATGATTGGTCATACTTAAGTTAGATTTGTGCACCTATGGGAGAAAATTCATATCTCCCTCATTTTAAGTCCAAAATCAGTAATTCAAAACTTCTAATATGAAAGACTCACTAATCTAGACCTTCAACTATTTTTATGACTTTTAGACAAGCTAATCATTTGATGTGATTTTCCAAAAGAGGCTAGTGCATATCAGTTTATGGTCTCTCTTCAACCTCGTATCCTATGCATCAATGGCCATGGCCATTAACTACCATCTACCAACTTGGCATCTAATTATCGTTGAATAACACTTTTTAATGGTAATAGTACTAACTAAAGTTCATCAAGATATTAAAGAGAGAGTAAACTAGGTGGGTTTTACCTTAGATTTAATATAGCTGATCAAGAGGAAGATATTTCTTACTCAAGGAACCTAAGATCTAAAAAACAATTGATTACAAATATGAGTTAGAAGGATTTATCAAGTGTAGAAGATTAATGAAGACCAAAACCCTAATTCTCCATATACACATACATATTTTTTTTTACAATATGAACTCTAAACCCTCAAATCATGCATACTACTAAAAAAAGAAACTCAAAAAGAGCGAGGGCGAGTATAGCGGCTCGGCAGTGGAACAATGACATCTATGCTGGGTGGGGGAGTCAGAGGTTACCTGCTTACAGTGCTGACAGTGGCTGTAGACAAAGTAAAAAGGGGCATGCGAATAAGAGAACGGAAGAAAAAGAGATATAAAGAGAGATGAGAGAGAAAAACACCAGCAATGAGTGTCGGTGGCTAGCGATGAGCAGTGGCGCACGAGGGAGTGAGAGAAGGTGTTGGAGAGAAAGCGGGGAAAAGGGGCGTTTACGTATTTTAGGAAGGAAAGTTGCTGCTTTCAAGATTATTTTTTTTGGGGGGGTTAGTCGATGATCTCACGGTTCTAAGATAGGAAAGACAGAGGATTATGATAAATTGATAGAGGAATCTGGAGGAGATTTGATATTTCTTCTGAATGGGAAAAAGAGTTTAAATTTGGAGTTTGAAAATAGGAGGGAATTCAAAGGAAATCTGAATTTATTCATTAATTTATTTTTTTTCAATTACAAGCTCTTGATTAGGCCAAGAATGAAGAAATTTGGGTTCTAAAGTTCTTATTTATAGAACTCCAAAAACTAAACTGCTACCTGCAACTCAAGCCGATTATTAATAATGCACAGAATAAGAAGAATTGAATTATTTGAAATTACGAATATAAATTTTTGGGGTTTTGCTTGACACAATATTCTATAGCTAATAGTCTTATCCATGAGATAAGTTTATATTAATCTATTCTAATGAGAAAAATTAGATCCATGAAGAAAAGGTCTAGAGATAGATTTACCTTGATCAATTTTAGCCATTCCAGCGGAAGAGATTGAACTTTATTCACTTGAGGCTTAAGCTACTAGAGGTAAGACTAGCTTTGATACCGATTGTAGCCCCCGAGTATGCTAAGTCATCCTGTAGGAGAGTGAATAGGATGCAGAAAACAATTGCAAATTGTAACGCAACCAATTCCTAATTACCAAGTTATCTTAATCTAATCATTTATCACTCATGATTGCAACAGAAGTCTTATTGAATGACAGCATTATCGTTGTCCCAAAGGATACCTGGAACTGTGCATTTAGATTGAATTACTTATTCTTTCATCAAATTCATCAAGTTAGGATCAAGGAAGTCTAATCCATATTACTATTATAACAAAATATAACTTAGTTAGCAATTTCTTGGAACCCCTCATTAGGTGAGCTTGCCCAAAAGAACAAACAGATGACACATCTTCCTAGTATCTTCTAGGTTTCATGCTAGTCTTGAATCATTGTGAGCGTCTATCGGTAGCCATCATCTTCCTAAATGGTTACATCCTAACACTGAAATACATTATTGTTCACAGTGATTTGTTAACCTGGTTCTTGGGGGTGAATCAAATCTTAGAGGATATGCTGAGAGTATGTGTGCTTGATTTTCAAGGGAAATAGGAAGATGATTTACCCTTGGTAGAATTTTCCTACAATAGCAGTTATCAATTCACCATTGAAGTGACTACTTTCGAGGTGATATATGGGACGAAATGCATAATACCTTTATGTTAGAGTGAGCTGGATGAAGCATTGATTATAGGGTTCAAGTTGATTCAACAGACCATTCAGAAGGTAAAGAAGATTCAAGAACACATTGAAGATACTCAGAGCCAGTAGAAGAGTTATGCTTATTGAAGGAGGAGACCGTTACAGTTTCAGGTGGGAGATAACGTATTCCCCGTGAAAGGGGTGAGGAGGTCCAATGTCAGGGGAAAGTTGAGTCCAAGGTTCATTGGGTCTTATGAAATTATTGAAAAGTTAAACCTCATGGCTTATATATTGGATTTACTAGCAAAACTCAAACATGTGCACAATGTTTTCAAAATTTCACAGCTCAAACAGTATGTCCTAGATCCAAATCATGCCATTGTGACAAAGCCTATAATGGTTGCTGAGAATACAGTCTATAAAGAGCGTCCTCTGTGAAAAGTAGAGTACAGAGTTAAACCACTTTGCAATAAGAGTATCCCTCTAGTTAAAGTTCTATGGGCTAACTGTATCCCATTTGAAGCCACATCGGAAACAGAAGAAGATATGAGAAAAAAGTAACCATGCTTGTTAAGGTAAATCTAAGGATTCTTTCAAATTGCAAGGCTAGAGGATGTAACTTATTTTAAGGCAAGAGGCTGTAACTTATTTTAAGGCAAGAGGCTGTAAGTCTGATCCTAAACATACTGATTATTTTGATTAATCTCCAATTAAATCAATTAAGTTGAGGGCTGCATTTAATTTAGCATTCATATAGCTTATGCAGTTGCAGGTTGAGGCATGGAAATGGTCTCAAAAGGAATTTAATTATGCTTTATGTTAAATCACTTAGAAGTTATAAATAAATACACATGATTAAATGGATAAACAATTAGCCCATTCGTAAAAGTAGGTCAATTTTGGGGGTCTTAAAATTAATTAGATTAATATTAGTTTGTGGCTTAGCTTGGAAAGATGGAACAATATTTAGTGAGGGATTTGACTAACTATACTGATTATGAGTGATAAATGATTAGATTAAGATAATTAGGTAATTAGGGATTAGGGTTGTTGAACAAATGAGGACTTGAGTACAAAATAGATCACTAGATGTGCATTCAAGGATGCTGACAGAACAAGGTGACAACATTTAATAGAAAGTGCTGGGAAAAAAAATGAACACAATTTTTTTTTGCGAGGTTCGCCCTCCTAATGAGGCTACTTCCCCACCTAAGGACTCCTTCCTTAGGATGTAAAGCACTTATATTAATATCCTCGAGATTATATAATTATCCAACTAAGGACCTTGACATTAAGCACTTATATTAATAGCTCTCACAGTTAACCCTCTTACTTATAAGTGGAGTTCGCTAAAGCCTATTGCTTCATAAAGATTTTCACTAGTGTGTCCAAAAATTAAAATGATTTTCTATAAAATCTCTCAAGAGTTTTAATAAAAACACTAAGAATATGAGCACTGGTGTTGCATCTTGTACTCTTCTCTCGTCAGCTGAGGTCTCCATTTGGAATCTTCTTCATTGAATTTGACGATCGTTGCTAAAAGATATAGCCATTAGAGTCTCTAAAATATTCCTATTGATGCTTCTCTCTAAATCCTATGTGTTCGTTCAATGACCTCAGTCGTTGCTTTTTGTCTCAACAACTGCAGCGTCCGCTATTGAATTCCTATGGCTTTAGGGGGCAAGCTCTTGCTTTCATCTAATTCATAGCCATTGAATTCTCATTTCGCAAGGCAAAGTAGCTTCTTTCAAGTTTGATGTTGACAACTTCCTATTTTAGGTGAGGTCAGTTGCAGTTTTCTCTAAAGTTACTTTTGGCCTTTCCTTGATTTAGATTGCTTTTAAAATGTCTTGTTTTGCCTGCAAAAAGTTATTAGCTATAATAGAGTGAATGCCATAGATTAATCTTGCTTTTTAAATGTTGTACATATAATAATTAGCAAGATACTTAGTTAATCAAATGATAACAAATTAGACAATTCATTAGCTTTGAATAGCAAATAGCATAAGTCGATTATTGGATGAACTATGAAAAAAATTAAATAAGAATTTTTGCTATAGTATCCTTTCATGGACATGTATATTTCTATTATAATTTAGTCAGGTTCCCACAAGACCCAATTTCTAACCTTGATAAAACAGATTGGACTGCCATATAATGCTTTCAAACCACTTTACAAGTTGATATTTTATGATACTAACAAGAGTTATCTTTCAACATGCTTATTGAGGTCGTTGACCAAGAGATTTCAAGAACGCTAAACTCCAACGTTGAAACTTTAAGCAGTCAATGGCCTAAGAAATTTATGAAGCTAGTCACTTGTAATAATTTAAAGCATATAAGTAGGATACAACTTATGCATGCACAAAGAAATTGATCCCTTAATACTAACAAATTGATGTAAATTCAATACATGCACAAGCATCTAAAGCACTTGGGCCCTATTTGTTTCGTGGGTAAATCAACCCACCCCACTCCTTCTCACTCATACCCACTCCTTCCCACTCCAAATAAATACCACTCCTTCCCATTTCTTCACACTTCTACCCACTTTCACCTATTTTTATTATGATTTTTATTATTAATATCAATAAATATTATCATTGGAGTTATTAATGTTAATTATTATTATTATTATTAATTATTATTATCATGAGTGATTATTATGTTTATTATTAATTAATTATTCTTATTAATTAATTATTTTTATTATTAATAAATTATTAATTAACAGTTATTTACATTAATGATGATTATTATTAATACTACCAATAATTATTATTATTCTTAAAATTATCAATTATCATTTTTATTAATACTTATTATTATTAGTATTAGTATTACTTTTAATTTAATATTAAAAATTTATTATAATTATCATTATTAATTGGAATAATTAATGTAATTTTTATTGTTAAGTATTATTATTAATGATTAATGATTAAATTTATTATTAATTAATTATTATTATTGTTAACTATTAATTCTTTTTATTAACAATTATTATGAATTAATAATAACTTCAATACTAGTTATAATATTTATTAAAAATAATAATAGTAATTAACTATTATTATTTAATTCATTTTAAAATATTAATTATTGATATTAATAATTATTAATATTAATTATTACTAATAATAATACTAAATATTTTTATTATTCTTCTTAGTATTTTTAATTATTATTTTTATTATTGCCAATTATTAATAATATTAAGAATTATTGTTTTTGTTATTACTAATATCACATTTCTTCCCACTCATTCCCACTCTCACATCCAACAAACCACTCCTACCAACTCCCACCCACTCCCCTCCACTTCTTCCCATCTCTTCTTACTCTTACCCATTCCAGGCCTGCAATATACCCACAATAAGGATAGGGCCTTAGTCACATCATATTGTGGGGACTCTTCAATAAATCAATATATGAACATTTTCGATCAGTGGTAACATACATGCATTCAAAAACTCAAACAATTTTTCAATTGGCAATCTGAACAACATGCATATTTATTGTTACAGAACCCACCCATACATAAGACTTGACATATAAGGGTTATTATAGGGAAAAAGGCTCAACCTTACGGTATAGGAAGTCTATGTTATGATGTAATTTTAAGATTTCACTTCAGCTTACTTTTTAACTATATTAATAGCATAGATGACATTAGTGGTGGAAATGAGTCGTGCCAAGTTCCAGCTTAGGAAGCTTGAGGCAAAGCGCAGCAAGCTCAATGTCTTGTTGAGCCTAAAAATTTAAGCTTGAGGCTTGGCTCGTTGAAGCCCACAAGCTCTCATAAGCCTCTTCTAGCTCATACTTTATATGTTCCTAATATAGAGGTACTTAAGCTTGAGGTTGGAGGTATTTTTTTTGACGGAATTTTTGACGGAAAAAAGTTGAGTTTTTGACGGAAAGTAAAATTTTTGATGGCAATTTTGAAAAAAAAGCTTCGTCGAAATGATTTTGTTTACTGATCTGTTAAAAATTTTGACAGACAGTGTTCGACGGACTGACATTCCGTCAAAGTTTTTCTGACTGTCTTTTTTGACGAACTGATATTCCGTCAGTATGATTTTGACGAATTTTTTGACGAACTCATTTATCATCAAATCAGTATTTTGACGGAACTTTTGACCGGTTAAGCTGTCCGTCAAAAATTGTTGCACGAATGGGATGTAAGGTGCGGGCAATATTTTTGACAGTTGTTTAACCTGAGTCCATCAAAAATTTTGACAGAAGCTGTGTATCCCGTCAAAAAATTCAACGAATGCGATTAAAAATCTAAGATTATGAACTCACATGTTTTCCCAGATGTAACATTTCCAATTTTAATCAATGTCATCGCACGTCAGGAAACAAACGAAGTGAAATTATGTAGATAATAAAATTCACAAATTAAAGTACAGTCCCATTAGAAGGATTGAAAATGTACCTACATAGGTTCCACTAGCGTAATCAACTAACATAACAAAAATTGTTCAACTACTAAAACACATTGTAACTAATCATCAGAGGAATCATCTAAGTGGGATGGATCGAGCTCTTCTTCATCATCATCTTCTGGCGGTGCTGTTGAGGACCCAGCTTGCTAGCTCTTGAAGAACTTCCAAAGCTTGCTTATCTTACTCTTAACTTTCTCCTTATCTCGCTGTCTCACAGCCTTTTGTTGAGCCAGCTCCTGTTGGAATTTAGCTTCCTTCTCCTTGACCTGTTTGCAAAAGTCTTGAATTTCTAAGGGTTCGGGTTTCTAGGGTTTACGGTTTACGATTCAGGGTTTAGGGTTTGGGTTAGGTTTTAGGGTTTTAAGGATTAGGGTTTCTAGCGTTTAGGGTTTGAAGGGTTTGGGGTTTAGGGTTCAAGGTTTAGGGTTTGTAGGGTTTAGGGTTTAGGGTTAGGGTTAGGGTTAGGGTTTAGAGTTCAGGGTTAGGGTTAGGGTTTAGGGTTTACGCTTTAGGGTTTAGTGTTTAGGGTTTAGGGTTTCTATGGATTAGGGTTTATGGTTTCTAGGGTTTAGGGTTTAGGGTTAGGGTTAGGGTTTAAGGTTTCAAGGGTTAGGGTTTATGGTTTCTAGGTTTTGGGGTTTGGGGTTAGGGTTAGGGTTTAGGGTTTTAAGGGTTAGGGTTTCTACGGTTTAGGGTTCAGGGTTTAGGGTTTCTAGGGTTTAGGGTTTAGGGTTTAGGGTTTGTAGGGTTTCGAGTTAGGTTTTAGGTTTTAGGGTTTACAGTTTACGGTTTAGGGTTTAAGGTTTAGGGTTTAGGGTTTAGGGTTAGGGTTAGGGTTTAGTGTTTCAAGGGTTAGGGTTTCTAGGGTTTAGGGTTAGGGCTAGGGTTTAGTGTTTCAAGGGTTAGGGTTTCTAGGGTTTAGGGTTTTTAGGGTTCAAAGTTTGCGGTTTCTAGGGTGTAGGGTTTCTATGGTTCATTGTTTATAGGGTTTAGGGTTTAGGGTAGGGTACATGGTTTCCGGTTTGTAGGGTTTAGGGTTTGGGGTTTAGGGTTCCTTTGGTTAGCACTTCACTAGTCATTTGGAACTGGTGTTTTTTTTTGTTTTTTTTTACTACATGAATACAAAAGCTACACTGCTTATTAGTTCACCCCATAAAGGTCTCCCACAAAGATATTCAATTTGATTAGTCACATACTTGGTCAGATAATCTACAAAAATACCACTGTCATTCCTAATTAACTATAATACAAAGTAAATATTTAAGTTGTTAACATCAAAAACATTTGAGATGCACCGAGAAAAATCTTTACAAAAACAAATTTTGACAACACATACTTGTACAATGTGACAAGCAAAGCAAGCATATGAGAAGAAGATGCATGTTTCTGTTTTTTTAAAGAAACAATGATTTAGGGGTTACTTTTTTAGATGTACAATGTGACAAACAAAGCAAGCATATGAGAAGAAGAAGCATGTTTCTGTTTTTTTTTTTTAAGAAACAATGATTTAGGGGTTACTTTTTTAGATGTTTAATTAGAACTAATTTTTTCACTGTTGTCTATACCTGTGCTAGTGGGCATTCCAAAACTTAACTATTATGCTCTATAGAGCTTTGTATTAATCTAAACAGAACTTTGCTAATTGTCATCATATTATAGTAATGACCAATTACTGGTAATAAAGCAAATGGACTTTTTTTAAAAAATAATTAGTAACAATGCAGTATAATAGTATGACTTGATAAGTATAAATTAATACTAGTATAGTACTGAATGGGCTTTTTTTATGTCACATAAGTAATATAGTATAAACGGTGCTTCTCTTAATTAGACATTGACAAACTTACATTCTTAGCAACCAGAAATTTGTACTTTCAAAAAGCTAGCATATAATTAAATAAGCAATCCTCGGACTGATTGACTTTGGTTCGTGAATGAACAATCACCTCAACACTAAACTGCTTTCCTAATCAATAATCACAGATGACCACTAATTGACTATGATAATTAAGTTTTGTTATACATTATCATGACACATTATTTATATACAATAGAAAATCTCGTGTGACACCTATTAAAGTTACAATGAGGTTATAAAATATATATTAAAAAATTAATATATGACAAATATACGTGTGAAATATATATATATATATATATATATATGAACAATGAGAACATGTACTATCAAAAGCACATAAAAATTACTAGGACTTTGTGAGAAAATGGTCTACTGTTTGTAAAAATTTGTATTGACCATGTTCCCTACTAGATCTAGCACTAAGCCCAATTAAAATCAACCCATCCTTAATTTAAATTAAATTAATTAAACAAGACTTCTAAATCAGAATTGTCATTTTTTAGTATTTTCAAGATTTGATAATATGTACATTTGAAAAATCTCTCTCTTTGTCTCATAAGGATCAGACAGCCACAACAAAATTAACAAATTCATATTTCCAATTAAATGGCTCATAACTTAATTACCGGAACCGCCGCCCGACTGCTCGATCCCTCGCCGTCCACCGGCCGATGTAACCTCCGTGCACTCACCGGCCGTCACCACCGCAGCCTCTGTGCACCCCTACCACTGCTCGGACACTACTCAGGCCACGACCACTGCTCAACCCCTCGCCACGGCGCCCAAAGGTGGAGTTTCGCCGGCAACTATAAACCAGAGCAAAATCAAACCGCGTCGAGCACGAGTAGAAGATGAAATTGCAATGAACTTACCAAGTGATTCTAAAAGGAACTCAAGCGCCTTGCCATTAAGAGATGCGAATTCACAATCTTCAGCGAGCTTGAGAATGAAATTGCACAGATCGGGCACCGAAATCTAGAGTTCAACAAGGAAAGAAATTTCAAGGAAATGAGGAAGAGGAAGGTGAGATTTATGGAGGGCTAGGAGCTTGAGAAACATAGGATGAGATTTATGGAGGAAGAGGAAGGGGAGAGCTATGGCAGACGTGTGTGAATCTGGCAATTGAATGTGAGTTTAACTGGGGGCCTACTCAATTTCTTGATAGATGTGAGGGGATTTTTGACGGGAACGGACAAAAAAAAATTTACTTTTTCAGCTTTTTGACGGGCCTGTCAGAAAAGTTGGAAGTCCGTCAAAATTGATCAGAATTTTTGATGGACACGGTTAAAAATATCCAAAACTCGTCAAAAAAAATTTCGAGATCTGTATTCTTTGCACCTCCATCAAAAAAATTTACTTTCCGTCAAAATTTCCGTTGCATATTTTGACAGACTAAATATCCATCAAAATTTGTCGTCAAAAAAAATTCATTAACCTATTGTAAACATTCATCATTAGGTGCTTCCTTGTAGACTCTTACTGGGTTTCCCATTTTCTAAGAGGCTAGACATCACAGATACGTATGCTTTGTAAGCCCAATTACTAACACAACAACGATACAAGTGTGTCTAATCAAGTTACTCAACAATCAGTACCAAAAAAAAGGTGGCCTTTTGCAATAGAAATTTAGTGGTAATAAAGTTTCTATTGGTGAAAAGTAAGTATTTGCAATAGATTTTTAAGTATGTTGGCACTAATGTTTAGGGTTCATGATGTAGTAATTAAGGAGCTCCAATTTTTACAACAGAAAGAGATACATCGGTTGATATTGTCACCATTACACCAACATACAAAATATAAGTTGGTGTTATTATTGCAATACCAATGTTGTTTTTAAAGTAAAAAGATTTATTTGGTATTACTTAAAATTTAGGCACCTAAAACAAAAATCAAAGAAGTTTTAAATATATACATACCCCCAACTGCCCCCCACCCATAGCAAACGTAGAAATTTTCATCAGCTAATCAGAATAATAAATCCCCTCCCTCTTCTTTTGCGGATCAGAAGTCAGTTAGGCGAGCTCTCTCTCTCTCTTTCCCTCTCTCTCTCTCTCTCGGTATCCCTAATCATAAAATGCATCATAGAAATTACATTTGCATTGTTCATTTCACCATCTTTAGGCCAATTGCCCTATCAATTTTGTTGTTAAGTTTGGCCGAGGTTAGGGCTTTGATTTTAGAGGCTAGCAATGGAAAAAGACAACCATAAATGCTCATTTTCAAGCTTTACAACACGATGACCATAACATAAGGATGTATCTAGGACTAAGGAGCCAAATAAAGTTGCGGTGTATTGTTACCATTTCATTCACATTAGTCATGCTTGAGTTTGTACTTTGCAGGGCTTAAGAAATTTTTTAGAATGGTTACTAGGTGAAAAACGGAAAAATTATGTTGAGAACAAAGGGACATAAGCATGCTTACTCGAAACGTAGAAAGTAGTGACTGGATGTTTTGTTATGGTTCCTTTAATGTTTATTGGATGAATTTTTATAATCATTTGTCCTCATTGTTGTTCCAGAAGATTTTATTTTTTTTGCTGAGATTATCAAAAGCGAAATCTATAAAGAGTAAAGAATTTGATATGTAAACTAGAATAGCTTTAACTTTTTTGAGATGTTAACTCGGAGATGGGTTCCATGTCAAATCCAAATTCGATGTAGCGTTAAGTTGTGTTTATCCATATTCACAAGTTATAAGCATTGCTACGAAAGCTTAATATTTGTAGTCAATGATTCAATGAAGAACTTGGTGTAAGTTATTAATTCCACTACACTGGGGCAAGCAAGTTTTTGTTCAAGAATTGTTGTTTAGAATGTAGATTTTTACGGACTAACCAAGACCCGCCACGTGGAAAAATAAAAACTTTTATTTCAGGCAATTACAGCATGCCATGTGTTTAAATTAATTACCACAGTTCATTAAATCTCTAATGGAAATGTATTGTGGCCAATTAAAAAACACCACATGGCATGAATGATGCAGAAAATAAATGATTATTTCTTTTAATAAAGATGAGGAAAATTCTAACTCCGACTTCTCTATAAAAAGAGAGCTACCCTCCCCCCCCCCCAATTCAGGGGTTGACATTTTAGAAGAACTCACAAGAGCTCAAGAATTTTTCTCTGGCAGAAGACAACAAGTACTCTAAACACGTGTCGTCTACTCGAGGAGATCAAACTCATATCTTGATTGAGATTAAGCCTTTTAAGTCCTCTCTCAAGTTCAAATTAATTCAAGACTATTTAAGGAGATTGAATCAAAGGATTTATTACACTTGTTCTTGTAACAGTAGAAATTGTACCCATTCTTTGATATAAATATAAAAATTTAATTTATTGCTCAATTTCTTGTCTAATTTATTTTAGGCTCGAAAGTTGTGTTTACAAATTTTTGGCACTCCCGGTGGGACATTCTCTGCCTCTCATCTCTTTTCTCGAAACCACGAACTCTACATTCCTTCAAAGACTACATGACCGCTAAGAATGCCGTCCCTCAACCTTCAAGGAAAGCTATCCGATCCACATCTCAAGGATCGACAAGCGCTAGCGTTACATGTAGCGGAGTCATGACTAGAAGTATGGCAAAAGCTACTACTGTGATTCCCATAAAACAATCAGTTGGGACTGTACTGCCGCAGTCTCGTAAGATCTCAAGCCTTGACTCCAACCTGCCTAAAGGAGTCAACAAAATCGATTCGCATCCTTTGAAGCAAAGATCTATTGTTGGCTTCAAATGCATCAAACAATTCCTCAAGGGATGGATGAGCTCCAAACCCAACCCAACCCCACCTTCCAACCTTTCAGTGCAGAAGATCATGGTTATACTAGCAGTGACTCCTCATCGGCATCTCCAAGGGAGTTAGTCACTCAATCGGAGACTGAGTCCTCTAATTATGTCATTATGCCAGTCCTGGTGACGGAGGCGACGAACGTAGAAGAATAGCTCGCAAACATGAAGGCAACATTAGAGAGCCTCGCTAAAAAGAGTTTAGAGAAAGACGCCCAAATCAAGCGTCAAAGTGAGCAGATTGTTAATCTGATGAAGAAGCTGGAAAAGAGACCATTCGAATCCTCTACCAAAGGCTCAAATGGTGAAAAGTCTGATAAGGAGTCTAATCGCAGTGAAGACTTTGATGATGAACACATAAAAAAGAAGTCCTCATTGGGCCCGATGTTCGTCAAACAGGTTTAAAGCCTTGTTGCGAAAGCTGTTAAGGCTCAATTGGGGGGAGGATCTCGTAAGACACATTTGTACACAAAGCCTTATACGAAAAGGATTGATGTCCTTCGTATGGCCCATGACTACCAACCCCCTAAATTCAACTATTTGATGGTAAGGGCAATCCCAAACAGCACATTGTTTACTTCATTGAGACGTGTAGCAATGCTGGCACTGAGAGTGACAGGTTGGTGAAATAGTGTGTCCCATCTCTTAAAGGGATCGCCTTCGATTGGTATATAGATTTGCAATCCGAGTCCATTAACAGCTGGGAACAAGTGGAACACAAATTCCTTAACAAGTTCTACAGTACTCAGTACACTGTTAGTATGATAGAACTGACAAGTACTAAGCAGTGGAAGGATGAACCAGTCCTTAACTACATCAATCACTGGAGATCCCTCAACCTTGAGTGCAAAGATCATTTGTCTGAGGCCTCTGTTATCGAAATGTGTGCTCAGGGCATGGAGTGGGACTTGCTTTATGTCTTACAAATAAGCAAGCATAGGACCTTTCAAAAGTTGGCCACGAAGGCACATGACATGGAAATGATGATAGCAAACCGTCGCGGCAAGTTATCTTCTTCATATGAGTTCAAGAAGGATAAAGGCGATTCCAAGAAGAGTTCTAAGCCTCCAAAGGCCTTGACGGAGGAAACTATGACTGTTTCCACTAGAAAGCCCGTGAGGATTTCAAGGAAGTGCAGCCCAGAGGTGAAGAAGACTTCATTTTCTAAAGAGACAATAAAGAAGTACCCTACATGGACTGAGCTTCAAGAGAGGAAGTACATGTTCCCTGATTAACACTTTTCAGGAATGTTAGATGACTTGCTTAAAAATAAGATCATCGAACTCCCTGAACCTAAGCGACTAGAAGAGGCTGGAAGGACAAATGACCCAAAGTACTGTCATTATCACGAGGTCATTAGTCACCCTTTAGAAAAATGCATTACTCTCAAAGTGTGTATCATGTAGCCGACCAAAGACGGGAATATCATATTGGACTTTGAAGATACCGCTAAAGCCAATTGTATTTGCGCTCCATTGGAGTCATCGCCTAAATGATGGGAAAGTCATATACAACTCTGCCAAGAAGAAAAACATGATTGGACTCCTTCTTCAAGGATGGAGTTATTCACAATTCAGTTCGGAAGTTTAGAGTCGGTTGTTGTACCGCTGGACCCTCATTAAACCCACTGTCGATATCCCAAAGGATGGTGAAGAGGGGTGGACCCTTATTACCTGGCAAAGGCCCAGAAACCAAAAGTAGGACCAACAACTGCCCCTGCGCTATAAGAAGAGACAAGGGAGGAACAAGAAATCTCAGCATGTAAGAGGTAGGAAGAGCTCAAAACAAACAAGAAGCAGGACATTCAACTGGTAGGCCTACTTAAGTAGGTACCACTTACTCTTATCACGTTGGAAGAGTTCTTCCCAATGAGCTTTTTTGATAGAGTCACTGTTAACATGACCTCATATATTGGGCTGGTAGATGAAGAAGATGGAGAAGAAGAAAAGCAGGAAGATTCTCCAAAAGGGGATGATAAAACTCTTACTGTCTTAGAGGCCTTACCAGCACATATGAGTTGGAGGCAAATCTTTCGCTTATAGGAAGAGATGTGTCAGTGTGTTATTACTGCCCTTCACCACTCAAAATTTTATGTTAATAAGTTCAAAGATAGTGGAGAATCCTCAAAAAGCCTTGCCCAGCATGCCACTTGCAACACAACCATAACTTCCACTTATGATGACTTGTTGCTAGGCTCCAAACCGCACAATTGTACTTTATTTGTGACTGGTTATATTAGGGAGCAAAACGCCAAGCGCATCTTGGGAGATTGAGGTTCAGCTATTAACATCATGCCTAAGTCTACAATGAATGAACTGGAAATCACAATAGAAGAGCTTTCTAAGAGTCGTACGGTAATTCAAGGGTTTAGCTTAGAGAGTCAACGTGCGATCGGCATTATTTGCCTAGAGATAATGATGGGATTTATTAACATCTTTAATCTTCCATGTAATTGACTCCAAAACTTCATACAAATTACTACTTTGACACCCATGGCTCACAAGCATGGAATAGTAGCTTCTACCTTCCATCACTGTCTTACGTACTACCGTGGTGGTGAGAAGAAGATCAATGGTTATGTCAAGCCATTTACAAAGGCAGAATCACATTTTTCCTATTCTAAATTCTTTGAAGAAAGCACTACACCTAAGGGGACTATGCCCCGATAATTTCCTCCACATGTAAGGGAAAGCTGAAAGTTATGAAGAATACCAAGGTGATACTAAGGCATGATGACGTGAAACAACAAGATTATTATAAGGGGGACGCTGAACAAGAGACCATAACCCAACTTATTAAACAAGTTGATAAGCAAGTAGTGGTTTCCACAAATCACATGCCACCAGTCTTAAGATATGTTGCTAAAGCTTGTCGTAAGGAGGACGGAACATCCTTTAGAGGGTGCACAAGCAGAAATGCTGAGGCTAAGGCTATCAAGAAGGATAGCAGGCCAACTTGAGCACCCTGAAAGAAAGTGTCACACTGCCAATGTGAAACATGTACCAACCGAATATGAGTAGACCCCCTCTGCCAGGATTTGTCTCTTATTCCAAGACCTTATTAGACGAAGAGGAGAACTTTCCAAATGCGTGAACAAAAGAAAGATTTGACCCAAATGCATATCAGCTTATGGAGAAGGCAAGTTATGATTTTAACAATCCTGTTGCGCTAGGGAAGTTAATGGAGGTGGAAACCTACGGCCTCAACAAAACGCAAAAGAAGATTCAAGAACAAGGAGATCTAGTAGAAGTCCCAAAAGTAGGTCTTGGTTATACACCAGTGCAACCAATCAGGATATCAAAGCGACGCGAGGCCAAGCAGAATGTGGTTCAACATATCTCTGCTGAGGAAATAGAAGAGAGTACGGATGAAAATGCTCAACTTCATATAAAGCCTTCTGTATTAGATAGGGTACAACCATTCATCTCAAAGAAACGCCCATCCATCTTTGCTAGAATTAGGAAAGGTCAAAACCCTAAGTCTTCTGCATTCTTGAGAGTAAAGAATCATGCACATCTAAGGCCTTCAGTGCTCAATAGAATCATGAAAGAAAGAGAATTAACGAATTCAGTACCCCAAGAATGAAAAGATTCGATGTTCAATCGACTTGGTGATAGAAACAAAGTCAAAAGTTCTATCCCTTCTCATTTAAAGAAATTTTTAACCATTGATGTGAAGACAGATGGTTTACTAAGGGCAAGGAGACGCACTGTGGTCTTTACTGATAAGCCAGGTAATTCTGACATTAATAAAGGGAGTGAGCAAGAGGAAGTGACTTCTTTTAATCATATCACAGTCCAAGAATGTGAAGAGTCAAAGACAGAGATAGAGCTTCCACAGACTCTTGAAACTCTTGAAGACGGGGGGCAAGCTACAGTTGATGATTGAAGCAATTGGATCTCAGAACTGCCGAGAAACCCCACGCCATCTATATAAGTTCATTGCTTACACCCGAGGAAGAAAAGGAGTACTTTAATCTCCTTTCAGAGTACAAGGATGTGTTTGCATGGAGTCACAGGGAAATGCCAGGGCTTGATCCCAAAGTAGCGGTCAATCGCTTATCCCCAAGGAAGAGTGTTTCGCCTAAAAAGAAGCCGCAACGACGTTTACATCCAGAGTTAGTACCTGAAATTGAAATAGAGGTCAACAAACTCATAGAGGCAGGATTCATTCGTGAGCTAAAACACTCAACTTGGATCGCAAACATTGTCCCTGTAAGGAAGAAGAGCGGGAAACTTCGTATTTGCGTGAACTTCCTAGATCTCAACAACGCTTGCCCAAAAGATAATTTCTCATTTCCCGTCACCGAGCTCATGATTGATTCAACCATGGGACACAAAACCTTGTCCTTTATGGACTACTGCAGTGTACAATCAAATCCAAATGGTGCCTGAAGACTAAGAAGCCACAACGTTCGTAATCCCAAAGGCATCTTCTGCTATAAGGTAATGCCCTTTGGTTTGAAGAATGCCGGAGCAACATACCAAAGAGCCATGCAAACTATCTTTGAGGACATGTTATATAAAGCAGTGAAGTGCGATGTTGATGATCTTGTGGTCAAGTCAAAAAGGAGATCTGACTACCTATACGACCTCCGTCGAATTTTTGATAGGCTAAGAAAATGTCAACTAAAGATGAATCCAATTAAATGTGTGTTTGGTGTCACTTTAGGGAAGTTCCTAGGCTGTATAGTTCGGCATAGAGGCATTGAGATTGACGAGGCCAAAATCAAGGCAATCCAACAGATTTCTGCCCCAAAAAATCTCAAAGAATTACGGGTTCTTCAAGGTAGTTTGGCTTATATTAGAAGGTTTATATCCAACCTAGCCAGTCGTTGCTGCCTATTCCACCACCTCATGAAGAAGGGTGCACAATTTGAATGGGACCAGTTATGCTGAAAAGTCTTCGACTACATCAAGAAGTACTTGTCAAATCCACCAGTTCTAGGGCACCAATTCCAAGGAAACCTCTTGTACTCTACATTGCAGCTCAAGAAAAATCTTTAGGGGCATTATGCGCCCAGGAAAATAAAGATGGCAAAGAAAGAGCTCTGTATTACTTAAGTCGCACTTTGGTTGGGGCTGAATTGAATTACTCCCTGATTGAAAAGATGTGTCTGGCTCTCATGTTCGCCATTCAAAAATTAAGGTATTACGTGCAAGCTCATACGGTGCGGGTGATGTCTAAAGTTGACCCCATCAAATATATCTTGTCAAGGCCAATTCTAAGTGGGCGCCTTGCATAGTGGGTTGTAATGCTGAAGCAATATGACCTTGTTTACGTGCCACGAAAGGTCGTTAAAGGACAAGCATTGGCAAATTTCTTAGTAGATCACCCAATCAGCGTGGGAGCTAAATGATGACTTGCCTGGTGAAGATGTGTTCCTCGTTGATATGCTCCCACCTTGAAAAATGTATTTTGACGGAGCCGCGAGACATAATGGTGCTGGTGCAGGAGTAGTCTTTGTTTCCGCAGAAAAGCATGTCCTCTCTTATTCATTTGTGCTAACTCAGCTATGGTCCAATAATGTGGCTAAATATCAGGCATTGATTTTTGGGCCTTCAAATGCCATTGAAATGGGAATCAAAAACCTTGACATCTATGGTGATTCTCAATTGGTCATTAAGTAACTTCTCAAGGAATATGAAGTCAAAAAGGATGACCTTATGTCATACTACAAATATGCCTTACGACTACTTGACAAGCTTGAAACCATCAAGTTACAGCATGTTCCTAAAAGTGCCAACAAGATGGCTAACGCACTTGTAAACCTTGCAGCCGCTTTGGCACTAGGGGCAAAGGAAAGCATGAATGTCCCTGTTTGCAACCGGTGGGTTGTTGCACTCCTTGATGAAGAGCTTGAGGAAGAGGTCAACGCGGCTAGTGCCCACGAAGTGGAGGAAGAAGACTAGCGCCAGTCAAGCATTGATTATTTGCAACATGGAAAGCTTCCTAATGACCTGAGGCATAAGAAAAAAAATTAAGCGAAGAGCTCCTTGCTTCCTTTATTTTAAAGGGACGCTTTATCGACGCTTCTTCATTAGCCTTTGGTTACGTTGTTTAGATAACTAAGAGGCCAAACAAACAATTGAGGAAGCACATTCAAGAGTATGTGGTGCACATCAAGCACGACCCAAATTATATGATCAGATAAAAAGAATAGGTTACTATTGGCCTAGTATTGAGCAAAATTACATCGATTATGAAAAAGATGTGAGGCTTGCTAATTCCATGCCAATTTTATTCATCAACTCCCATAACTATGGCATCTTGGCCATTTGAAGCTTGGGGCTTGATGTTGTGGGTCTTGTCACTTCAAAGTCTTCTGTTGGCCATTCATATATATTGGCGGCAACTGATTACTTTTTCAAATGGGCAGAAGCAATCCCCCTAAGAGAAGTTAAGAAGGAGAATGTCTTCGATTTCATTTGAGCAGATATCATCTACCGGTACAGCGTGCCCCGATATATTGTGACTGAAAATGGCAAAATGTTTGTCACGAAGCTGGTGACTGACCTCTGGGAAAGTTTAAGCTTGCCCAGCACAAATCTTCAATGTAAAATGGACCTACAAATGGGCTAGCAGAAGCTTTCAATAAGATGCTTTGCAACTTACTAAGAAAAGTGGTGGTGAAGTCAAAATGTGATTGGCATGAAAGGCTAGGGGAGGCTCTTTGGGTATACGGAACTACGTACAAGATACCAACCCAATCAACTGCTTTCGCTCTGGTGTCTGGGTTGAAGCGGTATTGTCTTTGGAACTTCAAATCCCTTCACTTCATATTTCCATACGGGAAGGGTTGACTGAATATGAAAATCACAAGCTTCGCCTAACTAAGCCAGAGGCCCTTGATGAAAAAGACTTCTAGCTCAACAAAAGTGGGAATGCTGTCAAGCTCGCTTATCACGAGCATTCAACAAAAAGGTATGACCATGTTCATTTAAAGTTGGAGATCAAGTACTCGCAGTAAGAAGACCACTCATTAGCCCGCAAGAGACTGGAAGGAAGTTCACTTCAAAATGGGAAGGTCCTTATGTGATTCGGGAAGTTTACACAAATGGGGCTTATAGGATAGCTGGCACTGACGGAGTACAGGTTAGGCCGATAAACAGCAAATTCCTAAAACTTTACTATCCTTAATGTATTCATACATGTAAGCTCCTAAACCTGAGCCTAAACCGTTCATTCTTTCAAGTTAAACTCCATTGTACTTCTTCTGGCCCACAAGAGTATAAACTGTGAATGGCTAAACAATATA
>JACYFF010019584.1:81477233-81495390 GCA_017589665.1 Selenicereus undatus
ATATCTTATTGTTCGAACTACGTATGACTTGATCCTTTTAAATTTCCTTCAGGTACGTAGGCAACTTTGGTATACACCCAGGTAAAGTCATCACCATAAAAAAAATTGAAGTTTGTTGATGCTAATTAAAGAAGTTCATTTAGTCTAGTTATAGGTTCTTCGGATTTCGGGTTTTATACAACTTGTGAGTTTAAAGGAGAAATATAGAGATTTGGCTTGGTAGAAGTTCATCTGCTGTCATAAAGTCAACAATGGTGAAATCCAAATCACAATAAAAATGAACTAAGACACATTTGTGATGATAAGCAAGAGAAAATTTTCATCAGAGTTTCTTTAAATAGATATCAAGCTTGCATCGCAAAAGTGAAAAGTGCATTACAAGTCCATCTCGAAAAAAAAGGAGTTAAATATGGATTCCATTGAAAATTCTTCAAATCTTCGAAAGACTCCTTTATGTGGGCTTCAGTCTTATCTAAACTGGCTTTTGTGGCTGCATCCACTCAGTTTCTTGAAGTAAATACTAGCTAGCCGTTTCCTGAGAACTAAGATCTTTCTTTTGATCTTCCAAACGTTGAAGCTCTTTTAGCAGCTCCTCATGCCTCAATTCACCCTGCTTCAACTCAACCACATTTGCTTCTTAATAGGCACCTTATGTGTTTAGCTGACAAGACGCCTCATCAAGCTTACTTTCACCTCGATGTGACAACTATCTTGTTCTTTAATAGATGTTTCACCAGAGTAGCTCTGTTGTAGGTCCTTGAAGTCACACGCTTGCTTGATCAACCCTTCAACCTTACTCTCTAAAGGAGTGATGTTGACACCTCTTTGAAGGATCGTGGCACAAAGGTTGTCAAAATCGCCTTTAAGATAAGGAAATCCATCAAATAGGGTGCGAGACACCTTTACAACATCAGTGTTGAAGATGGAAATTCCCCCTTGTGGAGCTCTCAAAAGATGTTGTGGACTGGATACCAGTGAAGGAGCATGGGCCCTACAAATGGACTCGACCTCATCATCATCAAGAGAACAAATAGCTTTCGAGTCATCTAATCTCGATCCGTTGTCAAATAAATCATTCCCAAATGACGGTATTCGTCCAATCGATGAAAAGCAATGACTTCCCGATGGCGGAGGAATGTGTGCCAATTCCTCCTTGAAGTTCACATCGTCGCTTTCTCCCTGTTAAAAAATGTATATGCAAAGACAAAGAAAGTGAGATAGGCATTTGAAAAGAAAGCGTGTTTTTTTAAAAAAAAAAAACAAATAAAAAAAGAGGGAAAGTGAGGGAGTACCATGCATGCAGTAGGGTTAAGTTTAGCATTGAGGATATCCATGATATTCTCAGCACCTTCTGGGGGAATCTCGATTACCTTTTCGATACTTGGCTCACAAACTCTGATGGGTAGCTTGTCCTGTCCATTAAGTAGGATTAATCATAGATTTAGACTTTTGTCTACATATCTTAGCAAGTGAAATATTTGAAATGTTCTTTAATCTCATTTGTTACATGTGGCAACAATGCAATGCTTTGAATAGAGATTGCAAGGACTGGTGTTTCTGGGATGACAGCATCTATTCCTAGAATCTCGACACGACAAGAAGCATCCTCCATCGGCAGACCAAAAGGCTCTAAGAGCTTCCAAGAATGAACAATCTTCAACTTGGGCTTAGAAGCAAGTTTGCCTTTATCCTTTGAAATGTTTGTGTCAAATAAATCATTTTGTTTCCTGTTGGAGTCACTGGCATGTGGAGTGCAAGTCGAGGAAATGAACATCTTAGACCACTATTTACAAAATGCACGAGTGGTATTTCTCTTAAGTAAATCACATCGCACAGGAAGTAATACTTGAGACCCTGTTCCATAGCGTGGGAGCACATGGTAACAGTGAAGCATTATTTCCAGATCATGAAGATTATCAAAGTCCAAATCAGTAGGAACATCCTGATGGAAACCGAATTGTCTACTGAATCGATCAGGGCAGTAGTGCTCCATGAAGATGTTATCCTCACAACAATAAGAGACAAAACTTGAACGAATGCTGACAAAATAAGCAAAGTCAGCTCTCAATAGCTTGTCATCATCCAAGAGAGTCTCCTTAAGTCAGTTGATGATAGATGAATGCCAGCGAAAGCCTCTCCCAGAACTAATGCATTTTCGGGCCTCTTCGAGCTGAAATGACTTGACTTAACCAAGGCCACTACACTTCATGATGCCCGGACTAGAGGAAGCCTCACCAGCTAACTCGTCTACATCAAATTTTTTGGCTAACCAAGCATAAAGGAAATGAGCAGGGAAATGGTCCCCACTTCTACCAAGATGTGAAGAACGAGAAATGTCATTGAGTCCCTTGCAGATACTTGCAAGGATTGCCGCAAGGAGGCAATACCCTACATCCGATGCCATGAATGATGTGACGCTAAAAGTTCTAGGGTGTATGCAACCAACGTCTCTAACTGGCAAGATGAACGTGCATAACCAACATTAGAAAAATGCAACTAGGAAGGTTTCGGTACGTTGGCCTTTAGCCACTCCCAGCTCATCAAAAATGACTTGACAATCACTCCATCCATGGGCTCCTACGTCGATGATGGAAGGCAATATTCATAGATGAGGGGTCCAGTTTCCTTTATCAAACTTCCTGGAAACATGGTACTTGTTAGGTCCTCGAAACCAAAAGGCAATCCATTACTCTATGGTTGGTTTGCCCTTGAGACCTAGCATAAGTTTGTGGTAAGCAGTGAATAGATAAGTGCAACTCAGGAGAAGCTTATTGGTAAGTTCATATTGGGTAGGAACAATTTCATCATAAAGACGCCCTGAAAGTGGTAGCTCGAAGAACCTGTGGATATCAAAGATAAATAAGTATGCAATGTGTTCATTTCTGGACATCAATGCTCGCACACTACTCGGATGAGATTCAAGTGCCGATCATAAAGGAAGAACGAAGCATACAAATCATCAAACAGATGAAGGGTCATGAGTTTACCTTTGCAACAAACAAGGATATCCTCTAAACACTCCCAATAAAGTAGCTTGTAAGAAAACTCCCCATGCAATAGTAACTTAGCCCATGATTTGTGCCCAGACTCTATGTCATGGCATAACAATTAGTAAGAGGGAAGATTCTCTTTTACTTTAATGTGACTAGACAGCAAGAATGCTTCACCTATCTTAAATTCTCTTTAGACTACCAAGAAGGCTTGAAGAACCTCCAATGCAGTCAAACTTGCTCAAGGACATTATAGAATTCTGAATGGGCAACTTTGTCTCTTTCCCATCTACATCATTTTCACTTGGTTGGATGTGTAAATAGTGTCGTCCACTAGTGATCTTCTCCATGAGAGTAACCATTTCAAATAAACCCTACAGTAATCGCAGAAATAAAGAAAATTAAGTTGTAGGACTTGTCACTTGGGCAGTCATAACAATTCAATAATCCAATGGGGACCAAAAAAAAACTTGGACATAGGGGCACTAGAGAACGAAAAAGAAAAAAAAAACGACAGGAACAAATGCAAGCAATGGTTGTTTAGCAAACAGGTTAACCCGTTGATGTACCTAAAGTGTTATACATTCAAAGTTTAGCCGATAATTAAATCAACAAATTCGCCTCTAGAGAATTTTCGCCTTTGGAAGTTCGTCTTATGAGGAAATTCAAGGTTAATCCGTTGATGTACCTAAAAGGGTTATACATGCAAAGATTAACCGATAATTAAATCAAAATCACTTCTGGAGAATTTTCGCCATTGGAAGTTCACCTTAGGAAAATTCAAAGTTAGCCCGTTGATGCACCCGAAAATGTTAGACATTTAAAGGTTAACTGATATTAAGTAAAAATTCACATTGTGAAGAATTTTCGCCTTTAGAAGTTCACCTTAGGAGGATTCAAAGTTAACCCTTTGATGTACCCAAATGGGTTAGACATTCAACGATTAACTGATATTAAGTCAATTCACATTATGGAGAATTTTTACCTTTGGAAGTTTGACTTAGGAGGATTCAAAGTTAACTCGTTGATGTATCCAAATGGGTTAGACATTCAAAGGTTAATTAATAGGTAGATATTCAAAGGTTAACTCATGCCACGTCAAAATTCACCTCCTAGGGAATTTTTGCCTTTGGGAAGTTTACCTTAGAAGGACTCAATGTTAATCCGTTGATGTACCAAAAGGGTTATACATTCAAATGTTAACGATAATGAATTATTGCATGTTCCAACGAAATGAAGAGATAGCAATGTAGGACAAATTTACACGATGATCATGCATAAAAAAGGGGGGGTCGAGGCAATCAAGTAAGAAAATCGCAAATTTTGTCTATTAATATTATAGTTTGGATGACAAAAATCAGAGCGCTAGAAAGGCAGAAATCTCTCATAGAAGCACCAAAGTAACAGCACATAAAAAAAAAAAAAGAAGGGCTAAATTAAAGGCAGCGCTATAGAAGTCAAACAAAAAGCATAGAGAAATTACCTTAGAGTATCCCTTAGGTAAACTCTTGACAATGAAGTGCCCACACTGCTAAGTGGCAATGGATTTCACTACTGCGCACACTGCTCAGTCGAATAGAGAGAGAAAAATGGGAGAGAGCGAGAGAGAGAAAGGGGAGAGAGAGAAAAGGCTCTAGTCTTGCAAAAAAATATATACAAGATGTATTCTTCAAATTAAGGAAAGAGGCATTAGCTTCGTTAATAAATCTTCATATTTTGGGCAAGAGAAATAAATATTTTGAAGATTTCATCCTACAAAATTGCACCAAATATGATGCAAAGCCTACTCATAAAAAAAAATCGAGACGTTAGCTACACTTAAACACCAAGGTTGTGTACGTGACCTAGTCTCGAAGAGGCATTTGTAGAATGTAATTTTTTATGGACCAACCAACACCCGCCATGTGGAAAGAAACAAATACTTTTATTTCAACCAATTACAGCATGTCATGTGTTGAAATTAATTACGGCAATCCATTAAATTAAATATCAAATGGAAATGTATTGCGGTCAATTAAAAGCATCATGTGGCATGAATGATCCAGAAAATAAATGATTATTTCTTTTAATAGAGATAAGGTAAAAACCTAACTCCGACTTCTCTATAAAAAGGGAACTACCCCCTTATTCAGGGGTCGGCATTTTAGAAGAACTCACACGAGTTCAAGAATTTTTCTCTGACAGAAGGCAACAAGCACTCTAAACACGTGTCGTCTACTTGCGAAGATCAAACTAATCTCTTGATTGAGATTAAGCCTCTTATGTCATCTCTCAAGATCAAATTCATTCAAGACTATTCAAGAAAATTGAATTAGAGCATTTATTACACTTGTTTTTGTAACAGTTATACAGATATTGTACCCATTCTTTGATATAAATACAAAAATTTAATTTGTTGCTCAATTTCTTGTCTAATTTATTTTAGGCTCAAAATTTGTCTTTATAGTTGTAACTTACTCAACCTTCTGATATAAAAATCCAGATGCTGCTTGAATAATAAAGTCTAATGATGCTGCTAGTATCATATTGCACAATCTGTACATGCTTTATAAAAAAGAAAAAGCACGTTTTTTCTTCTTTTTTGGGTTATAGCTTCTTCACACTAATTTTTAGTTTGCAAGACATGATTGGAAAATTATATTGCTACCCGTAATTCTATATATGCTGAGTGTGCTGAACCTTGTGCTTTCATTGTGGCATTTACATGTATATTTGGCTCTCACTATCCTTTATTATTTTCCCTCTATTGTAGTCACTTCTAGAACAAGGACACATAGGCTAGTAATGAAGAAGGGAGTGCAAGGAAACTAAGTTGTTCATTCTTAAGTACCAGGTTGTTTTTTCCTTACTTTGATTTTTCCTTTTCTCCTTCTTGTTTGGTTGCATACTATAGCATTTAACTCCTTAGGGGGCCTAAACCCATAAGTCAAGCATGATCTTCTATTTTGTTGATTTTTTTAGGTTTGAGTTAATGGAGTAACAAACTGGCAATTGTTCGAGAAATATTTTGTTCCATGGGGAGAGCATGTGAAAGGATATAAAATGAGGGACATTGATGAGGTGTTAGGGTAGGCTCAATGATGTTGGTACCTATACCTCTTGTGTAGCTAAGAATCAATCTAGATGTGTTGTAATACTATATTTATGAATCATTGGGTTTGATATTGTGCTTCATATTTAAACACAATGCATGACAAAGAAAGGGAATATCAAATAGTTCTCAACTTCTTGGAACCTAATTGGTATTATAAACAATGGATTCAACACTTCTGGATATCTGGAGCAGTGTGCTAGTAAGAATGTACCAACCGTCTCCCCCTATTTTGTCCAATGGCTCCAACCCAAAATATCATGCATGTCGAACTTCCTATTCCTCTGCTCATCCCGTCTACTGTGAGGCCTTCCTTTCTATGCTTACATATTATTATAGTGCTTAATCTATTATTTGTTAAGTTTAATGGGAAGTGTTTATAGGCATAAAGAAACAAAATGAGAAATCTTTAGGTGTATGGACTGCAGTGCTATTATGCCCACAAACTTGAAATTTTCAAGCATGGCCACTCATTTGTTATAACATCAATCTTGTAGGTTTGTGATGCTCCTCTTCTCTTAAAAGCGGTGTTTAATACTTACTTGATAGGGAAGATATTTCTCCGATGATTTTACATAATTGTTTTAGTTGGTGCTTGCTCCAATTTTAAGGTGGTGTTGTTTGTTAGTACTAGACACTTGTTTGGAAAACAAGATATATGTGTCTATATGTCAAGAACTTAATCCAATTTATTATTTTTAGGGAATGTCTAAGGATCTTCTAACCTTCCTTGATGATGACAATGTCAAGGGTGATAGTGCTCAGGGCGGCGGCGCAAACAATCATGAATATAAAGAGAATCCTCAAGAGGATAAAGATGGCAAAGAACTAGATTATCGTCAATAGATTTTGTGGGCATAGAACATTGTCACTAGGAGGGAAAGCTTTATCAACAAATGTAGAGTTCCCAGAAAAGCATATAGTCATGGGGTGGGGGACACCAGCACTAGGTTTTGTTAGTAATACACAACAATACTAGCAAATAACAATATGTTGGTAAAAGATTTACATATACGTACGCTACTCCATTGTTGCTATTATTACACAATTGCGACAAAGTACTATATCTATTGGGAAAATTTTTATCAAGAAGGTTTTTACAAACAATCTAGTGACATATACTTATTTATTGTAATTAAGTTTTCCATCAAAAAGATTGCTTATACCAACATATAAGCCATGTTGTAAAAAGCCACATATTTTTAGTGAACACACAAATGACTTTAATGGAAGATAATCCACATCCTTATATATGTTGTCCATCGATAAAGGCATCCATTCGTTATATTCTTTTATTCTATTTTTGGTTAGCATACCTATCCATAATATTGTTAAATTATAATAGGGTGATAACATACAAGTTACTACTTATGATAATGAGCTTTTGTACCCATAGACAGGCTTGATAAGGAAAAATTTTAGTCACATATAAATCTTGGATTAGTATCTCCTAAGATAATTAGTAAAAACCAGTTTGTTTCCTATTAACACATATTAAAGTTTACTAGAGCAATTCCACTTTCAAAGATTTTAGATGA
This sequence comes from Selenicereus undatus, assembly GCA_017589665.1. NCBI lineage: Eukaryota > Viridiplantae > Streptophyta > Magnoliopsida > Caryophyllales > Cactaceae > Selenicereus > Selenicereus undatus. The sequence continues at coordinate 81,484,853 of JACYFF010019584.1, forward strand.
GTGTAATGGTATCCAACACTATAAGTTCACTTTTATGGACCTTATTGACATTCATGGGTCAACTTGTAGTAAAACGATTAATATTTGTTTGTTTTGTTTGCAACAACAAAAATTAGTAGCATATGCTTCTCATAACTTTTTATGTTTGTTTAGTTAAATTAGTGTATATATTATATCTTATTTGAATAAACTCTACTAGGTTGGCACTCTATACTTCCTAGTTACATACTGCTCGTAATGGCATGTTAGCTAAAATGGATCTCCTTATTGGGATAACAGGTATCAAAGTATATATGTAGATCCTAAGGTATGGTCAGAAGTAATGGCTTAAAGGATTTGAACTGACTACTTATGTCATCGAAGATGCACCTTCCTTTTAAGGAAGCCCAATCTTAAGAACTTCATAGTTAAGCATGCTTAGAGTAGAATACTCATTGGATGGGTGACCTCTTGGAATGTTTTTCCAGGTAGCTTGTGAATATGGACAAAGCACGTTGCAAGGATTTGTAGTGATTTGTGAGGCCAGTCATCAATCCTTGAAGTCGTTGTTGGTAACTCTCTGTGGCCCAGTTAGAGATTGAGGTGTCATTATACTTGGAAATCTCAATAATAGAATTTTGGTCTATTGATTTGCTCATAATAAGTTTCATATATTTTAACTAACTATAAATATCTTTAAAGTAACTGTAGGGAAACAATAAGGTCAAATTTTACTAGACAAATTTGATCAAACCAATGTATTAGCCTCTTCTAAAGTAATTGCACAAACTTTCTATGGTACACTACTAAATTCATTTATAAACATGTTCGCCACAAAGCTTTGTGTATATTTTTGCAACAATGTATTCTGTGTTCATTTTCTATAATAAACCTTTTCATTAATTCATAATCATGATCATCTCATATTTTTGGTACCTTATTTGTCAACAAAAATATATTGACAGTTTATATAAATTCAAAAATCTCATACGTTGATGAATTCAAATGACGGTGAATACACTAAAATGTCTGTTATTTTCTATGTGGTAACCTCTTTTAGTATCTTGGCACCATTTTTGCATGCTAGGCGTGCCCTTCATAGTTATGTACAAAGAGCTCTTGATTGGACCAATGGAAAAAATGTGCAATTGTCAAATGGAGAAATCATACAATGCAAACAAATAAAGTTGAATAAGTTCTCAACGATGTCTATTGCATGATGTCCTCATTGATTTTTAATTAAAACTTTTAATTACAAAAATCTTTGCACAATAACAATCATTTTAAAAGTGACTAATTTTTTTCATCCTTACACGGGTGCTGAAAAATTAGCATCCACATCCACTGTGGTATGGAAAAATATTTAAGTGACTTAGCAAAATTGGATAAAGATTTTTGAAACTATCCATGTTTGGGTAATAATTTTTTGGAGTATAACTGTTTGGCTTAACAATCTTTTGGGGGACAAATATTATTATTTCTGACTAAAACTTTTCTAAAATTACAAGTTGGCCCCAAAATGGGGTACAATCTTTAAATTTTGTTTTTCTAGGGTGTTTAAAGAAACAAGATCTATTTCATAATTGTTGCTTCTAATGCTGACTTTATTGGTACAAGTTATCATAATCTACTACTTATATCAAAAATATCACATTTTTTGTGATTATAGGCCCACTATGCTTAATAAAATAATAAAATTTAATTATCGAGTTTTGAACTTTATCTACACCTAGTCGTCATTGGACCCTGATGCTCCTCTGGCTTTTAGGGTACAAAGATTGTTAATCTCAACTATACCTTCCTTCAATTAGGCACAACACAAATTTGTTCTGTTTCCTACTTCGAACTATCGTCATTAATCAAGTTTTTATATTTTTACAATGGAAGGATTTGAAGAGAGACTTAAACAATTAAGATCATCAGAGATGCTTGATTGTAGAGAAATTGAGAAACCCAACTTCTCTTTTGCTCAAGTATGCTCAAATGAGCGTGCCACTTTACAACAATCATCTTCTCCTTTTATAGAGAAGATAAAATACATATGATGCCCTAATGGCTACAGTATACATAATGTTGCAGATGCCTTCACATGACTGTAGTAGACTGCATTATTTTACTAACTTGACAAGATAACACATAATTGTGCAACCACCTTTCGGAGCACTTAATGCCGGCAAGACTAGTCATCCATATTGAGATTTTGCATGCCTTCATCTCCAATAATGTCTTCCCATCCATCATTATCCAGATAATCATTAAAATCTTCATAATCATTAAAATCTTCATCGTGTTCAAGATGCTCTAGATACCACTTCTCAAATAATTCATGCGGTATCTCTTTTTTTTTCTGATAGAAATTTTTCAGCTCCAACATCAAAGAGATAATCAAAGACATCTTCTCAAGTAGCTCCTTCTAACTTCATATATTTGCTGAAATCACTATGATAAGTGAAGTAGTGTTTCTACAATACATTAGTATTTTTTTTCTTGTTCAATCAATGGCCACATTTGATGATAAAATATTGTAAAATCCAATGGCTCTTGCCAAGGAAGTATCAATAACTACTTATTGCCATTCTGGAAACCATTCTTGTAATTGATCATTGGGATCTTTTAGACCACTTAATTGAACAAGATAATGGGTTAGTTTGGCCTTTCTATTTTCGTATTCCATCACTGAATAATGTACATAGACATACAAACTCCTATCGTATGGAATTTTTGTTGGACCATCAGAAGATGTAAGAATCCAATGGATTCTTTTGAACATAATTTTTGAAATTAATTAGTCTTGAAAAGAATGGGTACTTTGGATCTGAGATTTCCATGAGGTAAGCTATCATCTCATATTCCCAGGCTTTCATGATGGGATTATCTAGAGGGATTGAATTTATGGGAATTTAACACCACTAACTCTAGATCTATCAGGGAAGAAGATTGAAGTACTCTATAATTCCCAAATATCATAGGAGTAATTATGATAGTAGTCGATGTAGGATACATACCAGTCATTAAACCATTTTTCTTGAACATAGGAACTTATTTTTTCTTGAATATCATAAGGACACCTTAGGCAATGCATTTCTAACTCTAAAAGGTTGAGTCTTTGTACTATTAGATAGGCAAAAGATAACAAACTAATCTACTTTTTGTATGAAATTCCAAAATATCCATAAGGATTCTAGTAGAAGGAAAAACCCGTTCTAGCAATAATGACACTTCATTTTGGATTTCCTTCTTTTCCAACAGGAGTTCTACTCTGATCGTCACCATTGATGAGTTCATGAGTTAAACTATCTACTAGAAAATTCTTCGATCCTTGTATATGTTCAATAGAGAAAGAAAACTAGTTAAACCAGTAATTACCAACGTAGGACTCGCCCTTGCGTTTGCACATTCGATAAATTCTTTTTCACAAACGAAGTATTCATTTGCAATCAGTTCGAATAAGAAAAGATTTTGGGGCTAAAAAGATTAAGAACCTTTCAATTCCCTTTATGGTTGTAAGAATTTCTTTTCCATAGTAGGATAGTTACATTCTACTTTAGTAAAACTTCCACTGCAATATTTGTAGCGTATTTCCACTTCTTCGATTTTGAGTACTACACTGCAGTGTTCATTGCTGGTATCTAGCTCAATAATTAAATCATCTCCTTCATTAGGCAAATTAAGAACAGAAAGATTTTCACACATCTTTTAGAAATTCTTAACAATGTTTGAATCGGGTCCATGTCCAACTTACTTCTTTCTGAAATTTTTGCTCCAATAGTTTTCTCAATTTAGCTAAATGCTTAATGAAATTTGATGCATATGTAAGACATCCAAGAAACATTTCTGATAGCTTCCTATCTTTAATCTTTTCAGAGAAATTTTTTATTTTTTCTAGAAAATGCTTTTGTAGAATGATTTGTCCAACTTTTATTCTAAACCTAAAAACTCGATTTCTTGTTCAGCATAAATGCACTTGTTCTTACTAAGAATAATACCATGATCAATGCATCTTTGGGTGATAGCTAGAACATCATCTTTGTGCTATTCTATGGTCTTGGAAAAGACAATAATATCATCGATGTAAACTAGACAATAGTAACTAAGATCTTTGAAGATATTATCCATTCTTCTTTGGAATGTTTGAGGTCCATTTTTAAGATCAAATTATATTACTATCCATTCATAATGTCCTGGAGCGGCACTAAAAGCTGTTAAAAGAATGCTTTCTTCATCCATTTTTACCTGCCAATATTCACTTTTGCAATCCATTTTCGAGAACCAAGACGCTCATTGAATTTTACTGAAAAGAACTGTTTTGTTATGAATATAATAACCATCAAAGACAGCATTATCATTAAACTTTTTGTAATTAATTACTATTCTAGCTTTCCCCCTTTTTCCTTCAGTATGATTTCTCACCATGAAAGCAGGACTGGTGTGTATACACCATTTGTTTGACTCGGATGATAGTGTTCGAATTTGGCAAAGTAATATTTGCTAATGTCTTATCTTTGTCCCAAAATTTAAGAGGATTATCAAAGTAGAGTTCTTTACATAATTACTCTTATTTTTCAGCAATCTTTTCTTTAATAGAGAACTCTAGCAGTGAGATTGTTAGTGCTACTTCACATCGTGAAAGGATTACCTTCTTACTATGCTGGCTGCGTGTAAACTCAATCTTCTGATGAGTGTATATCTTATTTAATTTATCAATAGGAACTGAGTGACCATTTATTATGAATATATTGGCTTATAGTTTGTGTGCATGGAGAATATAGCCTTTGAAAATTATTTCCAATAATGATGTCATGGGAGGGTCGAGAATAATTTACTGTTTGGTACACTGAGGTTTAGCATGATGATTTTCAAAATCCACTTTTTTAGATAAATATTTTCAGAACTATGCAGGTTTGGGTAATTATTTTTTGGGGGATAAATATTTCTATTTCTGACCCTCAACTTTCTAAAATTGTGAATTGATCCCTAGTATCCAAATATGACTATTTTTAGTGTTTTTTTCTTTTTGTATTAGCTTTACTGGTACTACTTATCACAATCTACTTATATCTTAAATATTATATTTTCTGCGATTGACAACCCATCATGCTTAGCAAAATAATTAAAATTAATTAGAGAGTTTTGACCATTACATGAGCTTAGTTGGCGCTGGACTCGGGCATTCCTCTAGCTTCTGATGTAAAGAGATTGCTAATCTCAATCCCACTTTGCTTACATCAGGCACAACACAGATCCGTTTCATTTCCTACGTCATTCCGCAATCACTAATCAAGTTTTTAATCTTTTTCAGGGATAGTGAAACTTTAACCAAGGAATTATAATATTTAAGAAATAAGGTTCGATTGAATAATGTTCCCTACTGGGAAACTTCTTTTATTGAAAGCTTGAAAGTGGAAATATTATAATGGAAAGCTTGAAGAGAGACGTTAAGCTAAGATCATTAGATATGCTTGCTCATAGAGAAATGGAGAATCCCGACTTCTCTTTGCTCGAGAATGCTCAAATGATTATGTCCCTCCTCAACACTCGATCTCTCCTTTTATGGAGGGGATAGGGTATATATGATGCCCTATTAGCTACAGTATGCACTGATTTTTCACATAGCTACAGTACACATTGGCTCTTCACATGATTACAATACACACTTTATTTTACAGACCTAACACTTGAAAAAATAGTACAATAATGGGGCAACCACATTTGAAAGCTTTTAATGATGACAAGACTAGTCATCATTATTGAGATTCTGCATACCTTTATCTCCAATTATATTTTTTAAACCATCATTATCTAGATAATCATCAAAACCTTCATCTAATTGAAGATGGTCTGGATCCCATTTCTCAAATAACTCAAGAAGATATTTTTATTCTTTTTTCTGATAAGAATTTTCCAGCTCCAACATCAAACAGATGATCAAAGACATTTTCTGAGACTGCTCCTTCCACCTTCATGTATTCTTTAAATTCATTGTCATAGGCAAAAGCAGTATTCCCACAATGCATTAACGTTTTTTCTCGTTCAATTAATGCCCAACTTTGATGATAATCAAAACCAATGGCTCTTGCTAAAGTAGGATCAGTAACAAATCCTCCTCGTCCTGGAAACCATTCTTATCGTTGATCATAGGGATTGTCATAATCAACGATCTGAATAAGATAATTGGCTAGTTTGGCTTTTTCATTGTCATATTCAATTAATGCACAATGTACTTCCAAATATACAGGTCTGCTATATGGAATTTTTGTTGGACTATTAAGAGATGTAAGAATTCAATGGATCTTTTTGAATATGCATTGTTGGAATTTGGTTAGTGTTGAGAAAAATGGAAACTTTGGATGTGGGATTTTCATAAATTAAACTATCATCCTGTATTCCCAGGCTTTAATGAGGGAGGTCATTTGGAGAGATTGAATTTGCTGGGAAACTAACACCACTAACACCAGACTTATCAGGAAAATAGATCATTGTACTCTAAGACTCCCAAATATCATAAGAATAGTTATAAGAATAATCGATGCAAGTTGCATATCACTCATTGAACCATTTTTCTTGAACATGAGAGCTTATTGTTTCTTGGATATCATAGGGACATCTGAGGTAATTAACTTGTAACTCCATAAGGGAAAGCCTTTGGGCTATTAGGTAGGCTGAAGATAGTAGACCAAAGTGTGATATACTTTTTGTATGGAATTCCAAATTATTAATAAGGATTTTACTAGAAGGAGAAACCTGTTCTAGTAGGAATGACATTTCATTATGAAAATTTTCTTTTTTGGCAGGATGTCAACTTTGATGATCACCATTGGCGAGTTCTCGAATTAAACTATCTGCTAGAGAGTTCTTCGATCCCTGTATACGTTCAATAGAGAAAAAAAACTGGTTAAACTATAATTGCCAACTTAAGAGTCGCCATTGCGCTTGCGTATTTGATAAATTCTTTTTCACAAAACCAAGTATTCCTTTGCAATCAGTTCGAATAAGAAAAGGTTTTGGGGCTAAAAAAATTAAGAATTTTTCAATTCGCGTTATAACTGCAAGGATTTCTTTTTCCATTATGGGATAGTTGTATTCTACCTTACTAAAACTTCAACTGCAATATTTGCAGAGTTTTTCGCCTTCTTTGATTTTGAGTACTGCACTCCAATGCTCATTGCTGGCATCTATCTCAAGTACTAAATCATCTTCTTCATTAGGCAAATTAAGAACAGAAAGATTTTTACACATCTTTTTGAAATTTTAAACAATCTTGGTATCATTAGTAGTCCATGTCCAACTTACTTATTTCTTGAGTTTCTGCTGCAATAGTTTTCTTAGTTTAGCTAAATCTTTAATGAAATCAGAAGCATAGCTAAGGCATCCAAGAAACCTTTCTAGTTGCTTTCTATCTTCAATCTTTTCAAGAAAATTTTTTATTTTTTCCAGAATATGTTTTTGTAGGATGATTTGTCCACCTTTTATCTCTAGACCTAAAAATTCAATTTCTTATTCAGCATAAAAGCACTTGTTTTTATCAAGTATAATACCATGGTCAATGCATCTTTGGGTGATAGTTAAGACATCATCGTTGTGTTGTTCTATGATTTTGGAAAAGACAAGGATATCATCGATGTAAACTAAACAATAATGATTAAGATCTTTGAAGATGTTATCCATTCTTCTCTGGTATAATTGAGGTGCATTTTTAAAAATGAATGGCATTACTATCCATTCATAATGTCCTTGTGGGGTACTAAATGTAGTTAAAGGAATACTTTTCTTATCCATTTTTATCTGCCAAGCAATAACTGCTATTGTAATTCATTTTTTGGAACCAGGAAGCTCCTTGAATTCTATTAAAAGGACTGTTTTATTAGGAATATAGTAACCATCAAAGACAGTGTTATCATTAAGCTTTTTATAATTGATTACCATTCTTACTTTTCCTCTTTTTTCTTCTGCATGATTTCTTACCATGAAAGTGAGACTGGTGTGAGGACTCTTGCTATTTCTGATTAATTCTTTATCCAGAATTTCTTTAATTTATTTATCAAATTTTTGGATATCCTGGTGTGTATTACCATTTGTTTGACTCAAATAATAGTGTTGGGATTTAATCAAGTGATTTTAGCAAATGTTTTATCTTTATCCCAAAATTTTAGGGGATTATCAGAGTGGAACTCTTTACATAATCTTTCTTGTTGTTTCACAATCTGCTCTTTAATAGATAATTCGAGTAATGAGATTGTCAGTGCGATTTCACGTTGTGCTGGCATTACCTTCTCACCAGGCTAGCTACGTGTAAACTCAATTTTCTGATTAGTGTAAGCATTACTTAATTTTTCAATAGGAACTGAGTGACTATTAATTGTGAATATTATTTGGTTTATGATCTGTGTACATGGAATATAGTCTCTGAAAATTATTTCCAATAATCATATCATGAGATGGATCATCAGTAGCTCATATAATTGGTATAATACATTGAACTCCTCCTAATTCTATAGATAACTCTTCTATGGCTTCATTGTGACTCATAATGCTATTATCAGTTATCCTTACTTGGAAAGCATTTTTAGCTCTTTTCCACATAAACTGTAGAAATAATGATCTTTTCCCAAAGCATACAGAACAATCACCATCTACGTAGGCACACAACTCATATTTATTATATCCCTCTAAGCATACATTTATTGGGATATAGATGCTATTAGGATTTGTGTTAGTAACTTCATAGCATATTTCCATAGTCATGTTTTTGATTATTTCATCCTCATAAATTGGCTCACTAACAGTTCTTGTTTTGTACCCAATGACCGTTCTTTCTAGACCCATACTTCGGTCTACATTGGATCTTGCAAATTCAAAACTCATTCTACTCATTTCACTAGTCATAATAATTGTATCATCTTCTTTAATTTCTTGTTTAGTAGATGAAGATCCTTATCCCCATTCTGATCTAGTACTCATACTTTATAGATAATTTTCTAAAATATCCTTAAAGGACATCCTCCTCTTTTCATATCCATTCCAACTGTTTTTATCTTAAGGGATATGAAGTTTTTGGCAAACTCATCCTTTAGACTCACATAACACATCTAGGTTGACAATTGAATCCTACCGATCCATTACATAAATTGGTCTTAGTCCCTGTGATAATTTGATTATTAAATTTAGTATGCCTAATATCACAAAGAAAAGCATAAAGATCAATATATTTGCCATAATATTGTAATGGAGTAATCTGAACTTGGACACTTCCAACATGGATATACCGATACTTTCTATCTTTGTTATGCTTAAGGATGTTTTCCCAGTTAATGAGATTAACTTCCCTAACATCATACTCACAACCCTTTATCTCTAGATCTCCTTCCATCATTTCGCAAACATTCTTGCTTTTTAATTGAAAAATGGATTTTTTATAGATCATGTCTTTTTGAATTATGGGAAGAACCCAATCTCCTTTGACTTTTTCGTTATCATTGTCTATAACAAACTCCTCTCCTTGATGATCACCAAGACTAATTGAGCCACTTTTCATCATATGACTTGTTTCTTCATGATCGCTTTCTTCATGTTCATTGTCCAAGGTAATTTCAACAATCCCTTTGTTGTTACTTGGGGCTAGGTCTAACGCTTCATCTTCACTAAGCTCAACATAATCTAGGCTTCAATAAGCTTGTTATTCTTCCTATTTTTGGATTCATTAGCATAATGTCTTACTTCTCTGCATGCCCAGCATTGGCGGTTATTTTTCCTTTCAGGACAATAAACTGTTTTCCTAAAAAATCTTTATTTTTTAGTACTTGGTTTGTTATAATATTTTCTTCTATATTTCTCTCCCCTTTGCTCTTTTTCTTATAGAAATTTCTTTTTCTTCTCTTTTCAGGTTCTTTTCCCCATTGGTGAGGTGAATCCCAGCACGTGAAGAACTACTTCTTAATTTTCTTTTGCTTTTGGAGATCAAGACACTGATCATTGATCCATTTTCTTAAATAAGAGATTCTTAAACGAAGGGTATCAATGATATTTGTTTGTTCAAGCCATGCAATGTATTTTTCATTAATTATGCAATTCATTGGATACGGCAATTTATCACAAAACATACCAAGATTTATCCCATTATACCCAATTTGACAATAATATTGACTAAATTCAACAATATAATTTTTTAGATATCTCATGTTCCATAATTCTATGTTATTAATCTTTCTTTGTCATTCACTTGCTTTTTCTTCTGAATCAAGTTTAGCTCCAATAAACTCAGTTTCAATTTCCTTATATAAGTTTTTGAACATTGCAGCTGGTGCTTCCATCATTCTTAAGGTGTTTTTACAATCTTCATTTAATGAATCATATCAGTCAGTTACAGTGCCAGAAAAACTATGTTCAATGTAGTTTAGGAAATTTACAACAGTCGAGGTAGTATTTAGATTTAAGACACTATTCATGCCTTTTTTTCATTGTTCAAATATTTCTTCTCTATTACGAGCTCCATCTATGTTTAACATGTATCCCATTTGACTAATTGGAGTAAGGCCAACTTCTTCAAATGTTGTAGTTTTCCT
>JACYFF010019584.1:81495790-81541041 GCA_017589665.1 Selenicereus undatus
AATAAATGGGCTTGTCTAATTAAACGAATTTTATCTTTTAAAAATAATTTAAGATTAGAATTGAGGACATTCAAAACATTCAAAATATACACTGACTTTAAATTATCCCGACTTAATTTATGCCTAACCCGATTTACACTCGACCCGACATTCACCCGAACATTGAACCGAATCCAACTTGACCCAAATTAGACACGACCCATACCCAATCCAAACCGGGTTACCATACACAATCCGAAACATACCCGACCCAAATTCCACCCGAACCGAACCCAAACCCGACCCCGAACATTGTTGAACCGAAATTGACCCAAATCCGAACTTCACCCAAACCCGACCCGAACATAGCTGACCTGAAATTGACCCGAACCGAATAAGACCCGACCCGAATGACCCATTTTCCAGGTCTAATTGTTAACCAGATTGGTTTCTATCTCACCTAAATCGAGTTCTTCTCCAATTTCATTAATCTCAACTTCAATAGCCATTTTACCATATTTTTTATCCAGTTGTCTTCTAACTTCTTCTAAAGGTAACACATTCTGATCTTCTAGCTTAGTAAGGTTCATCTGCTAATATATTTCTTCTTCTAATTGGACATTATTAGTCACTTCATTATTATCAAATAATACATCATGCTTATTACTAATTGCGTTCATAATCTTGTTTAATTCTTCTAGATTTTGTTCTTTCTCAAACATATTTTGTAGCTCTTCAAGAGTATGTTGCTTATACTCCATCATCTTCTTCCTTCTATGCCTTTTCAACCGATTTTCACTTGATTTTTCTCCCACTTCTTTTTGGACTTTTATATCATGCAAAAGAAATGGATTTTTATTTTTAGGGTTTTGAAAGGGATATTTATGCTGAAATGGAGGACTAATACGTGAAGTAGATTTTCCGCTATGTCTAACTTTGTTAACTAGAAAAAGGTGGATTAGAGATAATTGCCTGTTAAGCTCCTTGACTTTAGTCTTAATTTTTGCCAATTCTACTTTTAATTCTAATAGTATATCAGTAATATAGTTTAATTGAGGTGATATTAGAGAAAGACCTTCTGGTGAGAGAACAATATGTGAATAATTTGGTCCAGGGCAAGCAGGTGATGACTCTAGCATTAATCACAGTTAATCACAGTTAATTAGCTTAATTAATTATTAATTAGCTTAATAATCTTAATTGCTATTTAGTCACGTGGCTCTGATACCAATTGAAAGAGGGCGTCGAGTAATACTTATGAGCAAAAAATCACATGCACAAATTTTTATTTTTCGAAAGTAAGTTTTTAAGGATTTGGGCCAGATGTGCAAATATAAGAAACTTAGAATCCTTGGTGCAATTTTAAAAGAGATAAGTTTAGTCAACTTTGGTCCCAAAAAATGTTTATCCAAAGTTGGAGGGACTAGTAAATATTTATCAGAAAATGTGGGTCTGGAAAATTATTTGCTCTAACCTCGATTGTCCAAAAGATAATTTTTTCGAGGGCCGATCAGTAGCCCATAGAATTGATATAATGCATTGAACTCCTGATATTTCTATGAATAATCCTTCTGTGGCTTCGTTAGCTCATTATGCTATTATCAATTATACTTACTTATAAAGGATTCTTTACTTTTTTCACATAAATTCTGAAAATAAAGATCTTTTTTCGAAACTGATAGAACAATCACTATCGATGTCAGCTCACATGTCATATCTATTATATCCCTCTAAACATATATTTATTGGGATATAAATGATGTTAGGATTAGTATTGGTGGCTTCATAACATCTCCTTAGTCATTTTTTTTACTAATTCATCCTTATAAATTTCCTCACTAATAGTCATCGTTTTGTACACAATGACTTTTCTATGTAAACTTATACTTTGATCTATGTTGTGTCTTGTGGGTTCAAAACTGATAAATTTGCTCACTAATAGTTCTCATTGTCTTCCCATTCTGATCTTGCACTCATTCTTCTTAATAATTGGGGTTTAATTGTTATTTTTCTATTTTCATCACATTTTTCTTATTGATTTTTGTGGGATTGGGAAAACTTGATATCCATGACCTATTATTAATCTTTATCTTCTGTGGTTTAGATTTTATCCTTTGAATTTTTTGCATATGAGTAGGACTTTCAAATTTTTCTACTTCTGTCATTATTACCTTAGTCTTTAGATCTATAGTATTACCTAATTTGTAAATAATTTTTCAAAATATCTTTAGTGGGTAACCTCCTCTCTTCATGCCCATCCCAATTGTTTTTGTTTTAAGGGACAGAAAATTTTTGGTAAATTTATCTTTCAAGCTCACACGATACCTAGGTCGATAATTAAATCCTACTGAACCATTACACCAGATTAATTGGTCTCAATCCATGTGATAATTTGATTATCAAATTCGCTATGCATGACATCACATAACAAAGCATAGAGATCAATATCTTTGCCATAATACTGTAGTGATATAATTTGAACTTGGTCACTTCCAACATGGATATACATATATTTTCTATCCTTATTATGCTTAAGGATCTTTTCCCATTTAATAAGATTAACTTCTCCCACATCATTTTCACAGTCTTTTTATCTCTAAATCAACTTCCATTATTTCGCATACGTAATTCCTTTTTGTGGATCCTGTATTTCTTAATTATAGGAAGGATCCAATCTCCTTTGACGTTTTCATTCTCATTTACCATAAATTCTTCTCCTTGAAGATCACCCAGACTAATTGAGCTACTTTCTATCATATGGCTAGTTTCTTCATAATCCCTTTCTTTATATTTATCTTCCATTACTATTTCAATGATTCCTTTATTATTTTTTAGGGCTAGGTCTAATTCTTCGTCTTTACTAAGCTCAAAATAGTCTAAACTTCCCAATGTTTATATAAGCTTATTGTTGTTCCTATTGTTGCATTCGTATGTATAAGGACCTACTTCTCCACATGGCCAACACTTATTGCTACTTTTTCATGCACGACAATAAGCAACTTTTCTAAAAAATCTACGTCTTTTAGGACTAGGCTTATTATAATACCTTTTGTGTATTTTTCTCCCCTTTACTTGCTAAAGTTCTTTTTCGTAAAAAAAATTTCGTTTTCTTCTCTTCTCATGTTCATTTCCTCATTGATGAGGAGTATTCCAATAGGTTAGAAATTGTTTCTTCATTTTCTTCTGTTTTTACAGATAAAGACATTGATCATTGACCCATTTTCTCAAATAAGAAATTCTAGTTACTAGAGTATCAATTATATATGCCTTTCCAAGCCATGTAGTGTATTTTTTGTTGATTATGGAATTTATTGGATAAAAGTAAGTTGTCATAAAACATGCCAAATTAGTTTTATTATGCCCAATTTTATAATAATATTAGCTAAATTCAGCAATATCATTTGGTAGATATCTTATGTCCCACGACTCTATGTTATTAATTTTTCTTTGTCATTCTCTAGTTTTTTCTTCGAAATCAAGTTTGGCTCCGATAAATGTAGTTTAGATTTCCTTACATATTTTTTTTAATATCACACCTGGTGTTTCCATCATTCTTAATACATTTTTACCTTCCTCGTTTAATGAGTTGTACCAGTTAGCTACAGTGCCAGATAAATTATGTTCAATATAGTTTAGAAAATTTCCAGCAGACCATGTGGTATTCAAGTTCAGGACACTATTCATAACCCTTTTTCCAAAATTCAAATATTTGTTCTCTATTACGAGACCCATTGATGTTTAAGATATAACTCATTTGACTAATTGGGGTAAGGCTAAATTTTTCAAAGGATGTGGTTTTCAATGGATGAACTCAAAGAAAAAATTAGCTGTACATCCTATCGAAACATATCTAGGTCTCATAAAATGGGTGTTTCTTCTAGATGATTCACCAAACTTTTTAAGTTTTGGAATAACATTATTAACTATATTGGATTTGAGTTCATCGATCTTTAGTTCTTCACCAATCTTATTGATTTTGTTTTTAGCTACCGATTTTTCATATTTTTTATCCAATTTTCTTCTAATTTTTTCTAAAGGAACAACATCAATATTCTCTAGTTTAATTAGGTTCATACATTCATAAATTTCTTCTTCTAACTGGACATTATTCATCTTTTTATTATCATTAGATATGACTTTTTGCTTATTCACTATTGTGCCCATGATTTCGTTAATTCTTCTGGATTTTATTCTTTATCAAATATATTATGGAATTCCTCGATATTATGCTACTTATTTTCCATCCTTGTCTTCTTTTTCTCCTTTTTCAATGATTTTTCTATTGATTTTTCTTCTACTTCTTTTTCGATTCCTATGTCTTGCAAAGGAAGTGGATTTTTAGTTTTTAGGTTTTGGAAATGATATTTATGTTGAAATGGAATACTTATGCCTAAATCGGACTTTCTATTATGTCTAACTTCGTTGATTAAAGAAATATGGATTACAGACAATTGCTTCTTTATCTCCTTAACTCCAATATTAGTTTCCACTAATTTCGCTTTTAATTCTAAAACTATATCGGTGATATAGTTTAATTGTGTGTGGTTGATCCCTCTAGAGTATGCACTATATGTGAATAATTTGGTGCATGACAAGTAGATGATGATTCAAGGATTAAATAAAATTAATTAACTTAATTAATTATTAATTAACTTAATTATCTTAATTATTTTTTATCACATGACTTTGTTTCTAGATTAAACAGGGTTTCAAGTAGTACTAATGAAACGAATATCACATGCATAAAATTAAAATTTTTGAAAGTAAGTTTTTAAGGATTAGATTTAAAAATGAAAAATTTAAAAACTTAGGGTACTTGATGTAATTTAAAAAGTCAGGTATGATCACATTTGATTCCTGCCCAAACTTAGATGGACCTAAAAATATTTACCCAAACTAATTGATTCAGAAAAATATTTACCTAGACCTGGATGGTCCGTGATGGAATTTATTGCATGTGTGTTCCATATCAATACAGAAGATCTACTTCAGTATAAGTCTTGTACATGGGTTATGGCACACAAATTGATACATCATACATATGCCAAGACAAGTGTAAAAGTAAACTTTTTCCCTCAAAAATATGATGCAATTTTGTGTTGCATGAATGACTAATGAGATCTTGTCATTCTTGTACGTATAGATTACCATTAGCAATAGGAGATTCAACAAGTAGCAAAATGTTGATAGTGTTTGATGAAGATGCTCAATTCAATATTGGTCATTGAGCACATATAAATAACCTTTTCATTAAGATGATGTTGTATCCATATATTCTGCTTAATTTTTCAAACTACAATCATTCTAAACATATTTATTTTTTCAGTCAGAATAAAATTGTTGAACAAATAAGCTAGATGCGTACTTTAGCATTATCATCATGAATGCTTTGACATTTGTCTTTTAAGTTTCTATAAGCATACTTTTGATGAACTAAAAATTGAGTTACATGTTCAGTTGTGTAGACGAAAGAATGTCACATTTGACAAAATCATTTCAAAATATACAGGTTAATGAGAAAATGATTGTTGCCCTTAGATTTGCTTAGACTATTTTGTTGAATATGATAGCTATTTTTGCTTTCTATTTAACAACTACTTTTCTCTTTTGCATTCACTTTTTATCTTATGATAATGTAGGTTTTAGTTTTTACCATTTAAACACCCTAGGCATTAGCACATGCATGAACAAGTATTGGTTTGGAAATAATGTATTTTTCTAAGCAATTTTCAAAAACAGAAACTAAAAGTGGTATTTTTCTAACAATTAAGGAAAAGATGAACATTTAGAGGAAAAAAATATTGGAGAACATAACATAATGAGGTGAATAATCTATTAAAAACTACTGCTTTTATAATTAACTAGCTTTTAATCTCTTGTGATACACAGATTAGTCATGCAAGAACTTAACTACTAATGATTGTTGAATATTATACATAAATGCACCAAGAATTTTATTTTCTGATTTCTAGTTATTTTGTAAGATATGAACTCTTCCTTATATCAAAGTTTTAATTATTTTTACCATAGTTCTAAAAAAATTATTTTCATTTTTTACATTGTCAAAAGTTATAATAATCTTGAGATTACAATAGCTATTTTATTTTACTTAATAGCTATTTTATTTTAATTAAAAGTTATATTTGAAATCAATTATGTAAATGTAACTCGAAATGACTCTCTTTATAAACATTTATAATTACAATTAATTACATAGGTTAGAGGCTAGACTAGGAGTGAACTTAGGTTATGATTTAGCTAAAGATATTTAACAAACCTTCCTAATTAGGACATGTGGCATTAGTTTTACTTTAGAAACTTTGGTTTTAATATATTTGTAGATTAACAATGCTTTTTAATTAACAACAATTTTTTGGGTTGCTTGTATTACAAAATTTGGAGATTAATTACACAAATATGAAGATGGATGGACTTGGATAGTTTAAAAATAAATTAAAATAATAAACCTAAACCCATGAAGGGTTGCTCTGCTAGGATAAACATAAAATTCGTTTCTCCAATCCTGTTAGATGGTGGATGATTATGATTGATTATGATAATACATGATACAATACAATATAACTAACCCACTCTCTCTGTCTCTCTCCGCTCTCATTTCCTGCTCCTTTCGCTTGACACACAAAATCCACGCCCATCACCCACCTCTGGAGCTTTTACCCAATCTCCCACTCTCTCCCTCTCTCTCTCTCTCCTTCTGTCAATATCTACTACCCAATTTCCTCTCGCTCTCTCTTCTACTCCTTGTTCTTATTAAATTTCATACCCAGAGACTCAAATCGAGACTCTTCTCTCTCTTTCTCGTCTGGGTCGTCTTCTTTCTTCATTACAATATGCCTGCTTGGTGGGGTAGAAGGTCTCACAAGAGCAAAGAGGAAAGCAATACCCAGCAACAGCAAACCCTAGTTTGCGATTCTCCGAATGCAAAATTTTTTCATTCCAATTCGGATAAGAACAGGAAGAGGTCTCCGCGGAGCTCCGACGAATCGGGTCCGGGGATTCTGTCCCCCAATTTGGTGAGAAATAGCAGAGAGTTGGGTAGTTCAGGAGGTGGGTTTTCTGGGTTTGATTCAGATGGAGGAGGAGAGAGAAAGGTGGTTGGGCATCCCTTGCCTCTTCCCGTCAATTCTGGGTTGGTTGATCATGCCGTTGGATTATCGTTGCAATCTGGGTCGGCCTCCGTTTCCAGTAATAGCTCTCATGGGTCTAATTCTGATGATCTCCCTCCGCTTGATCATCCTCCATTTGGACCCTCCAGGTTGGTTTTTTTAGTCCTAACTTTGAAATTGTTTATGGGGTTCCTTAATTTCAGGCTTTTGTGGCTTGATCTAATTGTAATTAATTCAAACTTCTAGTGGTGAAGTTATAGTCTTTTTAGTTCTACATACAGTTTGATCTCTGAATCTTTGAGGCCTTCAGGAGGAGTAAAGCTTAATTAGGTTGCTTGTTTGCAATTTATGGTTGTACTTTGAAACTTCTGGATCGGGATATGGGAACATGGTTCCTCCATCTTCTATGGAAACCTCAGTACTTCTGGGCACAGTGTGTGTATCGTAGTATCAAACTAGTGCCAATCGTGAGGCTCCAAACTCCCATCCCCCCCCCCCCCCCCCCCTCTCTTCTCTTTCAAAAACCAAAGGGGGAGGGGGCAGTAGGGGAACTGAGTTGTAGGTGGCTTTATTGCTGTGATCAGAGTGCCTGTCGCCTGTAGACCTTTTAGCTTGCTGCTTCACAACGTGGGAGGAGTACAGGATAGTCAATGAATGGCTTCATTTAGCTCTTTTGATCGGAAATCTCACACAGAGTCGTCTTGCTGTACAATCTCAGATCCGAAGGATTCCCTTCACTCTTTTCAGAATGAATGAGGGTAGGATCTCTGTAAAGCTTAAAGTTAGGGAAAGCGTTGAGTATGCGCTAAAAGTGTTGTAACTTTCCCCTTTAGAAGAGATTTAAAATTGAGGCATGGGATATAGGGATCAATTACTTTCTCTTATTACGTTATTATTATTAATTTTATCCGAAGAATGGAACTTCAGAATTGGAATTCCTCTCCTTCCTTTGTCTCCATTCCCTTTGCAATCATTCTGTCCAAGTGATGGCAACGACACCTAGTTTGAATCCCGTTGCTGGGAGGTCGAAGGAGGTGAACATGTGTTTACCCTGTCAATAGGAACTACAATTCATCACATTCCACTTTATGATTTGGATTATTGTTATAACATTTTGCATTGTGTCAAATGTTCTAGTACTCTAGTGGGTCGTGGTTGCTTGTAATGAGCATGCCTGATAACTTATTGGATATAATGTATCATTGTGTTTAAGATGTTTCACGGCCACTACACTATCTCATCAGTCATCACATATTTTCTCATGAGGCTTCTAACTTGATTTATTGTGATACTGGGTAATGGCGTGATGCAATGTTGCAAACACAGTACAAGGGCAAGGAGTCCTGGTCCTGGATCAAGAACAGCTACAGCTGCTGCATCACCTCTTCATCCACGGTTGGCTGGTTCAAATTTGGAATCTCCAACGGGAAGTAGTCTAGCCCATCCTCTGCCTTTGCCGCCCAGTTCTCCTAGCAGTCCTTCCTTGCCCAATGGAAGAGCTGGAATTCACCCGGAGAATACACATAATTCTCCATCAAAATGGAAGAAAGGGAAGCTTCTTGGAAGGGGAACCTTTGGGCATGTTTATCTTGGGTTTAACAGGTAATCTTTAAGCTGTGTACTGGTTAGCATTGCTCATAGTTACGGTTGTAGAATTTCTTTAGCCTGAAATGGGCAACTAAATGCCTTTCAATTTTTTATAGACAAATATTGAATTGTACTGGCATCATCCAAGAAGTCTGAAATGTTGAAATTAAGCAAAGTGGTTCATTCCATTCTAGCTAGAGGATCGATGGAAACTTACGATTGATGTGTTTGTTGGTTACACCTTTCTGTTTTATTGGGATGCACTAAGCTGAGTTTTAGGGTTAGAATGAACTTGCCTGGATAAATTGGTATGCTGTGGTGTATTGGAGTAGTCTCTACCACACAGGGGTGTTGCACAGTGATGGGATCGAACCTGTTCAGAAGGTATTGGCAACTCCAGTTTTTCTAGCTTCGATACCTATGAAATATTTGTGGGTCTTTACAGTGCAGTCAGGGATCATCTGTGCATGTCCATCCTGCTTCGCACTGTTGGCACATTTTCTAGATGTAAATGGTGATGGGATTAGTTCCAGAATTTTAAACCTTCACGTTTTAATGCAATGTCAATAAAGTGTGGAGAAGACACTATAGTGTGTTCCTTGTATCCATGCATTACTGCTTGCAGATAGATTGGGGCTAGGTTTGGTCTTATACCTTTGAACATAATTTAATATTCACGAAGCTACGTATAATAATATGATGTTGCTTTTTTATTTCACAAAAGAAAGTTTTATTCATCATTCTTATCTATTGTCTGCTCTTATTTCCCATTGTAGGTTTATTATATGTCATTTTATTATTGCCATTTTGGGGCCATCATACCCCCAGAGTTCTTTTGGGTCCTCATATTCGCCTTTCGCCACTCTTTAGGCTAGTAATCTATGTTAGGATTATTCATGTTCATTAACCAGCAGACCTGGTATAAGACAAGATTGTTGCTGTGGCATTGAAGCTTTCTAAGGAGTATGAAGCTCTTTTCTATAGGCATTCTTTAATGTAGCTTTATGAAGCTGACATCTGCCTTAGATTTGCTTCCTGTGCATTGAAAATCTGAATATCTGGATTGGGGGACCATGAAAAGTCCTGCGTAGAGGTGTGGATTTTGAGGGCCTTTGTTCTTTCATCAATGCACTAAGCTTTTGGATTGCTGCTTTGGTGTTTCACAATCGATGGAATTCATGGATGTGCTTCGGAGGGACAAGTTGTCTCAGAGTGTCATGTTCTATTGGGTGCAAGGTTTCCTTTTCTGGGGAAAGGAAACAGCTCAGCTTGTGATTTTTTAGACTATGCTGTGATATATACAGAATGGTAATTTATGTGAAGCATTGACATTTTAATCTAGAAACTAGGTAAACATAACTAGTATGTTTGAGCTCTTTTCATTCTTTTGTAACTTACATGTTTGATCTAACTGTGGCAGTGAGAGTGGACACATGTGTGCAATAAAGGAGGTGAGCACTGTTTCTGATGATCAGAACTCAAGAGAGAGTCTTAAGCAACTGAGCCAGGTCTTTCTTTTACATCCTTAACTTTCGTCATTGTCTAAAATCTTGCAAATGCATCAGAGCGAATTTGGTGTTACTAAGATTTTGACTTATTCGTTTTTGTTTCCTTTGGCAGGAAATTAACTTGCTTAGTCAGCTGTCGCATCCAAATATTGTCAGATACTATGGCAGTGACCTAGTATGTCCCATTTAGTTAACCATTTTATCTCAAAGATCTCCTGTTGCTGAAAATGTCTATCCTCTTCCTCTGTCCTCGTTGGATCAAGGATTCAAAATGCAGTTTCGCTCGCGATTTCTGTTTCGGTAGCGGTACGGAAAAATCGCTCTAAAACGGTAATCGCGTTCCATATTGCGGCAATCACGGCATGAAAATGCGGATCGCCCAACTCCAAAACCTTTCCAACGTGGCCGTTTCGTCGCGGTTCGGCCACATTTTGAATCCATGGATCATAGCATTGTTATATTTTAAACACAATCCTTATGGGGATATCACATCGATGAGGATGCCATGGATTTAGACAATTTCAGCAGGGGTTTACCCATATAGTTCAAACATAAATGATATTAGTTTTCAGCATGCACCGAGGAATTTAATTTTGTGGAAAATACTAACTTTGCTTGTGTTATATAGGCTGAAGACACACTATCGGTTTATTTGGAGTATGTCTCTGGTGGGTCTATTCACAAGTTGCTTCAAGAGTACGGCCCCTTTAAGGAACCTGTTATCCAGAGTTACACCAGACAGATTCTCTCTGGGCTGGCTTACTTACATAGTAGAAACACTGTGCACAGGTAAGCATAGATTTTCATTCTTTAAAACTGTCTTTTGGGACTATCTGCATATTGCACCACTTAAGAGAACCTTTTTACCTATGTCTCGCAAAAAATGACTTATAGGGATATCAAAGGAGCAAACATATTGGTCGATCCCAATGGAGAAATCAAGCTTGCAGATTTTGGCATGGCAAAACATGTATGTATGCTTGCAAAATCTGTAAAGATCTTTGGGTACAGGTTTCATGTATTGATATGGTCTAGCATCTGAACATCTTTAGCATCACTTTCAAGTGAGAAACTTAATCAAGACTGTATGTTGCTTTTACATAGATGATTGTCGAGCTTCAACAACTCTGATAATTCATCATAGCAAGGAAATTCATAATACTTCCATTGCATAGAATACTTAATTGGCCTCAAGAGATAACGATTTGCAGAAATTTAGTTTTCCTTTGTACTTCCCTTTTAAGAATGTACAAACTGTGAGGGTTTTGCTTCTGTAATTGCTGTTGTTTCCTCCACATACAACTTACTTGCTCCAATTGTTTGATGCAGATAAAATCTTGTAATTCAGTGCTATCTTTCAAGGGGAGTCCTTATTGGATGGCTCCTGAGGTATCCTTCCCTTTGTTATATTAAGTAAGAAAGAAAAGGGAAAAGAGAAGAGCTCTTTTCAGTCCCCTCGGACTTTCCACTACACATCACTGCATTTTGTCAAGGAGGAAGTTGATAGTTTGCTATCTTCCTTTTTCTTTTTGTCTCAACAAATGTTATTGCTTCTTCAATTTCAGGTAGTGATGAATACCAACGGGCATGGTGGCCTTGCAGTTGATATTTGGAGCTTGGGGTGTACAATTCTTGAAATGGCGACATCAAAACCCCCGTGGAGCCAATATGAAGGGGTATTTTGTTTTGTTGGCTTTTGGGTTCGGGGAAGGGAGTGGGGGAGACAGAGAGTATAGTCTTCACATTTGAATTTAACTTTAATGAGTCAACTCAGGTGGCAGCAATTTTCAAAATTGGAAACAGCAAAGACACTCCTGAGATCCCGGATTTCCTATCCAATGACGCAAAAAATTTCTTGAAGCTTTGCCTTCAGCGGGACCCGTCTGCTCGTCCTTCAGCCTCGCAGTTGCTAGAGCATTCTTTTGTTAAAGAGCAAACTGTAGGAAGGATCCCCAATATGAATGCTACAATTGAAGCATTGCCTTTTTCATTTGATGGAAGCCATAAGCCGGTATGATATCCTCAATGCCTTGTCTCTGTTCATTCTCTTGACTCTTTCTGTATCAACATTATGCATATTTGAGAAAGTTTGTAACATATGGTAAAAATTTCTGTGGGAATGAACTGAATTTTTTAAAGTAGTTTTGTTGCTCAAGCAAAAGAAAACATAGAGTGGATGCTCTATATAAACTTTCATGCCCATGTTTTCATTCCAAATTAACAAATATTGAATATAGCACCTTTGCTGCTATTAGATGGCATTAAGCTCCATGTTTGTTTGTTTTTTTTGTTTTTTTTGTGGGGGGGGGGGCGGGGCGGCGCCCCCCCCCCCCCAGACGGGTTCTTGGGACTTCCTTCATGAAGTGCCTTTCATGATTCACTTGTGGGTTGATTACTGACAATTGTTGAGAACCCTCGCAAAAAAGGTGACATTTTCATGTTCAGTACACACTCACCCTTAGTAGAAGTTGAATAAGTGGCTCACTGATTAAAGTGCCGCTTTCAATGACAAGCCCTTCTCTCAATCATCATTTCCAATTTTTGTTGAATCTGTTTTCATTCATTGCATTAGAGTTGATTCCTTCAATCATTTGGTTTGGTTTAGAGTATTGGTCATCATTTTAGTTGTTTCCATTTTTTGCATTTGCATTCGGCTGGCATTACTTAGATGAAATTGAAATTGTGGCCAAATGTTCGTGCTTATATCAGAACGTCAGTTACCCAACATTGCTGCTTCTTGTGATGTGAAGAATTCGAGTAACTTAGTGTCTAGTCAAATTGGTTGATTCAGGGAAAGGTTTAATTCAGCTGTATTTATATGACAATGAATTAATCCTTTTTAAGGGAGTTGCTTGCCCTTGTATTTTATTTCAGCACCAGCATTCAGCTTATGATTTGAACTTTTTACACAGCAACCCTTGGACATACAGCCACGTAGAAAGAGTATCAGTTCCTATGACACAGACATTGTAAGAAGACCAGGGATGACAATTTGGGATGCAAGGTAACCCCATTTATGCTTTCATGAGTTTTACAAATGTCACTGCAAATCTTGTTTTTACTCTCCTGTACTTGTGTTGGATTGATGTCAATCGAACAGGTTGCAACACTTAAGACACTTCAAGTTAGGCGATTTTCTTGTTGATGACGCCATTGTTTCTCACTTCACTTATCTGTTTATTCTTTGGCAGGGAACATCCTAGGTCAATAACATCGCTGCCTGTATCTCCTTGTTCAAGTCCACTACGGCAACTGGGAACTGCTTCCAAGAGCCTTTTTCTCTCCCCACCTCACCAATCTTATGCTTGGCCAAGGCAAGGAGGCTACAATTTGAGTAACCACTCAATATCTCCAACAAGAAGAAGTGTTGGCTTCATCATGGATCCATGGATCGAAACTACTCTATTTAAGAACCAGACGCCGCCTGGTGGCTCCCCTCAAATGCAGCTCAGATAGAATGCACAAGGCCAAAGGATTTATGAACTCTTCATCGATGGTGTCAGTAGTGTACATATCCTGGGATTGCTTCCAGAAATGGGAGTAAAATCTTCAGCCTTTTTCAATGCAATTGCTGCTTTGAAAGATGGAGTGGTGGGCTTCTGTGGCAGCTTGAGGGTGGTGGCAATGGGGTTAATCTAGCGATAGGCTTTCATCTTGTAAATTTGTTTGGTGTTGTAAATAGAAATCATGCTCTTATTTTGGTTAAGCCGTGTGCTTATTATTATTAGTTCAGAAATGTGAGACCATGAGACTAAATGCTAGGATGAAGGCCGGACAGAGGATTGCCATCCGAAAATTTTGGATGAGAAACAGGTGTAAAAGTATATTATTGTGCAGAGTTATAGGAAGAATCATTACATGGAATATCGTTCTTTGTTGTGTAGAGCTGCAAAATACTTTTGTGGGTCTATCAAAAACAGCCTCTTTGCTTGTCAGTCTGTCAGGGATAAGGCCTTTGTACATATCAACTTAGCAGATTCTGCTTCAGCAGAGTGCCAGATGGGCGTCAGAATGGTGGCCGTTATATGCAGTTGCCATGCTTGTCACAACTCACAGGACAACGGGTAAACGCCCACTTCACTGGTGCTCCGTGCGGCTGGAGACGTGTCTAAAAGATGTAGCAATTGCAACGACTTGTTGGCCTCATACTCAGTCTTATTACTTTGCATCAAAGCTTCTAAATCAATTTCCACAGAAAATTAAGTGCCATAGTACCTATCTCTACATACTGAATTTCAAAATTTTTCTGAAATCTCATTTTGAAAAATTACCATGCATGAGAATGCTCAGGTCTATCAAGTTGTTATCTTTGTTACTTGAGTGTCGTATCTATCAGCTCTCTTGAGAACTATTAACCTGCAGTATATATGTTTATTTTAAATCACTAGTCTAGCATTAAAAAAAGAGGGAAATGGAGAATAGTGCCTAGATGGGCAAAGTTGATTTTCGTTATAAAATATTCAATTGGATGACTCAAATTTATACTTGATTAGGGATCCAAAATAAACTTGCCCAATGTAAATTCAAAACTAATTGATCCAATCAAAACCCAAAACAAACTTGCCCAACCTTTTCTTTGAGATCATTACTTAACTTCAGAGAAAGGAAAAAAATATACAACAATGATCCTAAACTAGTGATTTAAAATAAACTTACGCAACTTAAATTTAGAAATTAAATTGATAAAATTGAAGCCCAAAACAAACTTTCCCAATTTTTTGTGTGTGTTGGAATCATTAATATCTCCAAAAAATAAAAATAAAAAATAATATAATAATAAGCCTAACTTACTATCTCTCCCTCAGTACGAATAAAGGTTAATCCTCCATAATTGCAAATCAACGACCACCTAAAGTTTATTGGTTCCACAATAATTATAAAAACCACCCTCATAACGTAAATTTTTTTGTCATATGGAAGCCAAAATGCAATTACAAAAAATTCCGAACGGTTTGATCACGACTTTCCCCTTTTTCCCGTCGCTTTGTCTCTTCTCATGCAATCAAGGCCAAGTTTATGACTCCGTCTTTTTGCTACCTCCGTCCAAAACATTGCTGAGCCAGTACTCTAGTATTGCTTGCTTTTCCGTATGTCTTCCTTGATTAAATAGATCATTGCTCATCATGTATTACATTCAAGCTAGCTGCCTTACTAACTTGCCGAGCTTTCAAAGCGAAGTACCATCCTCATCATGGTTGATGCTCTAAGGTAATATTTGATTGAATGCAAACAAGTTCTTAATTGTGTTTCCATTTTCTTGTTTGGTTGTAAAAAAGTACTGCAAATAACAACTATCATATAATCATGATTACCACATATTATGTAATAACGTTTGCATTATTAGGGTGATTGCATTACATCACATTCAACCAAACATTATGTGAGTGGCTTTGCTGCTCTCTAAGTTCAAAGTTGGTTGCTTTACATTTGCACTATCCCCAAGCTTCACATTCCTGGCAGCTTCTCTGTAGTAGTTCTACTACTTGGGCCGACTACTCTGAGTGCGGTCCAAAAGTAGTCTGGAATTGTTTGTCTCACAACACACGTTGTAGACTCTCTTATGGAACTTCCGCACCATCCAAGTCAGTTGCCCTGCCATCATATTTTATGCTCATGTTATCAGAGTAGTTCCACAAATCATCCGCGCTGACGTTCCCAACTTCGTTATCAGTAAGTCCTTCATGTCTTGTTGCTAACGTTGTGAATCCATGCCAAGATTCCCTTGATTGCAAAATGTTGATGCCATATCCATTTCCATCCAGTGAAAGCATGACCTCACCACAAAGTTACCCAACGTGGACCCAAAATTTAAATTATCCCGATCAAAACCCAACTAGAGACTTTCTCAACAGTTGATTTTCTTTGCTAAGGAAGTTTACCAGACCAAATCTTGAAGTTGATGTCCTACGGACATGGTGAAATGTAAACCTGGCAAAACTGACCCGAGAGTCAAAACCCGAACCGAACGACCCGGATCCATACCCGAACCGACATTCAAAATGGGATGAACCGATTTGGGCCCGAACACCCGAAGTAAATCGATCTATAACCGAACGAAACCCGAATTGTTGCATGACCCGAAATGACCCGACCGAATTCAAATCCAATCCGTAGTGACCCGACCCGAAGTGAACCGAAAATGGACAACTCAAACCCGAACCGAACCCTACCCGATTTAAAACTGATCCGTTTCTTACCCGGCTCAATTTTACCCCGAATAAATAGTAACTTTTTTTGGGAGGGTTTTTAGTCTTTTCTCTTTTGAGAGGAATTTTGAATTTTTCAAATTCAATTAGTTGAGTTTAGGTGGGAAAAGAAAAACAATTTAAGAGGGATTTTTTTACAAATGAAATCAATTAAAAACTTAAGAGGAAAAAATAAAATTGTTGATAGTTTTAAGTTTTTAATTTGATAAATATGTAGCAAAAATATAAGAGAAAAAAATATTTGTCACAATAGGAATCAAGAAAAGATAAGTATAATTAACAATTCATTAAACTTATTAGGATCTAGCAATCCTATTTTATTATTTGATTCACTGAATGACTTAATGCAATGCACACTATGATTATAAATTTATAATATCATTATGTGACTACTGTAAAAAATTCCACACTATTGATCTACGATTCTAAATCATATTCATAATATGTTTAATTCTACAAAATCATATGTAAGAATGTACCGTTGCATGTGATTTTATAATAACGTAACCCATTTGAATTTTGGACAATTAAATTCCAAGTCTTGAGTTTCGATAATGAGCATTCACAATCACACAAATGTAACGCTAATTGACACATACTCATATATTGCAGTAACTTTTTAATTTTGACTCATTGAGCAAATGCAGATCAATTGACCCGAACCCGAACTGAACCGAACTGAACCAGATCTGAACATGGTTGACCTGAAAGTGATCCAAACTCGAACTTCACCCGACCCGACCCTGACCCCGACCCCGACCCCGACCCGAACATAGTTCACCCGAAAGTGACCCGAACCGAACTAAGACCCGACCCATACCCGACCCGAATGACCTATTTGCTAGGTCTAGTGAAACGCTTATTGTTCCATCACAAATGCTCTTTGGCAACTTACTTTGAGCTATAAGAAATGACTTGAAATACATAATGCAATGCTTACAGGGCTTGAGATAGCGTCTTATTCCACAAACTACTACTTTCCAAAGTGAAATGGTACCACAAAAGAAAAGGTCACAATACTTTAAATTCAACAAGAACCAAATCAACAGAAGTGCTCAGTTAAGTTGGCACAGAACCATTCCAGGATTCCAAGTCCTAAGTTCCTCTCCTGTAACAACTTAGACGCGGCGCCTTTTTGGAAGCCGGCAACCATTATGTGGACGTCGGGTGGTATCTTCAATATATGCAATTGGATTCTTATCTCCTCGGCCATATGTGTAGCCTTCTCTCCAACTAAGAATTGCTTGTTTCTTCTTCTTGAAATGAGTGAACCCATTCACTCTCATCACAACAGATTTCAACCCAAGATTTCTGGCAAGTCTCCCAACATGTTCTGCAGTTGCTTCAGCTGCATAACGAGAAAGCTTAGGTCCACCTTTCATTTCCTCCAGGCACCCTGAAGAAGCCCCAACTTTTTTGTTCCCATTGGAGTCGGCAATGGTGATGAAGGTGTTGTTCTTCATCAACTTAATATGCACAACATCTAACTTTTCTTCAACATTGTGCCGAACAAATTGAGAGCCTCGAGAAAAGTCTCTTCCAAATCCATCTTGTTCCAAGATTCCTCTTACGAAGGCCATACGATTCTCAGACCCCTCAGGACTGCTTGTATGAATCAGTCTCCTTGAACCCAACAAGCATGGAAAGCTACCATTGCTTGACTTTGCTCGAGCTAAACTTCCCTTCCAGCTACTAATGAACCCTACAACATCCCAGTTTATATGAAACAAGTTAACATTATCATGTTGTGATCATGGACGAATTAAATTTATGGAAAGACAATCTTTTAAGTAGGAGGAATATAAGAAAGCAAACCAGCGCCTAACCAAGTGGACCAAGGACCAGCTGCAGCTCCTAGTCATGGTACAAAAACATTACAGTTACCAGGTCATATTAGACCTTGGCAAATGATGCTTCAGAAGATTGGAGGCCATCATATGCAAATGCCAACCGTAAGATGCATTGGCCCTTGCCCATTTGGAGTATAGACCTGAATAATTCAGAGAATGCAATTGGAGAGCTTCAAAGAAGCACTTTGCAACCCAACACCCCCCCCCCCGCCCGGTCCCACCATCAACCCCAATCTCATCCCCAATAAGCACATCATTTCAAGAAGCTTTCTACTTGAACCAGATCTTAAATCCAGTTCTTATCAGAAGAGATGGACACGAAGCTTAGAGATTCGGATATAAGACATACAGCAGAATTCATATAGAATCATCAAGACCAAGAAGCAACAAAGTACATAAGCAGCTCAAAGCAACAGGGTTCATGCGGCGCAGGGAAACATCTCATAGGTACGTTGGGAAAAGGTAACGGCCAGACATTTATATATAGAATGTAGATATTTGATTGCGAATACGCACCCTCTAATGGATGCTTTTGCTAGCCATTGTTTACTAGGTAAATAAGTTGACTCTATTTTTAAGCGCTGCAGATTACTGATCACTTTAAAGATAATAATATCACCTCCATCCTCTTTGATAACCAAATATATATATATATATATGTGTGTGTGTGTGTGTGTGTGTGTGTGTGTGTGTGTGTGTGTGTGTGCGGGTGGGGGGGGGGGGGGGTGCATATATGTGTATATGTACATGTATCTATATATGTGTATATATATATATGTGTGTGTGTGTGTATATATATATGTGTGTGTCTATATATATATATATATATATATGTGTGTGTGTGTGTATATATATATACAACAACAACAAACTCCCAATGTGAGTCCCGCTTTTGCGGAGTCTGGGGAGATCCAGCTGTAGGCAACCTTCTACCGGTATTCCTACCCATATACGTAGTGTGTGTGTGTGTGCGCGTGTGTGTGTCAGTATCATGGATACATATACATAGTATCATGCCACCTGCACCATGTGTACAAAATGCTGAGTAAAGCTGCTATTCTAAATTCCTTGTCCCATGTCCAGAATTCTAGACACCATCCACCCCACCAAGATTCAAGGGAAGGCAATGAACCTATCTTGGTAAATATGAGCAACAGAGGTCTCACTATGACATAAAGGACCTCAAACAAACTCTTTATTTCATTGTAGTAGACTTGAGAAACAGGTTGTTGTTCAGTTTGTAATTAGGTTAGGACATGCATAGGAGAATAAAAATCCAATATTGTCCAGGGTTGGGCCACATCATTTTCTATTTAGGTTGATGTTGGGTCTGTTGTTTGGTTAAATAAACTAGTTTTGCAAATAGGAACAACTTTTGTAGGAAAACTCAGGTCGACTTTAGCACAGGTTGGGCCAGTCTAGGTTTTGGATTGGCTCTATTTCAGTGATGTTCGGTATCATTCCAGCTTGTAATTGGAGAGGCCAGAGTAGAGTTGAAGGCAGATTTATGAAGCAATGGGTCCTATTATCCTTCTAATGAATTTATGAAGCAGAAGTACTTTTGGCTCCTCATATTATTGGGTGAAGAAAAATGATCACTTACATAGTTACATCTCGCAAAGGAATCAATATGTGCCATGTTACACTAAAGGGCCAAAACATAAGAGTTTGGGTTGGATATTCCAGTCTTCCTTCCAATGCTACTCCTAAGTTAAAGAAATGACTCCGCACAATGAAGATGAACTCTATAAACAATGAAACTGATGTCCAGCCTTCCCAAACGGAGGACTTTCAGGTGCATCTCATCTCCAGAGAGCAAAATTCTTTTTCTGATGCCTTGAGAAGGACAATTGTTGTTACCTTATCTTCTGCGGCTCAAGTTGCCGGTCTAGACCATAAGTTTTGCTCTTTTAAGAACTTGGTTATATTTGAGAAAAGGTTCTTGGAGCCTTTATTGAATTTTTATTAATTTACCAACTAGTTGATACTTTATTTCAATATTTGAGATTCAGATGTTGAAAACATATCACCCATACAGATGCACCCCTGATGAGATGAGAAGATTAGTCTCTAAAACAAGGAGTTTTGTAGAAGATAGCATACAGAGGCTACACTCTATGTGATTATGGCACAAGATATAGAGTGGGCTGACTTGAAAGTATCAATGGAACTTGCACTATTGATTTGATATCAAGTACTCGTACCCCACCCTGGACATTAGGAACTTGACATGAGCCTTGGACATTTTGAATTAAAGCAAGCACAGAACAAAAAGAAACTAAAAGAAAATCTGAATCTGCCCCTCAAAGCACTACAACTTATGCAGCACAAACAAGGGTAACTCAACAAGATTATAACATAAGTATGCAATAACAAGTTTTCCATAGATAAATCCAGTTCACATTAGGCATGTACAAGTTAGCTTTTTTCATCACATACTATTTTCTGAACAGAAGTTGGTGACAACCTTGTCCATCCAACATCAGAGAAGGAAATCCATGGCATCAACCACACAGTGAAACCACAAAATAAACACATCCACGGAGAATATAGTTATGATGGTTGCCTTAACTTCCTGTAGTACAGGATTCTAATATCACCACTAACTTCATGATCGGCAAACTTTACAACAGACCATACAATTAGCACATGAATGACTCAAAAATGGGCGTTTGATGAAAACCCATGTCACAATTGTGCATAAAATCTCAAGAGTTCAGACTTACTCGCAGCAAAGATCATCAGATATCAGCAAAGAATCAAGGAGAGAAACAAACAATACAAGATAAGATGAGAGCTGCAAATGGAGGAGTTGGGGGGAAAAGGAGCGAAAGTGTGAACCTGAGATCGATTGTCCGAGTCGCTGACAACTGTATTTGGAAGAAAAGGCGCTGAAGATAGCTCCGGCGATAGCCTTACGATTGGCCGCCATAGCTAGCCGAGGGTTAGCCTGCAACTCTGTTCTGATGGTGTTTTTCGGGAGGTGAATAGGAAAGTATGCTAATTTTTCATTAAAAATAAGAACATAAAAATAAAAATTTTTGATGTCAATTATTCGTAATAAGTGAACATCGGACACCGATAATCCATATCTAAAAATAGCGCATAATGCATTATATTTTTAGTTTTTCTATTTCATATATACCAAAATCAGTTTTCTATTTGATATATACCAAAATCCTAGTATGAAGCGAAAAAAAAAAAGCATATTAGTTAATACGAAATGAAAAAAATAGTTAAAAATGACCTATCAAATCAATAACAACAAATGTTCATTAATCCTCTCCTGAAGTTTTCAATCCAAACAAAGCATTATTCAAGATGGGATATTGATTTTATGTCGTCTTGATTACGTTAAATTCCTCCTGAGTAGGTTAATGTTGTGAATTTTTCCGCAAGCGTACGGTTTATCGCCGTAATACTAACGGGTGTCGTCATCAGGGATGAATGTGAAATTTAGTTACTAAGTCGTATACGCTAACCCAATATCAAAATTAAGCCAAATTACGATGAGTTAATTATCAAATAGTTATGTAAATATGAAACTAAACTATTTAGTAATTAAATTCAGCACTAATTACTAACCAATTTATAAAACAGAAAGCAATACCAAGGTAAGCAAAAATGGTCCAACACGATTAACATATCAAAAGAAGAAGCAACCAACAAGAAGCAAAGTAAGAAAATGGAACCCAGTTTGGAAACAAATTAGAGTAGAAACAAAGGGACGACAACAGGATCAACAATAGAAATCAAACTCAGATCAATCTTCTCTCTAGTTAATAAACCCAGATGCCCAAAGAGCCAGACTCACGGTAGCAATCGTATACCCAAAATAGACAGGAAACAAACTCGAATCAAACAATGCACATTCCAAACGGGAACCCAAATGGAATATTATCGCAAGCCGAAACCCAAAAATAACTATTTAACACACGAATTCAACAAACCCAGATTCAATAACATCAAATTTGTGAAACTAGAAATTGGATTCGAAACTTAAAAATAATAAAAACATAAATTTAAGCTAAGAACTCCACTACTGCTCTCTCCTCTGTTTTTCTTTTGCGGCCCCCTTTAATGGCCCCCAACAACACGGTTCTCCTCCTCCTCTGATTGTCCTCAATTATTTCTTCTAACCGTCGCATTGATGCTAATGATGATGGGAACGATGTGTAACTGCTGAAGATGTGATGAGGAGGAGGAATGAAGAGAGAGAAAGAGAAAGCGATGGGAAGAAAAAGAGCTGTGAGCTGCCCCTGTTTTGCCCTGATTCTCTTATTTTCGCGGTTGGAACTGACGAGAGGAAGAAGAAGAGATGGGGAATGGGTAATGAGTGAAATAATGATGCAATAATGGAGGAAGATGAAAGGTTGAAAGGGGGGGCATGATGCTCTGTTTTTTTTTTCTTTCGGTTTTACTGGGCTGCGTGGGATGAGGGAGGACCGAAGAAGAAGGACAACCATGTGGGGAGGAGGGCAAAGAAGATCATGTGCCCAGCACATGCATTCATTTGTCTGAGGAAGCAGGCTGGACCGGGAGGGAGGGGCTACGCTTGGGCCAGCGAAAAGGAAACAGAAACGGCCCAAGAGAAAGAAAGAGAGAGAAGCGAAAGGAAGAGGAAGAGACCGGCTACTGGGCCAAGGAGAAAAACAAAAAAGGGGGGAAAAGAAAACCCGCTGGTCCCAGCACACAATAGAAGTTGTGCTTTGGGTTCTACTGGGCCAATCCTTCTTCTTCCTCTTCCAATCAATTGCTTGTTATGACCAAATCCAATTTTTGATGCAATTTTCTCTCTTTTTCTTCAAGTAATTTATTTATTCTTCAGATGTCTCAAATTCCTACAAAATACATAAAACTAATATTAAAATCATAAATTCATAATGTATTTTGGGCAAATATTAGGTAATAAAAGGTATTAAAATGTCAAAATTTCAGGTTCAACAAATACCCCCACACCTAAGTTTTGCTCATCCTCAAGTAAAACAAAACTAAAAAGCCTAGAAAAAGAAAAGAGAAACCCACAAAAATACTATGTACAAAACTGGGAAAAGATATATACACATTCCAATCAACTAAACCACCCATGTGACAAAGATAGTGGTCGGCATATAAACATAATATACACATCAAGACACCATACCCTATGAATGACATTAAAGCACTAATTTTTCATCCCACGTTGCACACTAAAACTTTGAATCCTTCCCTGTGCTCGTGTGCCAGTGTCTCATCATCCTAAGAATTATGTTTACCAAAATCGAACTCAATCCCACTCGACTGACACCAATGAAATTACTGACATTGGAAGCAAGCTTTCCCAGTAGCAGTATTGCCTCAAAGGGTAACATCCAGTAACGCATGCCTCAAAGGGTTGCTTTGTCATTCCAAATTTTATTTCATTTCCTTTTTTTTTCTTTTTTTTTCTTATTTATTTTTGTTTCTTTTTTTTAACAATAATCAAAGTAATTATATCTAAAACAACTGGGAGAGCCGATCATGAACAACTAAGACCTTAAGACAATGAGGATGAAATAAATAGGGATTGGATCACACAGTGATAATGAGCAAATGAGATTAGAATTAGAATAAAAAATGCCACACCAAGGACAGAGACCCAACATGCACATCATGCGTATATACAGGCTAACAATCAAAGTACAGGGAATTTAAGGTGATCAGAATAGTACTAAGCTCAAAATAGTAAACAAAAATCTTTTTGGATATTTCTTTCTTTTTTATCTTTTTTTTGTTTTTTTTCCTTTTCACAAAGTTTCCCCACCCCCACACCTAAATCTCACAATGTCCTCATTGGGAGTGGAAGTAAACATAAAACCACAAAATAAAACTGAAAAAGAAAACAAAACTCATAAAGACACGACTCAAAACCAAATAGTCAACATATATACAAAAGAAAGACAAAAAGAACCAACTATACAGAAGAAAAGAAAAGGGCAAAAGAGAAAACAGAAAAGGGATGAAAAGAAGTGTTTAGCAAACCAGGTCGGGTGCTAAGTACACCCAAGCTATCATCTCAACACATCACTGAGCAGGACTCGGCTCGCGGAGTATCAGACAATCCACATCTTCCTTGCTAGGCAACTCCAGAAATTGCTTCAATCTGTGGCCATTCACCTTAAAAGTAGCACCACTGTTAGAGTCCTGAATCTCGACTGCAACATAGGAAAAAATACGTGAGACAATGTAAGGACCAGTCCATCGGGACCGTAACTTCCCTGGAAACAAATGGAGCCTAGAGTCATACAAGGGCACTTTCATGCTTGGGGCAAACTCTCTCCGAAGGATATGCCTATCGTGAAACAACTTAGCCCTTTCTTTGTAAGAACGAACACTCTCATAAGCCTCAGCTCTAATCTCATCAAGCTCATTCAGTTGCAGTCTACGCTCCTCACCAGCCTCAGTCAAGTCATAGTTCAGTTTCTTAATGGCCCACCAAGCTTTATGCTCTATTTCCACAGGAAGATGACAAGGCTTACCATAAACAACCCTATAAGGTGACATACCCAAGGGAGTTTTAAAAGCTGTCCTATAAGCCCAAATAGCATCTACGAGTTTGTCAGCCAAATCCTTTCTATTCCGACTCACTGTCTTTTCAAGAATCTGCTTAATCTGTCGATTAGACACCTCAACCTGACCACTGGTTTGGGGATGATAGGGGGTAGCAAGCCGATGGACAATTGAAT
Source organism: Selenicereus undatus (assembly GCA_017589665.1). Classification (NCBI taxonomy): domain Eukaryota; kingdom Viridiplantae; phylum Streptophyta; class Magnoliopsida; order Caryophyllales; family Cactaceae; genus Selenicereus; species Selenicereus undatus. Next base: position 81,520,752 of record JACYFF010019584.1, read on the forward strand.
ACCTCTTCAGTAAGGCATCAAAGGATCTATTATTGAAATGGGTGCCCTGATCACTAATAATAGCACGAGGCATGCCAAATCTAGCAAAGATGTTCTCCCTCAAGAACTTTACAACAACTTCAGCATCATTAGTCCTAGAAGGGATGACTTCAACCCATTTAGACACATAGTCCACAGCTAATAGAATATACTCATTCCCAAAAGATGATGGAAATGGTCCCATAAAGTCTATACCCCACACATCAAAAATCTCCACCACAATGATGGGGTTCAGTGGCATCATATCCCGCCTGCTTATCCTACCCAACTGCTGGCACCTAGGGCAACTCTTACAGTACTTAAAAGCATCCTTAAATAGAGTAGGCCAGTAGAAACCACATTGAAGAACTTTGGCTGCAGTCTTCCTACCACTAAAATGCCCCCCACATGCTTGATCATGACAGAAAGAAAGGATACTTTTCAACTCATGGTCGGGAATACACCTCCTAAACATTTGGTCGAAACAGTACTTGAACAAATAAGGGTCATCCCAAACAAAGAACGTCACAAGGTGAAAGAACCTATCCTTATCATTCTTGGTCCAACTCTCAGGGATCCTACCAGCAACTAGATAGTTCACAATATCAGCATACCAAGGATCAGAGTGGACGACATATAACTGCTCATTAGGGAAGCACTCAGAAACAGTGGACTCACTCTCTTTATCATAAAGAATCCTAGACAAATTATCAACTACAAGGTTTTCAGAACCTTTCTTATCTCTAATCTCACAGTCAAACTCTTGCAACAACAATATCCATCTAACAAGTCTAGCCTTAGCATCCTTCTTAGAAAAAAGATGCTTAAGAGCAGAATGATCAGTATAGACAATTACATGAGACCTAATCAGATAAGGTATAAACTTCTCAAACCCAAAAATCACAGCCAAAAATTCTTTCTCAGTCACAGTATAGTTCAATTGGGCATCATTCAAAGTGTGACTAGCATAATAAATCACATGGGGTTTCCTATCAACACGTTGCCCTAAAAATACCCCAACAGCATAATCAGAAGCATCACATATCAATTCAAATGATTCTCCCCAGATGGGAGGATGAAGAACAGGAGCAGAAGTTAAGGCTTTCTTAAGCTTAGAAAATGCCTCAAGACAGTCATCAGAAAAATAAAAAGGCACATCTTTAGCTAACAAGTTTGACAAGGGCTTTGCAATTTTACTAAAGTCTTTAATGAAACGACGATAGAAGCCAGCATGTCCAAGAAAAGACATCACTTCTTTCACACAGGTGGGAGGGGGAAGATTAATAATCAAATCAGTCTTAGCCTTATCAACCTCAATTCCATCTTTAGAAATAACATGGCCTAAGACTATTCCCTTCCTAACCATAAAATGACATTTCTCCCAATTTAGAGTCAAAATTTTCTCCCTACATCTTTCCAACCCTTTTCTCAGATTAGACAAACAGTCATCAAAGGAAGACCCAAACACAGAGAAGTCATCCATGAAAATTTCCATGCAAAGCTCAACTAGGTCTGAGAAAATGGAAATCATGCAACGCTGAAAAGTAGTTGGGGCATTGCACAGTCCAAAAGGCATACGTCTAAAGGCATAAGTTTCAAAGGGACAGGTGAAAGTAGTCTTCTCCTGATCCTCAGGAGCAATAGAGATCTAGGTATAACCAGAGTATCCATCTAAAAAGCAATAGAAGGAATGTCCAACCAAACCTCTCTAACATCTGGTCCAAGAAAGGAAGGGGAAAGTGGTCTTTCCTAGTGGCAACATTCAATTTTCTATAATCTATGCAAACACGCCACGCAGATTGCACTAGAGTAGGGACTAACTCATTCCTATCATTCCTAATCACGGTGATCCCGGTCTTCTTAGGAACAACTTGAACGTGGCTAACCCACTCGCTATCAGAAATGAGATAGATAATCCCATGCTCTAACCACTTCAGCACTTCTTTCCTAACTACTTTCTGAAGGGTAGGGTTCAAACGCCTTTGACGGTCATGGTAGGGCTTAGCATTGTCCTTTAGATGAATCCTATGTTGCACAATGGAAGGACTAATGCCCTTAATATCCCCTAAGGTCCAACCCAAAGCTTCCTTGTTCTCTCTAAGTAGGGCAATCAACTTGGTCTCTTGGTCCCCGTCTAGGTCAGAAGCAATAATGACAGGTAAAGATTTATTGGGGCCTAAAAATGCATACTTAAGAGAATCAGGAAGGGGTTTCAATTCGAGAGCAGGAGGGGAAACAGTTTCAAAAGCAGATTCAGAAGCAGCAGTGAGCAGACAATCAGCAGTAGAGCACAAGTCATCAAATTCAAAAGCATCATACTCGGGCTCATCATTCACAAGAAAGGACTCATACTCAACAGCAAACACATCATCACAAACATCATCAAGAATAGAATCCTCTACCCAGTGAAGAGTAGAGAACTCCATATCATTAAAACCAGAAGGCTGTCTTTGCAGATTAAAAATATTAAGCTCTATGGTCATGTTACCAAAAGACAGTCTCATCATGCCATTCCTGCAATTAATGAGGGCATTGGCAGTGGCCAAGAAAGGACGCCCTAGAATCACAGGGACTTGACTAGCTAAGTTAGACACCATCTCAGTCTCAATCATAACAAAGTCTACAGGGTAAATGAATTCACCCACTCTAATTAGCACATCCTCAACTATCCCCCTAGGCAATCTGGTCGACCTGTCAGCTAATTGAAGGACCATCTTGGTAGGTTTTAGCTCACCTAACCCTAACCTCTCCTACTCAGTGAAGGGAATCAAGTTGACACTGGCCCCTAAATCAAGCAATGCTCTATGAATGAGCTGGTCCCCTATAACTATAGAAATAGTAGGGCAACCGGGGTCTTTATACTTCACTGGGATCTGATGAGATAAAATAGAACTAGGACCAGAGGCTAAGAAAGCCTTCCTAGGGACATTGGTAGCTCTCTTGGTTGTGCACAAATCCTTTAAAAACCTAGCATATGGAGGCATCTGCTGAATAACATCGAGTAAGGGAATGTTGATTTTGACTTGAGAGAAGGTCTCTCTCATCTTCTCAACATGAGCTTGGTCTTTCTTCTTAAGCCTATGGGGAAAAGGAGGCAAAGGCATATGGACTTTCTCAGAAGAAGGAGAAGAAGAAGAAGGACCCTTAGAAGGAGAAGGGTCATCTGACTCAGATGAGTCTTTCTTTTCAAGCTCCTCATCCTTAGACAGTGACTCAATAAGAGGGTGAGAATCAGAATCATTGGGGACACCATCAGTAGCATCCCCTGAATTACTGGATGATCCAGTCTCTGGAGGTGAAGAAGATGAAGAAGATCTCTCGAAGAATTGGTGAGGATACCTGCAGGACTCATTAGGACTTCTAACCTGGTTGTCAATCTCTCGACCAGAACGGAGAGATATCACTGCATTCACTTTCCTCACAGGCTCATTAGGGTTACCAGAAGAAGAAGATGCATGACCCTTAGGGTTCACCTCAGGCTGACTTGGGAAAGTACCTGACTCCCTAGAAGATGATGCTAATTGAGAAAACTGTTCAGTCATTATTCTCATCATTCGCTCCATATTAGCATTAATCATTCTCTCCACATTATTATTAATTCTCCTCTCCATTTTATCAATATCACTGTAACCAGGAGGAGGTTAAACTTGAGCCACAGGAGGGGGAGGTCTAGGTGCATTAGACACACCTGGAAAAACTGGTCTCTGAAAGGAACTAGAAGGGTGAGAGATGGATTGGGAGTGAGAACCACAGCATTAGGTCCATTACTCCAAGAAAAGTTAGGGTGATTTCTCCACCCTGGATTGTAAAAAGGAGAGAAAGGGTCATTCTTAGGTCTCTGGAAGGCCATATTCGCTTGCTCTTGCCCAGTTGCTAACTGGTGAGCAAAGTAGGGACAAGCACTTAATGAATGATCTAAGGCCTGACAATGAGAGCAAGACACTGAAGAAGTCTGGGATAACTGAGTCATCTGTGGAGTCAATCCTTTCAACATGTTTTCTAAAGTAGCAATCTTAGACTCTAAGTGACTCACATCAGAGATAGAATGTAACCCACCCCTAGCAATCCTAGAACTTAAGCTGTCATCCCGAACGGTTTCCCACTGCATAGTTTTCTCAGCTAAGTCCTCTAAAAATTCCCAAGCATCTGTGGCGCTCTTAGAAAGAAAACCACCCTGACACATAGACTCTACCATAGTTCTAGTTTGTTGGTCCAGTCCTTCATAAACAATTTGGCACAAATGTGCCTGGTCTAAACCATGATGGGGACACTGAGACAACAAATTCTTGAACCTATCAAAATATTTCCAAAATGATTCCCTATCTAGTTGCACAAATTGATTAATCTCATTCCTTAGCTTAACAGTCTTGGCATTAGGAAAATATTTTCTGAAGAACAATTTTACAAAATCATTCCAAGAAGTTACAGAATTAGCAGCCAAGCCATACATCCAACGTTTAGCAGAATCTTTCAAAGCAAAAGGAATTAATTTCATGCGCACAACATCAATGGGAATATTAGGAAAATGCATCATAAAATAGAGTTCTTCGAATTCCCTCAAAAACAAATACGCATCCTCTAAGCCAGTAAATTTAGGGAGCATCTGAGTATAGTGAGGTCTTAATTCGAAGGTCACATTGGGTCCAAGGTCAGGTATAATGAAGCAAGATGACAAAGCAGTCCTAGGAGGATAAAAGATATCACTCAATGGTCTTTCTTGTGCTATGTCTTTTAATTCAAGCTTGGGTTCTGGTTCGGGTTCTAAGCCAGGGTCGGGTTCACTCCTAAAAAGTCGGTGACTTTTAGGATTTCTAACCCAACCACTCATATAAATCCAACACCCTTACCCCAAAGTTCTTGTTTTTTTTTTTTTTTTGAGAGTCACAAATCAACAAAATGAATAATTAAACTAAAAACACTATTAAAACAGAAAATGAACAAAACTGAAAACAAAAACACAAACACAAAGAAACCAAAAGAAAATAAAAAATAAAAGTACACCTAAACACCCTAATTCTAAAAATAAAATTAAAACAGAAAATAAAACTCCTAAAATCAAAACTAAATAGACAAAAAATTCCACACAATCACAAAGGACATAAATATAATTTTTCCTAATTTTTTTCTGTCCCTGAATAATGCAGAAAAATGCAAACAGAATATTAATTCTAAAACTCACAGAAAAATATAAACAACTCCCACAATTCCAGAAAAATTCACACACACTCTAAAAATTATGTTGAATCTAGGAAAAATATCAAAATAGCAGAAATAACACCAGAACAGTCCCAGAAAATTCAAACAGAATCTGAAAGTTGGTGAAAAATCTGCACTGTCAATATTTCCGGATTAGTTCAACCTTGAATTTTTCACTGCACATAAACCAAACTGATTAGCACTGATTATTTTTTTTAGCAGTAAACAACATCTAAGAATTGGAAATAAACTAATCTTAACAAAAACAAAAATCGAAATCAAAATATACTAAATTCAAAAATAAAACTAAACTAAACTATTAAAACAAAAATTACGACTCAACTAAAACTAAAAACGAAAATGACTCTAACGACTCTAATAATTAAACTACGACTTGAGGAAACCCAAAATCACAACGCCATCCCCGGCAACGGCGCCAAAAACTTGTGAATTTTTCTGCAAGCATACAGTTTATCGCCGTAATACTAACGGGTGTCGTCCTCAGGGATGGATGCGAAATTTAGTTACTAAGTCGTATACGCTAACCCAATATCAAAATTAAGCCAAATTACGATGAGCTAATTATCAAATAGTTATGTTAAATATGAAACTAAACTATTTAGTAATTAAATTCAGCACTAATTACTAACCAATTTATAAAACAGAAAGCAATACCAAGGTAAGCAAAAATGGTCCAACACGATTAACATATCAAAAGATGAAGCAACCAACAAGAAGCAAAGTAAGAAAATGGAACCCAGTTTGGAAACAAATTAGAGTAGAAACAAAGGGACGACAACAGGATCAACAATAGAAATCAAACTCAAATCAATCTTCTCTCCAGTTGATAAACCCAGATGCCCAAAGAGCCAGACTCACGGTAGTAATCATATACCCAAAATAGATAGGAAGCAAACTCGAATCAAACAATGCACATTCCAAACGGGAACCCAAATGGAATATTATCGCAAGCCGAAACCCAAAAATAACTATTTAACACACGAATTCAACAAACCCAGATTCAATAACATCAAATTTGCGAAACTAGAAATTGGATTCGAAACTTAAAAATAATAAAAACATAAATTTAAGCTAAGAACTCCACTACTGCTCTCTCCTCTGTTTTTCTTTTGCGGCCCCCTTTAATGGCCCCCAACAACACGGTTCTCCTCGTCCTCTGATTGTCCTCAATTATTTCTTCTAACCGTCGCATTGATGCTAATGATGATGGGAACGATGTGTAACTGCTGAAGATGTGATGAGGAGGAGGAATGAAGAGAGAGAAAGAGAAAGCGATGGGAAGAAAAAGAGCCGTGAGCTGCCCCTGTTTTGCCCTGATTCTCTTATTTTCGCGGTTGGAACTGACGAGAGGAAGAAGAAGAGATGGGGAATGGGTAATGAGTGAAATAATGATGCAATAATGGAGGAAGATGAAAGGTTGAAAGGGGGGGCATGATGCTCTGTTTTTTTTTCTTTCGGTTTTACTGGGCTGCGTGGGATGAGGGAGGACCGAAGAAGGAGTACAACCATGTGGGGAGGAGGGCGAAGAAGATCATGTGCCTAGCACATGCATTCATTTGTCTGAGGAAGCAGGTTGGACCGGGAGGGAGGGGCTACGCTTGGGCCAGTGAAAAGGAAACAGAAGCGGCCCAAGAGAAAGAAAGAGAGAGAAGCGAAAGGAAGAGGAGGAAACCGGCTACTGGGCCAAGGAGAAAAACAAAAAAGGGGGGGGGGGGGGAAAAAAACGGCTGGTCCCAGCACACAATAGAAGTTGGGCTTTGGGTTCTGCTGGGCCGATCCTTCTTCTTCCTCTTCCAATCAATTGCTTGTTATGACCCAATCCAATTTTTGATGCAATTTTCTCTCTTTTTCTTCAAGTAATTTATTTATTCTTTAGATGTCTCAAATTCCTACAAAATACATAAAACTAATATTAAAATCATAATTTCATAATGTATTTTGGGCAAATATTAGGTAATAAAAGGTATTAAAATGTCAAAATTTTAGGTTCAACAGTTAAACTCGAAAAACAAATCAAAAAAGGTGAAGAGGCTAGTTCAAGATCTAAAACCACAAATCAAAACCCATGATGACTAATTCCACATCTTGAACAATGAATCTAAATCCATGGTTAATTCAAGAACTGAAACCCAAAAACAAACAAAATTGAAAAAGAGAAAACGGCTGGAACTTACCTCGACGACGGCGGTTGGCGGCGACAGGTCGGCAGAAGATGGCGAATGGGCGGCGCCGATGACTCGTCTGCCTAGGGTTTTTGTGGGTGAGAGAGTGCAAGTGAAAATGGTGAAGGAGAACAACGCATAATTCACGTAAAATGACTGGGAAATGAAATAATAATATTTTTCTTTTTTAAACAAATATTAAGGGGTTCAAAACTTGATACCCTCGTACCTCCAAGTGGGGGTTTCACGACTTCAAGTTCCATTCCCAATAATTCTAAAGTACATATTCATGTGTCATGCTCATTACATATCTATATAAGATACATAAAATACTTGGGCTAAGCTCCTGTTTCATTTCCCCCAACCCAACAAACATTTTTGTAATTCTCCCAACCCATCCGAATAGAAAACGACACATTATAGGAAGCAAAAGGTACACGATAGACAAGAAAATATACACTATAAGTAAGAAAAGATACATTGCAGGATAGGGGTGTTCATGGTTCGGGTACCTGAACCAAAAGAGCTTTCGGTTCGGGTGCCCAAAATTTCGGGATGGATGAATGGCAAACCGTATCCGAACCGAAAATTATCTGGTACACAATTTCGGGTACCCAATAATTTTGGTTCGGGTTCTTGGTTACCCAATTACTCAATTTTTGTAAACTTCTTTTTTTGGCAAACAATTGTGTTGTATTTTACCCAGTTATGGCTTGTACTCAACCGGGGCATCAGGCGATGATTATGGTATTCTTGCAGAGAGTATTGGGAATGGGAGGGTCTTCTTTGCCGGAGAGGCAACCAACAGACAGTACCTTGCCACTATGCATGGGGCCTTCCTAAGTGGAATGAGGGAGGCTGCCAATATATTAAAAATAGCCAAGAGGAGGTCATCGGTTCCAGCTAATAACGCAGAAGATGTTAGCTCAGAAAAAAGTGAGGATCTGAGTCAATTGCTTCTAAATCCAGACATGAAACTTGGAAACTTATCTATTCTGTTGATAACGCAGAAGATAGTGAGGATCTGAGGTCCGTCGACCCGTCGACGGTCGAGAGGAAGAGAGAGTCAGAGAGAGATCTGAGACTGAGAGATACAGACGAGATTGACCTGAATCGAGAGTGGCCGACGAACACTAGTCGAGCTCCGGGCAACAGCAGAGGCCGGTGACTGCTGACTGGTAAGGCTCAGGCTACGGCTGGTGAGGTTTCTTCTTTGCTAGTTCGCTTGAGACTCTGAGTTCTCAGGGGCAGGGTTGAGGGCTCCGACTTCGCGAGAGAGACAGAGAGTTTAAGGCTTTTCGCAAATTATTGCATAGCCAAGGCAATTCGCCCAACCAAACGACACAATGGCACAACTGACATCAGTACAACACAACCCTTTGTTTTACAAAATTAGTATATATATAAATCGGGTTTTCGGGTACCCGAAGTTGTAAAACAGTCGATCCATACCCGAACCAAATATTTGAAAAAATTAATGGTTCAGGTACCCGAACTGAATTTTTTCAATTTTTCGGTTCGGATACCCGAATTTTCGGGTCGGGTATCGGATTTTTGGGTCGGGTTTTTGGTTTTGGATATTTTTGAACACCCCTATTACAGGAAACCAATAGTATACTGCAGGATGGAAAAGATACATTGTAAAAGAGAAAAGATACACTACTGCAGAAAAAAAAGACATACTACAATATTTGGAGCGCGCTTCGACGACACGACTTCAGGGTGTGTACCATGCTAGATACATGCATTTTTATTTAAGAATTTCCCGTTCCCTAATATGGGGAGGGAACTTGAAACCTATGATATCAAATTTCTTTCCTTTAGAACTCTGGCCAAACAATAAAGAAAGGAACTGGAACTCTCAGGTTCAAGTTCCATTCATGTTTCCCTTACCAAATAGGCCTTTATTTGTTTGGTTAATTATCTTACTTATATAATCAGTATACTCAATGGATGATGCAAGATTACTTTTGTGTAATCACCAAAATGGGATGGATTAACATTTGGATGCTTATATATCCAATTCAAATGTATCTCCTTATCAAGCGTGCTAGAATAGGTAGGGATTGCTTTCACGAAAGGAAAGAAGCCTACTAGCCTTTGTAAAGAGAAAACTAGTAGTTATAGGAATCTAATGTATACTCAAAAACTGACTCCTAGGTAAGAAAGTAACTTAGGCCAAATCATGCTTGTGTCTTAGACCAAAAACTAAATCCCAAACAAAATATATTCTGATTCTCCAATAACTAGTATCTTAGCTACAACAACCTTATTGAAGATTAAAACTTATAAATAGAAGACTTATTTGATGGATGGAGAATGCAACACACTACACAAAAGATATTAAGAGCTAAATTCTTAGGTTTATTCTCAAGATTGTGTTGCAAATCAATTGTAATCCTTGCAGTCATTGAAATCCTTGACCAAAGAGCATTGAGAGTTTTTGTGCAAACAAGAGGGTCAACAAGTGTGTCATCCTCCCTAAGAAGATGGGAATGAATGCAGTTTACTAACTCCATATATCTACAATTACATTTTTCATGTAGAACCGGGCCTAGTCTATCGTTTCCCGTTGTGCATAAGTATTATCAAGTGAGATTGTATTTTAAAGACTTCAGGTATGTTCATTGCCTATATATTTAGAAATCAGCATATATTTATCAAAATTATAATGTTTGGGAAGTACATCAATGAATCAGTTCAATCAGTGATTTGTCACATAATTAGTGTCCTCATCAGTTATCAGTTATCAATTACTCGCTTGGCTTCAGGTCAGGTCCCCCGATTGGCTTGGCAAGTGTACACCTATCCATAGATAGTAACAGTAACAAGGGGTTCACTATCAGATAATAACTAGCAATTGCAGTTTACATTCCTCTTACTCATTGTTTTAACTTAAAATGAAATGTAAAGCGGGCGCCCAACCAATTTATGCAGAGATCTTTTAGCAATACAAGAATGTATACACTGAGCTTCGGCTCAAAGTTTAAAATATTTTTCATGTTTTGTTTTAGGCAAATGCTCACTGAATTGCCCTCATGCTAGCAAACCAGCTGAAGAAAATAAGTTGAGTAAGGGAATCTGGATAGATCAACAGTAACATAGTGCATGCATATTTTGAAGTTGTGTTTTGAAATTTTCAGTGGATGGAAGTGTAGATTATATGATGAATTGTTTTACTTTGGTGTGTAAACCTTAAGTTGGTTAACAGTTGACTGTATATGAGTTGATCATATATGAAAGTGTATGGTTGAAGCCATGCCTAACTATGTTATTTCTAGTACACATGCTTCAAGCTTTGTCCTTTTGGAGGGCGGTAACGCCCCGTTCATTGGATTTATCAGTTGTCATTGAGGGAATCAGAATAGTGATCCTCAACCATCACTAGCCAAGCATCCCCAGTTGAGATTCACGCATTCTAGACTTTTGCCCGCATTCCATCGGTTCCTCTGTAGCGTACTTCCACCAACCACAAAACACGCGTTGGACCGCCTGAGCCTGCATTCCCCATCTTTTGTCATATCCGTTCTCAAAACACAAGGTTTGACACTTGCTAGCTGAATCCCACGCCTCGTTTCAACCCCATGTAAAAAAAAAAAGATCAAGTAGCCTGGGTTCTTTCACTATTATGGAGGTGGTTATGGCGGTTGGGGGGGGGGTTGATCTGCCATTGGAGAGGGAGGAGAGTTTGAGGGGGTTGAGATGGCTATTAGACAAGAGAGAGATTGACATGGAAGATGAATGAGAGGTTTGAGAGGGAGCAGAGGGACGGTGGCTAGATGTGGTTGGTGAGTGGATTTATTACAATGAAGAGAGAGAATGAATGGGGAGAGAGGATCAATCCACGATTTTGGTTGTTAGACAATTCTTTTCTGATTTAATTTAGCTATTTTACCTATAGATTCTACCCCCCGGGGGGGCGCGCCAGAATGTAGTTAGTTTCATTTAATTTAAGTTTTTTAATGGGAGAGAGAAAGTTAGTGAGGCTTGATTTGATGGGCATATTTCTTAACTTAATTTAATAATTTTTTCACATGGTATTGTTCTATTTTTTGGAAAATAACGAATATGATTAGAAGTTCTAGGCATAAATAACAATACAAAATAAAAAGAATGAAATTAATTAAATATGTGACTGTTATGTATTTTTTTTTTGGTTGATCCTTTGTGTTGTGATTTTTATTTGTCTAATCAAATTTTCGGTATGCATTGTTTTCGGAATCCTACTGTATTATTTTTTTTTATGTCAAACTTGTATATTTTATTAGTATTTAATCGAATTGTACTTTCTATTATATCTTTTTGGCTAGTGCAACCGTTTGAAAATAAATGCTATTTTACATGTTTAGCCGATAAAATTAAGTAATCAATCTTTTATAAATAAATTTATATAAATAAATATGAATAGATGTGTTTTGTGTTATATGTCATTGAAAGATAGTTAGCTTATTCAAGTTAATTTAATTGATACATCTCATGCTCTTATATGGTTACTTAATTTACATATTAGTTATAGTTTTTATGCTTAAATGTTCCTAGGCAAAGGTATATATGCTCTGACTGCTTAACATTATCAACTTGTCTCATTAATTGGCTAGTACAATTACATGATTAAGTGAATTAATTTTTTTTACTATTACTTTGGGTTTTATGATAGCATGTATATGTGATGTTGATAAATTAAATTTGTTCTTATTTGTATTAACTTTATTATGTAGACAAAGAAAGTATTAACATAAATAAAGTATTGATATATATTTGTTGTAAATCTGCCCCACGATTTGGAAAATATACATATGACCATTTTGCAAAAGTCTTCTATGACCAAAAATACTCATCCTTTGTATAACCTATGATCATGTCTTTGTCAAACTATATATGTAAACTTCAGATCAGTTCTCTCCATTTTCTTAACTTCCTACTACGTTTAGCAATATAATCTAACCTACATGGAACCTCTAACTTGATCAATTCACTAATTTGCTGTACTTCCTCATTTTTCTTCTTAAATTGTCTACAGTTTCTTTCCTTCCATATACGATACTTTAGTGCTTTATATCATGCGTAAATAAGTTGTCTTTTCCCTTCTCCAATGTCCCTGTTGTAGCTCATTGTGTAGTTGCTATAGGCTTTCTACCTGAATATTAATTCGAAGCTCTTGAAAAACTTGGTCTCTTACTGAGGTCATGAATGAACATGTCAAGAAAATGTGATGTATATCCTCTTGGGCCTCATTACACAACTCACAATTCATCTCAACTTCAGGCTTCAATTTTTGAATTCTGTGCTTGGTTAGTAATCTGGTGAGCATCAACAAGCAAAATATGATTGCATGCTTCAGTATGTTTACTTTATTCCACACCATTCTTTGCCAACTCTATGATAGGGCCGCAAGCGCAGGGTGGCATTGAGCAAAATCAAGGCCGTCTCCCACAAGGACTAGGTCAATCTACTAGGTTTTATTCCCTCAAGATAGGCTAAGCGGATTAAAATTTGAGATTGAAAGTAAATTAATCTACTATCTAATCTAGTGGATAAACAATCACAAAATTATACAAAACAATCTCTCAATTCATGTATCAATCAAGTACTTCATCCTCAATGGATTGTTTTAAAATTGACAATCGAAGTATCACAACGCTCTTTCAAGGTGAAGTGAAATACCTAAATCTGGCCAATTACCCTTTCTCAAGGGCTCCTAATTTGTTTAGGTTCATTAAGCATATGATTATCAAATTCGTGGTTTCTCAATTGGTGTAGCTTTCATGAGACTCCACACAATCAAATCAAATTCTAGGGTTCCAGTATCAAATTTCACATTTCAGTTCTTCAGTCAATACCTAAAAAGCATGCATGAAATTGATCAAATTTCTCACAAGACAATAAACATCTAAGATTTAATAAAATAAGTCAATAGATTCGAAAATACCAAGGAGATCAACACAAGATTTAGAAAATTAACAAGTATTTGCATAAATCCAACATCAAAGCAACAAAAGCTAATACATATTACAAACGTCAATCCTAAAATGAGAAAAAGAAGAAAAAAGAAAAGAAGAGAAATGCTCAGCCAAAGAATGCGCTTGAATCCGTCGATTGCAAACCCAACACGGAATCCTTGCAAGATATCCACTTCAATTCACTCTCTCCCCCTCTAATCTAATCTAAATCCTAATATAAACGGTAAATGTGAAAGTGGATGGGATGACATGATGAATGATGGCTGAAAATAGGTTTTTATCACGGAAAACTCATTAGCCGAACATCAAAATGCTAGAAATCGAACAACTGCGAAGAAAACTAGCAGGCTCAGGGAAAGGGTGCAACCATAGTCAGACTGTGGGGCACACCACGGGCTGTGCTCCCCACCATAGCCTGGCCATGGTGCCCACTGGGTGGGTCATGCTCTCTTGTTTGCTTTGCTGCTTCTTTCTGGATCCTCCTGAACCGTGATGCTCGCCACGATGCATCTTGTTGGGTGTCTTTGGACCTCTTGTGCTACATTATTTGATCCATAAAACCTCAAAATCATCATTCTGCTCAAATAACTTGGCTCACAAAGTCAAAATCTACAAACACTCTCAAACCAATCGAAACCAAGCGCAATAGTAGAAATAAGGGCATAAAACATACAATTAATCGCACTAATGCCATAAAATGACTCTTAAACACTCATGAAATCCTATGCAAATATGACATTCATCACTCCACTAGTTGATCCCTCCTCTTAGCCAAATATAACCACTTTTGATGAAATAACCACCACATTAGGAGGCTTTCCACCACCAATCATACCTAAATCTTTCTTTTATTTTCTCCTTTACTCTATAAAGCTTCTTTCAGAGTAAGCATCTCTCTTTGAAGCTGCAATTCCCACCAATTGTAAGTTCTCAAATAATGTTCATGAAATCACTTGACCCTCAAATTGTCTTTCTTTATCAGCCGCATCTCATATGTGTTTAGCAATCGGAGAAGTATTCTAGGCTAATAGATTCTTGAGTTCCAAACCGCCATTTTTCTTCAGTATGCAAACTGCACTACATCCCTCAAGGAAATTCCGACGTACAACTTCAATTTCTTCGATAACAAGTACGGGGAGTGTAACTACTCTATAACTTAATAACTCCCATCAATACTGAGTTAATAAGCATAACCCTCCCACCATAAGAGAAATGCCTACTTCCTCATATCCTGATCTTTGCTGTAATTTTGTCAACTAGTCATTGACAACCAAATTTGGTTAGCCTAGCAGATGAAATAGGTACACCCCAAGATATCGAAATGGAAAGCCACCCTCAGCAAATCCTATGAGTTGCAGTAAAGATTTTTTTGTGATTTATATCTTTATTCCTCTTATGATTACTTGTGATTTTTCCTTGTTGACTTGTAGGCTTGATGTAGCAGCAAACTCTCAAGCCCTTCACTTTGACTTTGAATTGGCCTTTTATATGCTTTACAAAATAGCATCAATTTTGCTGCAAAAATAATATGCCAAAGTTGCAAATGCACACTTAGGATAGTAGCAGAAGTCCTGAGCTGTCTTTAGTTTTAGCAGGCAAGGTCACTATTCCATAGCCGGGATAAATAGGGGGGACATGGGATCCCCTTGGCGTACCCTTCTCCCTTCATGAAAGAAACCATATGTTTCTCCATTAAAACATAATGAATATCACACTAGACACACAAGTCATGATTGATCTTGTCATTTTATGAGGAAAGTGTAACCCGTATAATACTTCTTCCATAAATTCCCATTGTAGTGAATTGTACTTCTTGAGGGGAAGCCGACTTCTTACGGTAACCCTACGCTAATTCTGGACAAATGAGGACATTATGAACTAGCTTCTTACTTTGTACGAACGCACATTGACTCTTATCAACAATGGATGGCATCCATTCTTCCAATCTGGTGCAAATAAGTTTAGTAATGCCTTTATAAATCCATTACAACAAGATATTAGCCAAAACTCACTCGCCTTTTATGGATTTGTTACTTTACGAAGTAAACCACGTTTGTTATTTTAACTCAATTTCCCTGTTTGAAAGAATTCGAACACAACATCACATACCATACTCCTCACTTTGATCCAATTTACTTTAAAGAATCTACTGCTATACCTGTCTGGGCCTGGTGATTTACTTGTATGAATGGAAAAAGTGGCTTTCCTAATATCATCTATACTAAAAGGCATGCACATCATGCACCGCTGTTCGAGTGATAGAGCAGGACCTGCCTAAAACACACAAGTTAAACTTTTTACTTTGTTCTTTTGTTGCCTTCCCAACAATTTTTCATAGAAGCTACTAGAATATTTGCCACCTCTTCTTGCCCTTAATGGATGACCCTATTATCATCATGAAGTCTATAAATTTGCAGTTGTGATTTTCTTTGCTTGACTCTCATAAAGAGGAATTTTGTGCATTGGTCACCCATGGTAGTCCAATTAAGTTTACTTTGTAGCTTCATTAAACTCAACGAGGATGAAAGTGCATCTTGATAGTTCTTCCACAGGACTTGCTCTTAAGCTTGTAACTCTGTATTTAAAGGATTCTATAATAGGTTCATTTGCACTGCATTCAACTCCAGCCTGGCTATATCACACCTAGTATGTATGTCCTTGAACTTATCTTTATTGGGCCTCTTCAAAGATTTCTTCATATATTTCAAAAAACTCACTAGCTTATACATACCACTCCCTTTATAATCCCGTTTTAAAGAAAATCCAAGATGGCTTGGAAATTACCATCTTCTATAAAGGCTTCCTTTGTTCAACTTTATTGTGCCCATAAAGGCTTCCTTTGTTCAACTTTATTGTGTCCATGTACAAATGAAAGGAAGAAATTCTCATTTAAAATTATCTTCAAACACACAACCATTTGATTAAAACTACTAACAATACTAATGTCATCCTCCTGTCTCCTCCATACTACCTATATGCATTTCTAAGGATGATAGTCATTGTTATTATAACTACCCCACCCTGGGAAACAGTTATTATAAACCTGCATGACATTTTATTCTCTAACCTTTGTCTCCAACATTCCTTGTAACCCTACTTTGTTGACCGAGATGAACTTTTTCAAGTCCTCTTGCTTATTAAGATTGTTGAGTCCTCTAATGTTCCAACTAATGATGGTCATTGTGGGGGTTCTCCAACATTGCTACCTATTGCAACCTCCTCATCAATATTTAATGCCTCAAAAGAATTGGAACATTCTACCACTTCTTATCTATTGACTCCTTTGTTTGTTGCATGGTCACATGTGCTACCTTTTTGCCAGAGACTTGGACAAATCCCCCTTGCTATGTTTCTTATTCCTCTTGCCTCTAAACTGGTCTCCAAACTTTTAGGACCCCTTGTTTCTTCTTGCATTCATTTGTACTATATCCAAAAAAAATTGCAATAGGAACATTTGATAAGCCTCCACTCATACTTGACCTCTTGTTGCATCAGGATTCTATGTTCATTTACGAATTCACCACATCTAAAAAGTTTCCATCAATTAGAAGCATGGAAAAATGCATTTTATCCTTGTTCCTTTAAGCTATGTCTTAATTGATTTGTCAATATTGCTTCCCAGTTTGTTGAAGCTACTGGCAATCAAGTATTTCATGTCCAACTATGGAAATTTTACCCAAATTGGCAGTTGTTGTAGACCATTTCTATCTAATTTCAAATTTGGAGACCATGCCCAAACCATCACAAGTTTTTTGTCAAAGAAAAATTTCCTTACATACTGTGTCTTTATACTCAGTGGAATCAAATCGAACCATGAAAAAGACCCTCATGTTAGTCCATAATATGTTCTATATCATAATTTTGCCCTAACTCTCTTAAGATATCCTTCCATTATAAAAAAAAAAAGGTGGATTGAAGCTCACAATATAGCAAACCATAACATTCCTCCAAAATTCAATTTTGCTTAAACATCTTCTATTCCAATTTGAGCGTATTTTGTTCCATTGATTTCAAAGCATAGAATGTAATGTAACTCTTCCCCCTAACAATCAATGCATAAGTTTCAGCTTTACCTGGATAAGTACCTGCTCTATCATCTTCCCCAAAATTCTTCCCCAATGGCGAGCCCACTAGATTCGTCAGTGCATCTGGGTTCGCTTGTTTGGGGATAAGAACCCCAATCACCAAATTATTGTTTGCAAGAATCCTTGTATTTTCCTCATTCTACGATCCTGTTGTTGGAGGAGTTTGAGATCGATCATCAGTAATTTTCTGGGACACCCACTTTTTGCTTTTCTCATCATCAGTAAGAGAGAGCTCTGGCTCCTAGCTTTTTTAGTCAAAAGCTTTTTCATATGATTAATTTTATAACTACTTAATTTTGATGTTTCTTATTGAGTGCCAATACAACCTTTTGTTTGTTTGCACTACAAATTTTGATATTGGTTGAAGAAAATAATTATACTATTAAGATGCACATCAATAGGGAGTGCTGATTATATTTTCTTATGAACTGGTTAGCGACTTTCTTGGTCAGGATCTTTGAATGAGTACTTTTGTCGAAGAGAAACTTGTTTGCTAGTTTCACTTGTATGTTTGGACTGGTTCTTTTTTCATTGCTTACTAGGAACGTATAGGCAAATTACTCCACATGACTTGTTACATATGTTCATTTCTCAATATGAGACCTTGTTTCTTCTTTTATACAATCTATGTTCATGTGGTAAATTTAACTGCTTAATATAACTAGCCTCCTTTGATAAACTATTTTCCTTTATAAGAATCTTTGTCTACTTTTATTGGGACTGAGATTTTTGGGTTCATAAATGAATAGCTAAAATATTACTTATTCCTTATAGAAATATCTACAATCCACCACTGTACGACTAGAGGATATCAAAGTAAGGAGGCAAGATGTAGAGCAGTAGCTGTCCAGTTGTTTATTTCTTGAGGAACTGAGGGAGACAATTAGGAGGCATGAGCAATGCAAATGGCAAGAAACAAGAGGTGTTCATGACCACTACAAAAAAATTGGTTTTTTTGTAGTAGCAAATTGTGCTGTATTGTGCTCAAATCTTCATCTATCTGCCGATTCATGATACATGAATAGGAAAAATACAGGGCGGGGTAGGATATATGAGTTAGAAAAAATCCGGATCAAACCCCTGACTTTAAACCTTAAGTCAATTTATTTTGGCAAAATAAATGGGCCAAATTATCCGAACTCTTTGCTTTGTATTTTATTTAGGGTTAAGTCTGACGGGGATAATATTCTACCACTAGCAATTCATTTATTTTTAAACCGACTCACTTACTATCTATTATTTGATTGACTAATCCTTTATATGGGAATGGGTGAAGGGTCAAATGTGTAATAACCTTTTGTAGCATTTGAAAAGTTGCCCGAGACTACCACAATTACCTTGTTACAAAAGCCTTCTATGGCAAATTTATAATGACCACAAATTGTACAGCCTTTAAGGAAAATTTAAGATTGCCATAAATTTTTTTTCGGGTAAAAGGTAAGACTGTATTACTAATCACCAAAAAATATGTATGTCAGTTTAAAGACCTGGGCATATCCCAGTCATACATTTTTCAATCTCTACTGCCTCTTAATATGCTAAGATACATCCTTCCACAATCTTTTGGACATAAAAAATGATTCTATAGGTCGTTTGGTGTCTTCTTCAATCATACTAGCTATTGTCTTCAATTATAGCAAGAAGTAAATAAACTTTGGCCTCGGCCTTTTTGCTGCCTTGGATATGCCAAGTTTCCCACTCATGATAATTCTGATTCCATACTGGTGTAGCAACTCTATAAGCAATTATTTACACAGTTCATTTATGAACTTGCATTAGAAAAACAGGTAAGTCTCTTATTCATTTTGTTCCTAATATATAATGCATTCAAATTGGCAATCCATTCCTATCCCAATTAGCCTTTCACAGGTTAGTAATCTACCATGAAGTTGAGGTTAGAATAGATACAAGCACTTTGGTATCTTTAGAGTATGCCATATAATGTGATACAAGTTAGTTTTCGTGCTTTAGGCCTAAGCATGTCATAACTAGATTTGGTGGTGTAGTTACCAATAGGGTGTAACAGCCATTGACCAGTGTTTATATAAACCCCATCTTGAATAATATCCCTAAATAGCATAGTTTTCTCAGTACCGGCTACTTTTAGCGGTTGGTTTGTAGTGCGAGATAGAAATATCTTTCAAATAATAATGGGCACCCATTTAATCCAAACAAGGTCATCTTTGCTATCTATTTGGTAGCTTAACTACCACTGCTTTGTTCCAAGTATTGGCGTCTCTTAGAGTTAGCACTAGCATTCCGAATGTGATTCCTACATAGCTGGTTTACTTCCTTAAGGACTCCCTCAGTAATAATAAATATTTGACTTCAGTACATTATAATATTGAGAAGTACTAAGTTAACTAATTGAACTCATGTTGCATAAGTAAGCTTCTTTACATGTCATGCCCTTGTCTGAGCTACCATCTTTTCAACTAATTGATAAACTTCTCTTTTGGTCAATCTCTAAAGTTTTTCAGGTAGTCCCAGGTATCTACAAGGCAATTTGCCTCACATGAAACCTATCACCTAGTAGTTGTGGTGCTCAATGATCCTCAATTTCAGCTATGACTAATTTTGCTTTAGTTAGATTTATCCCCAATCCAGTACACTTAGAAAAATGAGAAGAAAGGCATCTATTAAACATTTACCCCCTCTCGAAATTAGCTTTGCAAAAGATAAGCAAGTCATCATCAAAACTAAGTGAGCGCAACTTTAAGTCTTTCTATCCAGGCTGGTAACTAAAACCTTATTGATCTCTAAGACCCTCAAAGCGCGGATGAGATATTCCATTACTAGTACAAAGAGTAGAGGGGACATGGCCACATGGGATTCCTTTGTCTTAACC
>JACYFF010019584.1:81541051-81560536 GCA_017589665.1 Selenicereus undatus
CCTATTACTGCCAAGGAAGCCATACGTTTCACCATTCAATTTAATATAAAACTTGGCAGTTATGATGTAAACCATCATAAGTCTCACAACATGGGAGGAAAACCATAATGGAGCAATAATTATTTAAGACATCTCTAATTTACTACATCACGGGCCTTCCTTAGATCCATTTTGATTATCTACCTCGAAGATATATTTTTCTTATGATATATCTTTACTAGATTTTCACAAATAAGTACGTTATGTAAAATGAACCCACGAGCAACAAAAGCTCCTTGAGAACTGTCAACAAGCCATGGCAGAGTGAACTTTTATTCCCTTATAAAGAACTTTGGTGATGCATTTATAGATCCTATTGCAACAAGTAATAGCTCTAATGTGGTGTTAAGTGTAGTAGGATTCTCCACCTTTGGCACAATTGCAAGTGTAGGTGGTATTAACTTAAGTAAGTAGTTTTCTAGAAAATAATAACTCCCTAACAACATTGTTTACATGATGATAAGTGACATCCCCAATGTTACTAAGAATCTGACTGCCATACCCATTTGACCCAAGGCCTTTAGAATTTCCAGTGTTTAACTTGGCAAGTTTCGCTTTAGCTTCCATGATAGGTTGTAGTTAGTGCAAAATTCATTGGGTAATTTAGGAACAATCCTTTAATTTGCGATTTTTTTTCATTTAACTATTTCTTATTTAATTAATCGATCAATTTGCTATCGGACACCCTATAGTGTATGAGACAATTATATGCATTTCAATTAGGATTATTGCTGGGCTATAAGACAATTGAATGAAGGGTTATCACTCAATGTTGTAGTGCCAAAAAACTAAGTCAAGTAGTGAACTAAAATATTCTAAATGTTCGTTTGGTTAAAGGTGAGATCTCCACTTTATGTTTTCAAAGCTTTAACCACATTTTGGTAATGTATGTTCTCTACATGTGTAAAGAAAAGTTCAGAACACTTATCACTAAGTTGTAGCTAGTCTTCTTTGGCTTTTTGTTGAAGAAAGCTTCTTTCATCTTGAAGATGAAATTACACCCACTCTAGAGTTTTTTTTCGTGCTTATAGAGTTTAGTATTTAGAGGGTTTGCAAAGAACGTAGTTTGGATGTCATGTAATTGCTATTGGACAACCGCCATATTATGATGTACATTCCCAAACCTAGTCTTATTCAGCTTCCTTAAATAGGGCTTGAGAGTGTTTAGCCTAGTAACCAATTTAAACATGCTGGAGCAACTACTTGCATCCTCCAAGTTTGTTTAACGAGGTGTAAGAACCTTGGGGATGTTACCTACATGTTAAAGAATTTAAATTGACACTTTCTCTTTACTTATACATTGGTCAAATGCAATAAAAAGGGGAAATGGTTAGAGATATCTTCAGGAAGGACTTCATAAATTGGTGGAGGGTAAGCCAATGTAGCTGCATCATTCTTCAAAACTCTATCCAGCCGAGAGGAGACTCTTGTGCTTCCTGGCTCGTTGCTTTAAGTGAATTTAGAACCAACATGTCTAATTTGTTGCAGATGACAGTCATCTATATTAGTAAGAAATTTCAGCAAAGGAAACTTGGTCTCCTCCAAGTCTTTCATTGATTCTTAAAAGACTATTAAAATCTCCCCCTATGATCCATGGGTCATGTAAGTGTTGACTAATGTTATATATAAGGACACTTCCACTACAGGCATGTTTGATGAAGGGTTTTTTGGCCTCAAAAAGAAATTTTTGTGCTAATTAGCTATTTGACCATGGTCAAAAAGTTCTTTAGAGTGTTTAGTTAACTAGCTTTTTGGATTAGCTTTTTCAACCCAAAAAGCTAATTTGTAAAAAACTCTTTGAATGGGCTTTTTCAAAGAGTTTTTTACTATTCACCACTATAATTACCATATTACCCTATAATTGTTGACAATTATATTCAATAGAATAAAGTAATTTTGTCACTTTATTTATTTATTTTTATAGGAGTTCTTTTTTATTTTCCTCATCATTCTTCTACTTTAATAGTTATTTTATGGGTTGGATTGAAATAAACAACTTTTCCTTTTTTAGGGCATTGAAGCTCTTACCTACTTTGAACATTAAGGATAGTGATCGGATGTCTCATTTTTTTTTGCGAAAAGACTTTAACTTTAACGTGTTCTTCAATTTAACATATAATTTATGTTAATTACTCCAACATAATGAATAAAAATTCTTATGTCACATAATTTTCTATAATTTTAATAAAAATTATTTTTTTCTAACAAAAATATTGTGATAAAAATTAATAAAAACCAAATTTAGGTGAAGGTATAAATTTAAGTTTATATATCACACAATTCATAATTCATAATTTTTAATTCATATTGAAAAGAAAAATAAATACGCAATTAAAACAATTGTGCTATTAAAAAGTATTGATATTATGTTATGGGCATAAGTAAAATTTTAACAAATGACTTTGTTAGAAACAACTAATTTCACCAAACACTTTTTCTAGAAACAGCTAATGCAATCAGCTAAGTCAAACAGCTAATACAATCAGCTAACAGCTAACAACTAATACAATCAGCTAACAGCTAATAGCTAGTTGCCAAACAGGGCATATGTCTTACTTTCCTCAAGATCAATATCATCATATAGGGTTGTGATAAGATACTTCTTCCTACCACCATTAACATAGGAAATGTGTTTGAATTGTCAATGAGCCTTCAAAATCTCCACAACCCCCCTAGAAGGGTTCCAAGGTGCCCAAATCTTATTTGTGGCCTTACTAGTGGCATTGGTAATAACAAGCCAATTTCTATGCACTCTCAAATGGATCTCCCTTTCCTTAGTATGCGTAGCTTTTGTTTCAATTGGAACAAGTATGTTACATTTGTTCTATTGGAGGAAGTTTGTGACTACTTCTTGTTTGTATGGGCTACTGAAATCCCACATATTTAAGAAATAACGACTATCCATTATCTTTAGACAAGCTTACATAATTATTTGATAACACAATGCCAATATGTGGGGTTGTATATAGCATCTTACCCGAAGTTACCGTATTAGATTGCATAATAAGATCAAAAATAGCTACTACCTAAGAGTCATTTTCCATTGAAATGTAATGGCCTCGTCAATCCAGGTTATCAAATTCCTTCTCCCTCTCTTGATGTCAGGGCTGTATGGGTTATATCACCTCCTTTTCAATGAATATTTGTGTAAACTTGGTTCTAGTTTTAGTTTGGGCGGCTTTATCCATTACTAGGGGTCACCAAGCAATCTGCTAATCTTGATCCCTCCTTACTGCAATATCTAAAATCTAGATCCGAAGAGATTTCTATACAAGCATTTTAGCCAGTTAATCTTTATGTACTCCCTATCTAATTGCCCATGGCCTCATGATAAGGTGTTTCTTACCAAAGTAGATAAAAATGTACTTCAAGACATCATGATGATTCAACAAGGAGTGGAGACGAATAATGAAAACACCATTTGGGTTAGTAACCATTCTCTCGTATCCTTTGGATCGACAAATTCTACAGTAAAATCCCTCCATGACTTGTATGGGCAGCTTAGCACCAAGCACACAACAAGCAATAGAAGAACTCCAAAACTCAACCTCATTCTTAATGTCATCTTTGTCACCATTGTATACCAAGGGAGGGACGAAGTCTAATTTCAACCCTTAATTAGGGTTAGATGCAGCTATGATATAGGATGTAAAGAGGGTTTTTAGTTTTTTGTTATGTGTTCTTTGCCATTGACGAAACACACTGATCTTTCTCTCTCTGCATCTTTTTCTACATTTCATCTCACCCGTCTAATTTTTTTATTACCACAAATCATTGATTGCTGCACTATCTCATAATTTGTGACAAAGTTGACCTACCATGGAAAGTAATTTTGCTACAAAAGAATGATATTTTTGGGCAAAAAAATTTGCTGCACTATATTATGGTGGATGACACATTATTTTTGGCAATTTAGATTATCCTCAAGACATGTGTTTACATTATTATAATAATTGTATTGTAATTTGGCGATTCAAGCTACAATGAGATTTATTTGTAGTTAATAATTTAATAATATTCTCCAAATGTATCTTAATAACTGATATTAAAGAGACAAAGCCTTAGTATTAAAAGAAATTTTATTCATATATATCTTCACATACATGAAGTTCATTAACAATGTAGGTTGTGAAATGTTGACAATCGTACTTTGTTTATAACACCTAATTACAAAGAGATCTAGGATAACGCCATAAAGTATTCAAATTTGGGGAATAAAAAAAGAGATACCTTGTCCTAAGAAAGAGGGGGAGGGGGGATGACATATTTATAATCCTAAGTCTCATTACTCCAAATTAGTTGCCATATACATTATTAACCATAAGTATGGGATATCTACAACATAAATAAAAAAAACATATTAGACAAGCGTTAGTGGCTTAACAAAATACATGTAAAGAATATAATTTGTAAAACAATTTCAAGTATAAAATTGTTTGGTCTTCGTTAGAGCAGAAATTTAGACGAAGAACAAGGACTTTTTTTTGGGTCTTAGATCCTCTATTTCACTGGAGTCAAGTTACTGTTGAGCCGATAATGGATAGAGCTCTTCCATCACAGATTTTCTCCATTCACAAGACTCGAACCCAAGACTTTGCTTGAGGGGAACAAATGCCAAGCTACTTCAACCAACCTATGTTGGTAGATGAAGAACAAGGATTTGTTGTTGATGCTCATTAGTAAAAATATTATGTGATCCATAATGACAAGAATACATTAATACTAGTTTCTATTAAAAAGCGAAGCCTCTATCTTATTGTAGTTTATGTGCTGAGTTGGTTATATGAACATAAACACCAGTTGACCATGATAAGCTAAGGAATGAGGACATAATTTTGAGCTCGAGATAATCATATAGTTATTAGCTATATCATTTAAGATAATGCCATCCTAAATAATATAATCACTAGTAAGTGAAAGTTAGTACCTCAAGGAGCTAATTTTGTGTAGCACTTCAGCCACTCTACTCTGAACAACAACACAACACCTCCCAGTGTGAGTCCCACTTTCGTAGGGTTTGGGGAGATCTAGATGTAGGCAGTATTATCTTTACTAGCATCCCTACCCGTAAAAAGGCTGAATCCAAGAGACCTATAAAATAAGATTTTGTGAAAACATTTTATAGAAAAAGAATTTTGTGAAAACATTTACTAGAAAAAAACTAAGGATACATAGCAGGGAATGAACTAAGAAATACTAATAAATTAGGTATCCATAACTATGTAAACATAAGTACAACATAGAGGGGGAATGTGCTATACCTTAACAAATAGAGGTAGGCAAACAATTTCTCTTCTTAGATGTATGTATTACCTGCATACAATACAAAAAAACCACAACTAGACCTGCCCTACTGGAATCGGAAAACCACAACCGAATAAGATGGTCACCTCTCTACAATCCAAGATCCTAATCCTATCCCGTCATAGTCTCCTATCCTGAGCCATGTCCTCCGTCAATCCTACAACTTTCAAGTTCTCTATAATCATCTTGTCCATGCTCTTCTTTGGTCGTCCTCTCTCTCTTTAACCTTCGGGGATGTTAATCATCTCACATCTACTCACTGGAGCGCCCACACTCATTCTTTTCACATGGTCAAACTATCTGAGTCTTGTTTCTCTCATCTTATCTTCAATAGGAGTCACTTTAACTAAGTCTTTGATTACTCCATTCCTAATTCTATCCATTCTCATATAACCACACATCTACCTAATCATCCTCATCTCTGCTACCATCAACCTTTGAACCTATGTCTTTTTTATAGGCTAACACTTCGATCCATACAGTATAGTAAGTCTAACTACCATATAATTAGCTTTGCCTTTTAATCCTACAGGCATCCTCTTATCACACAACACACTTAAAGCATACCTCCATTTTTGCCAACCCACTTTTTTGTGTCGGTTAATATCTTCGTCAATATCCCTACTCTATTAAATGATCGAGTTTAGATATTTAAACTTCTCGACCTTTGGTATCGTCATCCCATCAATGGTGACTTCTCCCCCTCGTCTTTCCTTCCACTGAAACAACAATGTAGGTATTTAGTTTTCGATCTACTTACTCTAAAACCTCTAGACTCTAGTGTATGTGTCCATCACTTCAACTTGTCATTAACTCCCTCTTTGGTCTCATCAACAAGAACAATGTCATCTGCGAATAACATACAACATGGTAACTCATCTTGAATTCCTTTTGTACATAATTATAGTGAAAAGAAAAGGCCTTAAAGCAAAACCCTGATGCTGGCCTATACCAATGGAGAAGTCATTGGTAGCTCCTTCTGGCGTCCTAATACTTGTCCTACCTTCTCATAGATATCCTTAATAACTCGGATATACATAGGTGACACTTCTTTCTTTTCCAAGCATCTCCATAACATTTCACGCGGAACACTATCATATGCTTTTTCCAGGTCAATGAACATCATATGAAGATCTACCTTTTTATCTCTGTACAATCTCATGAGCCTTTTAACGAGGTAAATTGCCTCTACGGTTGACCTGCCAGGCATAAAACCAAATTGGTTCTCTAATATCGAAATATCCTTCTGCAACCTTCTCTCAATCACCCTCGCCCATAATTTCATAGTGTGACCGAATAACTTTATACCCTCATAATTATTATAATCTTGAATATCACATTTGGTCTTACACAATGGGATAACTGTATTAAACCTCCATTCTCTGGGCATCTTAGCAGTCCTAAAAATAGCATTGAAAAGCTCTGTTAGCCACTCTAATCCCTCTTCAGTCAAACACTTCCACAGGTATCTGGTCTGGTCCCTCTACCTTTCCATTGTCCTTCTACCTTCCCATTGGTCATCTTCTTTAGGGCCTCTTTAATCTCATCTTTGCTAATAGGTGCACACAATCGAGGATCAAGACACCTCTCACTACCCTCTCATTCCCTACTTCGAAAATCTTCCATCACGTCACCATTGAGGAGTTTTGAACAGTACGTTTGCCATATCTCCTTGATTTCTATATCCTCAGACAACACCTTACCATTTCATCTTTGATGCACCTCATGCCACCCAAATCCCTTGTTCTTCTTTCTTTAGCCCTCGCCAGTTTAAAGACTTCCTTCTCACCCTCTTTGGGCTCTAGTTTTTGATATAACCTATCATAAGCCATGCTCTTAGCTACAATAATAGCTTTCTTGGCTACTTTTTTCGCTGCTTTATATCTAACTCTACCAATCTCTTTCTCCTCATTCATTCCACTGTTCATGAAAGCAGCATATGCCTCCTTTTCTCATTGACTTTCTCCTTTACCTCCTCGTTCCACCACCAGGCTCCCATCATTTTGTTACCACTTTTCCTAGATGTCCACAGGATTTCTTTAGTCGACCTTCGAATGCATTCTGCCATTGCCTCCCACATTGTATCTGCATCCTCTACCTGCCTCCAAGCCCCTTCTTTAGTCATCCTCTCTGATAATTTCATAGTGTTATCCTTAGCAAGATACCAACACTTAACTCTAGGGTCCTCAACACTCCTCTTCTTCCACTTTGAACATTTGAACTCCACAACTAACACTAGCAACCTAAGCTGAGTTTCTAAATACTCACAAGGTATCATCTTACAATCCTTACATAACCTCCGATTATCTGCCCTAATCAGCAAGTAATCAATTTGAGTCTTTATGGAACCACTCTTAAAGGTCACTAAGTGGTACTCCTTCTTCTTAAAATAGAAGTTTACCACCAACAATTCATAGGCAATCGCAAAGTCCAGAACGGAAACTCCTCCATTGTTTCTCTCCCCAAAACCGAAACCTCCGTGAGCCGTATCATACTTGTCTGAGTCTTCACCAATATGGCCATTAAAGTCTCCTTCGATGAAAAGTTTTTCGCTCCAAAGTACATCCTGAATGACCATATCCAAATCCTCCCAAAATTGCTTCTTAATATCGTCCGGCAAACCTATTTAAGATGCATAAACACTAACTACATTTAGGATTTCTGATACCACCAATACCTTAATGGTCATAATTCGATTACTCTTATGCCTTCAACAATAAAGTCAACCAACTCCTTATCAACCAAAACACCAATTCCTTCCTAGCCGTGTTTGACCCCAAATACCATAGCTTATACCCATCAACTTTTATGGCTTTAGTCCCCACCTACTCAGTCTCTTGAATACATGCTATGCTAATCCTATGTCTATGAAAAGACTTAACTAATTCTATTAACTTACCAGTAAGAGACCCAATATCCCAAGATGCTACGCGCACCTTCCGAAACGTCACATCCCCCCTAACGCCATTTACCCTTGAAAGACTAGCTGAAGCTACTCCATTACTTGCACTAGCTAAAGCGACCAACACCCACCCCAGCAACACAATAATAATACTAGTGCTACTAATAATAAAATAACTTCGCACTGAAGAACAAAGATAAAGAAACCAAGAAGCTTCAAGACAAAGACAAAAGCACTCACTCCAAGATGCTGGCACCTACTCAAAAGGTAAATAAACCAACTTAAAAACAAATAGCCTACACAAAATCAATAGATAAAATGAATAAATAAATGAAAAACATCAACTTGGAAACAAAAAACTCCACACCCAAAGTGTAGACTTAAAATTAAAGGAATAATTAAAAGAACAATTACAATCAATTCTAAAAAAACAAAATAGATAGATAAGTAAAACGAAAAAGAGGCCCACAGTACTACCTTCCTAACTCAAACCGCAGCTATAAACATAGTCACCCTCCACCACTGGCAACTAAAATTAGAGCCTGAGACCCAAACTTAAATTAGACACCCCCACCACCCAACTAAATCCACACAGGAGCACTGCTCAGATCTACCTAGCCAACAAAGACAACAGATAAATGGTAAAATGGTAGTGATAATAAAGGATTGAAGGTGCGGAGAGCACAAACAGAAGGAAATAACCACTCAAAAAAAACGAAATCAATTATGGGAGAGACAGGGTAACAACCACCGACACCAAGTTACACCAGCGAGGAGTCCCAGCCAAAACGGAGACTCACTGGGGGCTTTCCAGCTTCTAAACCATGACACACAATCGCCCAGTCACAGTGGCTTGCAACCCGAGTCACGGACGGCTGCCGAGGGAACAGAACAGGGGGAAGGGATAGAGTATGGGAGGGCACCCTTGCCTGAGTGAGAGAACGGGAATCGTAAATCAAAGTCGGCACCCCCTGTGTCGGTTGCCACCTTCCACCGCTCGGCGTGACACCAGGTTGCTGAACCGAAGGTCTCGATTCCACCGCTGAAGAGAAGGGGGTGCTCTGCCTACGCGTTCGACCGGAACAGTTGCCGGCAAGGATCCGAGGCTAACGGCAGGTGCAATTAGAACTAATCCAGAACACCTGGGTCGATCGTTCTGTTTCTCTGGCCTCTGGCAGAAAGTTTCCAGTCCAGCCACTCTGCTCTAACAAGTGACAAAAAAACTTGTAATCTTCTTTGCCAATTGTTTGTACCAATGTTCGTGTCAAGTGCTTCAAAAACCAATAAGAATCGATTAATGTCAACCCCACCATAGATGACTAAATAATTACTGGCCATCGAAAATTTTCAATTAGCATAATCTGTTGGCCCTCCTGAATGTTTTTTTTTTTTCTGGTTTCTAAACAAACTAAAATTAGCACAATTCTCCCAAAAAGCAAGCCCCAAGCAAAAGACAACCAAAAGAAAAATAGCTGAGATAAACTCATAAGAGATTAAGTCACAACAAAAATAAGAAAAATAGTAAATTGATTGTAACAAAGGATTAAACCAAGTTCCCAACCAAATTTCCTCAAGCAACAACTGAAACCCTAATAATCCAAGTTAATTTCTTCATATCACCTTGCCTTTAATCCCCAATAAAGCCTACAAATATAATGGTACACACTTGCAGTCATGGCCTGATCATGGTCTGAACAAGTTATTAGCGACTAAACCTTAAATTTTGATTCCTAACTCACTTAGCTTATTCAAATGTTAATGCAAACCATCCCTAGTGAAAGAACTGCTAGCAAGATAAGGAGATTAAGAATAGATGATAGGTAACTTCCATACAACCAAATGGGTAGATATAAATCCAAAAGATACCAAACCGCAGCTGAAATGAGTAGAAAACTGTATCATCTTCCTAGTATGATAGGTGGTATTTGCACTATAAACCTTCATCAACAACTCAAGTAGTCAATTAGAAAGTAGTAGGAGTTCATGTCTCCATTCGTCAATACATTCAAAAACATT
Source organism: Selenicereus undatus (assembly GCA_017589665.1). NCBI lineage: Eukaryota > Viridiplantae > Streptophyta > Magnoliopsida > Caryophyllales > Cactaceae > Selenicereus > Selenicereus undatus. The sequence continues at coordinate 81,551,313 of JACYFF010019584.1, forward strand.
CATAAACCTGGTGCAAGGAACTCTGAGAACCCTAAGAATGCAGGTGTAAATGCATCAACAAATTGCCTGACAAAAATAAAGCTAGGGATTACTTTCAAAAATTCAGCCTTAAAACCTTAGTTCTGGTTGAAATTCACAAGTATTAACAAACGAATGATTAATCATCTTTCCACTACCAAATTGATTTGTACAAGGCTACTTAAGGATACATGATTGTGGTCACAAACATAGATGCAGACCCAAATCAATTGGAATTAAATTAGGTGCCTAAACATTAGGGTAGAAATTAGAATTGGTTAAGTTTGAACATACTTGAACGTTGCTTTCCCGGGCCTCTGTAGTTAGTATTTAGTTGTTACGAGTGAAACCCACTTCAACAACCCTTCATCATGCTCTTCTTGCAGTGTGGCAAGGGGTCCTTTCCCTACTTTTTCCTTGTGACATGTTGGTTGTCAACGGTCGTGTCGAGGATCTGCTATAAAGTGGCGTCTCTCTGTCTCTCTTGGCTGTAGAGGCAATAATACAAATTAAGGAGAGCAATGTTAGATACTAATCCTTTTATTCTTTTTCCGGCTTCGTATTTCTTTTTTTTTTATGAAGTCTGTTTTCATTTTTTTTTGGAAAAATGCTGTTCTATCTGTCGTCGAAACTTGGTAATCATTTTCCTCTAGCTTCAACATTTTTCTCATGTTATTTATAGCAGTTTCATGTATTTGCTAGTGCATCCTCATTCTGGGCAATTTTGATCTTGCTACAATTTTCTAAATATTTTCAATTTTTGTAGTAATTTTTAATTTCGTACGGATAATTTGCTACTGAATACATTTATGTTGTCGTGGAAGAAGTTGTAATATGTAACCTTCCTAGGGAACTCAGGAGGGCCATCAAATGCCACATTTGCTTAGTTCTTCTAAAGATGGAGAGTTAATTTGCATGTCTTTCTATATTAATGTTGATCGCATGCATTGTGTCCGATTTCCTACCTTTAAAATGTATGGGCAAACATGTATGGGGGCAAAAGCTCAAATGGTCAATAATTTAAAGTCGACTTAACTTTGTTCGGATGATCTAATTACAAAACATAGGAATCCACTTAAAGTGCACCTAAAAACAGAAAAAGGATCATTTGATAGATCTCTACATCTATACATTTGAATAAATCCAAGTATCACACACACGCACACGCACACACGCACGCGCACACACAGAGAGCGAGGCAAATTAAGTATGCCTTGTCTAATCAATGAGTAAATGTAAACGCACTTTCAACCTTAGCAACTTAGATTGCACGTTCAACCTTTGATTGCAAAGCTCAAGTTCTCTTTCTTGTTGTCGTGGATTTCTATCACTTTTTAGCAAACACGTGCTATAACATATTGAACTTTACTCAAAATGTCTCAACGTTGGGGAATTAAATCCTAAATGCATTCAAGTCCAACTTGCTATATATAAATGTTCACCTACATCAAATTCAACAAATAAAGACCTGCCTGGAGAAATTCAAATTATAACCTCAAGTTAGCTTAAATTGTTAACTACAATATGAACTACAATTTTAACCCTAGTTTTTTTTTGCTAAATGAGAGAATCGTACATTGTTCTTTTGCACGATCGCAGTAAAACCCGCTCAGTCGTAACAAAGGAAGCCTAGAAAACCCACTTAGATCATTGCTATGCCAAAAAGGGGTAAAAAGGGAAAGAAAAGTCAGACAGACTTATGCAAGAAGAGAAATTTGAAAACACCATTAATCGATATGAAAATATTTGGAGATAGATTTAGCTTGATCACGCTATTCTCAATCCAATGAAACAAAACCACCAAGCCGTTCATCTCTAAACATGCAAGCACATTTCCTTTGCTTTTTCCGAGCAAAACTCATAGTGCATCCTCAAAATATAGATTAATACAACGGGATGCACATGTAAGCTATGACTATCTAGCATTCAGCACCCTAAAAACATGGCGCTGTTGTACACTATAAACTATACACACTACAAGCTTCCTTCAAGCTATACACAATCTAAAAAAAAGGACAAACTTTGTTATGCAACCTATACTCTAGTACAAAACTTGGAATATAGTGTGATTTGAATCTCCTTCCCTTAAAATGTTGTTTCTTCTCATTTGCTAAACTGTTTTGTAGAGCATTTTTTATCACAGTATGCAACTCAAAGCTATTCTTTTCCATGTGCACTTAATAAAAGTAAAACTATTGAAACAATAAAAAGTTAGTTGAGACAAATGGAACAACCACAAAAAGAGTATCAATTGCAAAGGCTAAAGATCCACCCCTAGATGCTACTTTCTATTCATTCCACATTCTTTTAGTAATCTGTAGCTCTCGGTGTTGCCCAAATGGGAAATAAAAAGATCAAAATAGAAAACAAACAATTCAAGGGGGTGAAAATCATACTAAAAGAGTTAAGGTGGTAGCTCAAATGAACATCCAAGGCTACATATGTACCTAAATCATCAACAAAAAGCAAGAACTAGGAAATAAATTCAATCATTTCTATGGTAAAGGAAATGGGATAAACAAAATTCTAGATTTACAAAGTCTTGTAGAATATTCCAAAATCGATGAAATCGATAAATGGTGGAAATAAGAATATGAAACAAAAAGCATATCATGTAAGAAAAACTTTCTCGTTTCCGTCTAATAATAAATCTAGAAACAAATGCAAGTAACATGGAGTGGAAATTGGCTTTCTTGTTGAAGTTTGAAAATGGGTATTGTCCCACATTGAAAAAATTGAAAGGTTTGAGCATGTATATAAGCTTGTGAGTTACTCCACCCATTCCCAATTAGTTTTGGGTTGAACACTTATTTGAGCTTATATGCATGACTCGTTTTCTTATGGCCCAATTTATATATAAAATTTAACATGATATTAGCGCACACCGGCTAAACACTCATCCGCTATAATCTAATTACAAAGCATTCATGGGCAAAGACAGAGATAAGAGATGGTTCATGATTGAGCCACACTCAACTCACCAACACTTAGCTTTATTTACCTACTGAATCAGAGCTCTTGATTAAGCCACTCTAGCTTACCATTGAAGCAGAGCAAAACGAGCACATGAGAAGTGAGAGCAAAGCATCTGAGCCTAGAAATCAGTAGAGCACATTCAAACCAAATAGTTTTTGGTGTCTAATATTATTGAAATAAAAAAACTCAATTGAATTCGATGCAACAGTTCAATTACATGTTTTAGGAATGTAAACTACTAGATCTGAGAAAGAAAAAAATGGGATCGGGCTCCCCTACTCTTTGCTTTGCCCTAGGCTCCGCTTTTTAACCGTCTTCTCCCTTTTTCCACCAAGGTCCTACCCCTCCTCCTTTACTTCCTCAATTATTTCTTGTAACCACCGCATTTGTGATAGTAAAGATGATGACATCGTACGTAAGCAATGGTTGAGAGGAGGGAGACGAAGAAACAGAGCCATTTCTGAGCACCGAGAAGTCACCAACACTATTGTGGAAGAAGAAGGTGAAGAAAAGAGATCATGTGCACGACATGCTGCACTTTAACTAAAAGCAAATGGGAAAGAAAAATGGGCCATGGCTGGGGGCGACTGACTGGGCCAGCCCAGAAGAGGGATAAAAAGAAAAGAAAATAAGAGAGATAGAGAGAGCTAGCCTAGGTGTTAGGGCTGTTGGGCCGCTGGGTCGAGAGAGAGAAGAGGGAGGAGAGAATGGGAGAAGGAAGGGAAAGCAAGGTGGACTGGCGCTGGATTGGCCATGCGAGCAGGCCTCGCAGACTGGGCCTGGACTACTTCCTTTGTTCCTTTTTAGCTTGATCCAAGCTTCTCTTGAGCATTTTATTATTTTCCTCAAGTTTTTTTTTTTTCAATTCCTACAAAATGAATAAAATAATATTAAAATTCTAATTTATTAATTTATTTTGGAGCGAATAATAGATGCTAAAGGGTATAAAATATCACAAATTACGATTGAACAAATACCCCTACACCGAAGTTTTGCTCATCCTCGAGTAAAATGAAATTAAAAATTCTAGAAAAAGAAAATAAAATACTAATTCACTTTCGTAAGAATCACGGTTGCACTTAGCATGTGCCACAAACCCTTTAAACCCCTAGGTTACCCCTAGTGGACGAGGAAGGTCTTGTGAGGGTTTGCAGGGGATATACCCACAAAATCTATAAAAGAAAGCCAAAACAGAAAATCGAACATCTTTTCAATTTTTTTCACAAAAATTTATATATACAACACCAGGAAAAAATATATACACATTCTAACCAACTACATCACTCAAGTAACCAAAGCACTAGATCGTATATAAACACAATGCACACATCAAGAAACCCTTAATTCCCATTGATGACATCTACACACAATATTTCACCCCACTTGAAAATTATGTACAAGCATGACTGGTAGAACCTCACTTTAGGGAAAATATGGAACACTCCAACTTATGTATTTAAAATGTAACAAGGTTCACTCAATTCTCTTCCAATCGTACAAACTACTATAAGCTTGCTAAGGTTCTCAATTATCTACCACTAAGATGCAATATGCAAAGTAATTATCAAGGGGACTTTTCAGGGTTGCAATAGGGCTAAAATTTAGGGGTGAGAGAGGGGCAATCAATTTGGGAAATGAGAAGCTAAAAGCCAAAGCTAATAAGCAACCAACACTTACACCAATTATAATGAGCACACTCTCTCTCAAAACACAAAATAAGAATACACCCCACAATGAATTGACCATTAGAAATGAGTATAATAGGATACATCCATGCCAAACACTCTTATTCACAACTCTTTTTGGATTTTTGAGATTTTTTTAAATTTTTTTTTCATTTTTTTCCTTATAAACTTTTTCCTTGTTTTTTCATCTTTCTTGCTTTTTACCTTTTTTTTCTCTTTTTTTTTTCAAGAAGAAAATGAATGAATGGCATATAAAAGAGCAATACAACTCAATTTCCAAATGATCACCATGATACATCCCAACATAAACCAAAATCAACCGCCAAAGTCATAAAATACCCAAAAGCTACCCACCAAATAATGAAGTGTTGCCCCACTAGCCTTGGCTTAGAGGTAGGAAAATATGTTTAGGCCAAGGGCTATGTAGTTAAAATGAAGGGTTCACAACAAAAACGGTCAAGCCTCAAAGGGGGGAAATATTTAAAACAAGGGTGGCAATTTGGCTATGTGGCTTACAAAAATAAATGAATGCCTCTATCATATTATCATAATACATATGCTAAATGTGATTTCAAAGAGAATCAAAGCAAGTTCTAGAGATGTAATCATGGAAGAGGCACACATGAAAGAAGAATGAGACTAAAAATGATGAATTAGTTTATAAGGCTTCAAATCTCATGGGTTCATCTACCAAAGTCAAGCTTGCTTAGAAATAATGTTGGGGGTTAGGACCGTATATGAACATTATATTTTAAGATTAAGTTCTATCAATGCACACCACATCCATATACAATCTAACATTAAGGGTACAAGAGAACATAGCCAATGAGAATAGCACATATATTCCCTAAAAACGCAAAAATCTTTTGGATTTTTCAAAAATTTGCCATTTTTTAATTATTTTTTTTCAACATTTTTTCTAAGTGAAGTTTCCCCACCCCCATAACTAAATCAGACAATGTCCTCATTTGGAGTGGAAAGAAACATAAAACATAAAATGAACACTAAAAGAAAAATAAATATACAAAATGAAAAATCAAAATCAAAATGAAAGACATGACTGAAAAACAAGTGCACAACATATATACACAAAAGAGAAAAAGGAAAGCAACCAACTACAAAAAAAAGAAACGAAAAAGGAAAAAGGAGAAAAAGAGAAAAGAAGTTGAGAAATTTCTTAGCAAACCAGGCCGGGTGCTAAGTACACCCGAACTATCTTAGCTTCACAATCACCAATCAGGACTTAGCTCCCGGAGTATTAGATACGCCACATCTTCTTTACTTGGCAGCTCCCGAAATTGCTTCAATCTTTGGCCATTCACTTTGAAGGTGACACCACTCTCTGGATCCTAGATCTCAACAGCACCATAGGGAAAAACATGTGAGACAATATAAGGGTCCGTCCATCGGGACCTCAATTTTCCTAGAAATAGATAGATCTTAGAATCATATAAGAGGACTTTCATTCTCGGGGCAAATCTTTCATAAGAATATGTTTATCATGAAACAACCATGCCATCTCTTTGTAAGATCGAACACTCTCATAAGCCTCAGCTCTAATCTCATCAACCTCACTCAGTTATAGTCTACGCTCCTCACTGGCCTCATTCAAGTCATAATTAAGCAGTTTAATGGCCCACCAAGCCCTATGCTCTATCTCAAGGCTTACCATAAACAACCCTATAAGGTGACATACCCAAGGGAGTTTTGAAAGCCGTCCTATATGCCCAAAGAGCATCTACAAGCTTGTTAGCCCAATATGTCCTGTTCATGCTCACCGTCTTCTCGAGAATCTATTTAATCTGCCAATTGGACACTTCAACCTAGCCACTGGTTTGGGGATGATAGAGGGTAGCAAGCCTATGGACTATGGAATACCTCTTCAGTAAGGCATCAAAAGACCTATTGTTAACGTGGGTATCCTGATCACTGATGATAGCACGAGGCATGACAAATCTAGGAAAGATGTTCTCCTTAAGGAATTTCACAACCACCTTAGCGTCATTGGTCGTAGAAGGGATGGCATCAGCCCACTTAGAAACGTAGTCCATAGCTAACAACATATACTTATTCCCAAAAGATGGAAATGGTCCCATAAAATCAATACCCCACACATAAAAAATATCTACCGCAATGATGGGGTTCAGTGACATCATATCTCTCATGCTTATTCTACCTATCTGTTGGCACCTAGGGCAACTTTTACCGTACTCAAAAGCATCCCTAAATAGAGTAGGCTGATAGAAACCATATTAAAGAACTTTGGCTATAGTCTTCCTACCACTAAAATGCCACCCACATGCCTGGTCATGACAAAAAGAAAGGACACTGCTAATCTCATTGTTGGGAATACACCTCCTCAAGACTTAGTTAGAGCAATACTTAAACAAATAGGGGTCATCCCAAATAAAGAATTTCACGAGGTGGAAGAACCTATCTCTGTCATTCTTAGTCTAACCCCCCGGGATCCTACTAGCAACTAGATAGTTCACAATGTCAACATACCAAGGATTAGAGTGGATAGCATATAATAGCTTGTTAGGGAAGTACTCAGAAACACTGGATTCATTCTCTCTATCATATAGAATCCTAGACAAATGGTCAACTACAAGGTTTTCAGAACCTTTCTTGTCCCTAATCTCACAGTTAAACTCTTATAAAAGTAAGATCTATCTCACAAGTCCAGGCTTAGCATCTTTCTTAGAAAGAATGTGCTTAAGAGCTGTCAGTATAAATAATCACATGAGACCCAATCAGATAAGGTCTAAACTTCTTAAAACCAAAGATCATAGCCAAAAATTCTTTCTCAGTAACAGTGTAGTTCAGTTGGGCATTATTCAGAGTGTGACTAGCATAGTAAATAACATAGGGCTTCTTATCAACACATTGTCCTAGAACAACCCCAATAGCATAATCAGATGTCTCACACATCAGCTCAAATGGTTCTCCCTAGATGGGAGGATGAAGAACATGAGCAGAGGTTAAGGCTTCCTTAAGTTTAGAAAATGCCACAAGGCACTCCTTAGGGACATGAAACGGCACATCCTTAGCTAGTAGTTTGGACAAGGGTGTCGCTATTTTACTAAATTCCTTAATAAAGCGATGATAGAAGTTAGCATGTCCAAGGAAAGACCTCACTTCTTTCACACAAGTGGGAGGGGGAAGATTAGCAATCAAATCAGTCTTGGCCTTGTCTACCTCAATTCCATATCTAGAAATAATGTGGCATAAGACTATCCCCTTTTTAACCATGAAGTGATACTTCTCCTAGTTCAAAGTCAGGTTTTCCTCCCTACACCTTTCCAAAACTATTCTCATATTAGATAGGCAATTATCAAAGGAAGACCCAAATACAGAAAAGTAATCCATGAAAATTTCCATGCACTGCTCAACTAGATATGAGAAAATGAAAATCATACATCTCTGAAAGGTAGCAGGGGCATTGCATTGTCCAAATGACATTCTTCTAAAGGCATAAATCCCAAATGGACAGGTGGAAGTAGTCCTCTCCTAATCCTCAGGAGCAATAGAGATCTGGATGTAGCAAAAATATCCATCTAAAAAGTAATAAAAGGAATGTCCAACCAACCTCTCTAACATTTGGTCCAAGAAAGGAAGGAGAAAATGGTATTTTCTAGTGGCAGCATTCAATTTCCTATAATCTATACAAACACGCCATCCATATTGAACTCGAGTAGGGACTAACTTGTTGTTATCATTCCTAATCACTGTAATATTGGTCTTCTTAGGAACAGCTTGAACAGGGCTGATCCACTCGTTATCAGAAATAGGATAGATAACTCATGATCTAACCATTTTAGCACTTTCTTCCTAACTACTTCCTATAGAGTTAGGTTCAAATGCCCTTGGAGGTCACAGTAAAGCTTAGCATTTTCCTCTAAATGAATTCTATGTTGCATAATAAAAGAACAAATCCCTTAATAGCCCCTAAGTCAAACCAAAAGCTTCCTTGTTCTCTCTAAGGGCTTGTTCTTTTCGTGGGTCAATCCATATTTATCCACTTCAACCTACTTCAATCTACTTCAACCTATTTCAACCTATTTCAACCCACTTGAAAAAAAAATACCAACTTCAACCCACTTCAACCTATCTCAACCTACTTCAACCCACTTCAACCAACTTCAACTCACCCCTTTCATAATTTTAATAATTTGTAAAGTATCATGTGAGATTTAGGGTCTGTTGTTTTCGTGGGTAAACTGGGTGGGTAAAAGGGTGAAGTAGGTTGAGGTGGGTTGAGGTAGGTTGAAGTTGATATTTTTTTTTTGGAAGTGTGTTGAAATAGGTTGAAGTAGGTTGATCTTGGTTGAAGAGGGTTGAAGCTGGTATATTTTTTATGTGGTGGGTTGAGGTGGGTTAAAATAATAAGAATGCAATTAATGTGTGATAATTTATGAAGTTATCGAAATTTTGTGAAATTCTTGTTTATTCTTTTTAATTTTTAGTTTTTAGTTTTTAATTTTTCATTTTTTTGATTTTTTGCTTTTTGTTTTTTGTTTTTTATTTTTTATTTTTTATTTTTAT
>JACYFF010019584.1:81635536-81646920 GCA_017589665.1 Selenicereus undatus
ATACTTACAACTCAGAACCGGGGAGGTCGTCGGGCAGCCGGGAGGTCGCCGGGCAGCTGGGCAGGCGTCAGGACGTCGACGGCGATGCCCAAATCTGGCCGAGAAGACGGAGGGATGCCCGGGGTCTTCGAAGCAGTGTGCGACACCGCACGGTCGGAGCTGCAGGGAGTGGGGACCTCGCGCGTGGTGTGGGGGAGATGGTCGGTCACGAGGGAGAGGACCGGCGACGTCGGAGATGGCCGGTGAGGTAGGCGCCCTGCTCGGAATTGTTGCAGCTCGCGTTGGAGGTGTGCGAGATGGGTGCTCGGTGCCTTGGGAGATGGTTGGTGATATGGCCAGGCGACCGGCTAGCTGCTACGGCCGGCGATGGGGTGGTCGGCGACGGGATGGCCGGCGATGGGATGGGCGTTGCAAAGAACACTTTGGCAACACAGCACAGACAGAGAGGAAAGGTGAGAGCTGGGAGTGTAGAGAGAAAGAGAGGGTCTTCAGATGTCAACACAGCACAGACAGGCTAACTGATAGGATACAACAACGCACGCTTTTACAGATGTCACTTTTTTATTGGATTCGTAGATTACAGTTGGATATAATTAGATTGTCTTCAGATAATTTGTTCGGTGACTACTGATTTCGAATTTCAAACTAATTTCATTGGTATCATTAATGTAAATAAGAATTCACGAACCGTAATGTCCAGTTTTAAATTTTTTTGGAGGAATTTTCCGTTGGTTGTTTCTCTGCAATACAAAAATAAAAAAAATTACAACATAAAAAAACACAACAAAGAAATTAAAATTTTAAATTTTTAAAAAACAAATAAAAATAAATACACAAAAAAACAAACATCACAAAATATAATTTTAAAATTAAAAGAATAAAAAATTTAAAATTTGAAAATATCAAAAACTCAAACCTATAAAATAAAAATAAAAACAAAAACAACATAATTAAAAACCCAAAAAGATAAAACAAATAAAAAATAGAAAACCAATTAAAAAATAAAAAAAATAAATAATTAAAAACTACAACACAGAATTGAAAATTTTAAAAAATTTAAAAAAATACAAAATTAATGAAACAAGAAAAAACCAAAACTGTTCCATAACATCTGAAAAAGTAAAAGTGCACACAATTGCTATCAGATTATTCGTACACACCATTACGTACAAAAATATATAACTTAAACCAACTCCTCAACTTCATTTAACTTTCACCCACTTTCACCCACTTCTTCCCCCCCCTTTCCCACACTTAAAAAAAAAATCACTCTCACCCACACTCACCTACTTCTTCCTCCCCTTTCCCACAATCACCCATCCCACATCTCTCATTTCCCACTGAAAAGAACAGGGCCTAAAACTGTTCCATAATATCCGAAGAATTAAAAATTAAAAAATTAAAAAATTAAAAATTAAAAAATAAAAATATATACAAAAAAAAATTAAAATTTAAAAAATTTAAAAATATAGAAATTTAAAAATTAAAAATAAATAAATAGAATTAAAAAAATTAAAAAAATTAAAAAAATTAAAAAATTAAAAAATTAATGAAAAAGGAAAAAAATAAAACTATTTCATAACATCCAAAAAATTAAAAATTTAAAAATTAATTAAATAAAAACTAAAAATTAAAAAATACAAAAATTAAAAAAAATTAAAAAAAATTAAAAATTAAAAAATTAAAAAATTAAACATTAAAAAATAGAATAAAAAAATTAAAAAAATTAAAAATTAAAAAATTAAGGAAAAACAAAAAAAAACTGTTCCATAACATCCGAAAAATTAAAACTGCGCATAATTGCTATCAGATTATTCGCACACACAATTACGTAAAGTATAAAAAAATTTCAAATATGGGAAATGGTTGTTTTATGTTGGTGTGGGAAGGGGTTGGTGAATGTGGGAAGAAGTTGGTGAATGTGGAAAAGAGTGGTATTTTTTTTTAAGTATGGGAAAGAGTGAGAAGAGGAGGGAAAAAGTGGGTGGGTGGGGGTTGGGTGGATTTCCCACCCAAAAGAACATGGCCTAAGTCAGTTCTAAGATGGGTTCTGTGTGAATGTTTACTTTCGACCCCTGACTGATTTGACTAAAGATCAGTGTTTTTTTAAGTCATCATTCAATTATGCTAATTTGTTCAAAGCATGGCTGTATTCTGTCTACTGTCATTAACTTATGAATGCAATTTTTATGCAAAGTGTATACCCAGATCTGATGATTAGTCCGTTTGAACTCATACATCTACGACAAAAGCATGCAGTTTTTTTGTTTTTTTGTTTACCCTAACGATTTTATAGTTGTATGACCATGATTTATAATTTGTTGCCCTTGAAATCCTAATCCCTTAAACCCTTCTTTGTGGGACATATCTTAGCCGCATTAAAACCCTAACCCCAATCTAACTTTTGCTTAAGTGGGAGACCTAACCACCCCCCTCAGCTCCAATTGTCAACACCACCAACATCGTGGTTGCGACCATTAGGCCTTAGTGGTCCACTAAGCTATCGATCTAGGACCTCCAAACCATGTTTAAAATAAATAAATAAAAATATGGACACTAAGATCCCAGGCGTACCCATCAGTCACCGTCGGGAGGGTGGCGAGTGACATTGACAAGGAAAAAGACGAAATTCTGGAAGCGCGTAGAGTCCATGCGCCGTTGCCTTAGTGAAACATTGGTCGCGTGGGTTACATCACCTTCCTCATCTTTAGCTGATTTAAATGATGGTAACCATAGAATTTGTTGATTTCGCATCGATCAGAGACGAAAAGCCCCTTTGTGATTGTGTGAGCGACGGTTTGTTAAAACATCATCTAAGTGTTTTTGGTGAAGCCAAATCGGGTGGTCATGGCGTCAAAGCCACGAGGAAGAAAAAGGAGCTTAGTGCTCCATTCTTCGAGTTATGGCGTTGGGGGGGGGGGGAGGTTTGGAGGGAGAGAGAGAGATACCTCATTTCGGGCAAGAGAGGGGAAAAGAGGACTGGGAGTTAGGGTTAGAGTGAGTAGGAGTCACTCATCTATATCGGGGGATTGGGCCTCCATAATAGGGCATTCTTTGCGCCGATTTATTTTCGAACATTTTTTTATTTTAATTTGTTTCTGTTTTGGGGCCGATTAATGTGTTCCAATTTTTGGATATGTTTTCCTAATCATATAAATAAGTTTTATATGAGTTTGTTCTATATTTTGGATACATTTTATATGTTTATTTTATATCACTATATATAAAATTTTTATATACTGATAATATGAATTCTAGAGGTAGGATGTATAATTATCTGTTATATATCAATAAAATGAAATTTTGTTTAAATAATGTATTATATAAGCTATTTTATGCAATATAAGCTTGTGTAAATATGTTTACAGGGCTAAAACTGAATATCTTTATGATAGTCACTAAATCAATATGTTAATTAGTTTATATGATAATTAAATTAAAGAAACTTCCAATTCATATCCATATGTGACGATTGTGAGCATAGCGAAATTTTTCGAACATATGATGTGAATGATGGGGTTTTCTTGATCGATATGCCTAACCATTACATAAACTTTTAGATATGGCAACTAACAATTTGATACGTAGTATGCCTTCTAATGAAAAATTGGGTGGCTTAGATTACGATGTTTGGCATCTAAAAGTCCAATTCACCCAAAAAGAGGGTTGACATGCTAGATCTCTTGACAACTTCTATGCCTGTCCCGACAAACAAAGATGAACAAGATAAAGATATGACTGGTACTAAGTAGTATAAAGAAAACCTAAATGTACACCACTCCTGGTTCAAAAGGGATCGCTCTGCACGCTACACAATGTTGTCTTGCATACATGACGATCTCCTGGGAGAGTTTGAACATTTCCCCAATATTAAGGATATGTGGGCCCAACTTAAGATCAAGTTTGGCCAAACATCCGCTACAAGGTTGCGTATCTCGCAGTTAAAATGGATGCAGTATACTATTGACTCTAGTCATAGTATCTTTAAACACTTTCCAGCCATGAGTGCCATGGTTTGAGATCTTAAAGTTGCTCAGCGAGATGTATCTGAGGAGGAACAGGTACTGAATGTAATTAGGGCTCTTCCTGATGAGAATGAACAATGGAGGAGTTTTAAAGTCATTATGGCACATAATGAAAACATTCAGACCTTTGAAGCAATTTCGAAACACCTTGAGATGGAGAAAGAGCGTATCAAGGCATATGCACCTCCCAATATGGCATCGTTGCCAAAGGAAATGGGCCTAGGGGCAACAGGCCTTACCCTAGCAAAAAGCCCAAGAAGGGTCCTCATCGCCCTTAAAACTCCTACTCTAAAGGTGGTTTTGCCAAAAAGCATAAGGCTAAGGGCACTAGAGCTAAGGATACGGCATGTGTGAAGTGTTATAACTGTGGAAAGAAGGGCATTTTGCTTAGATTATCCTGAGACAAATAAGATACTTCTTTCCACCAGAACTCCTAAATCATATGTTTGTTCTCATACATTCATTGCTAACTCTCTTCCTCAATGGATTATAAACACGGGGGCGATAAACACATGGTTAGGACAAAGCTAGATTTAGAGAGACCGAAACCCGAACCGAACGACCCATACCCATACCCGACCCGACACCCGAAATACGCTCACCTGAAAGTGGACCCAAAAGCCGAATTGACCCAAACCGAGCCATACCTGATCCGAAATTTTCTACAAAGTTTCTTGTTTTAGCATCACGAGTGTATTTAACCAAAAATTGGTTGACCCAAACCATACCCGACCCAAACCGAAGCAACCCAAAATATCATTTAACCCGAACTTGACCCGACCCATACCCGAACCGAATGACCCATTTGTCAAGTCTACCTAGATTCGTACGAGGAACGGATGAGAGGAAGATGTCTTTTGGGGTGGGAACATACCAGCTCAAACTTCATGGAGGAAATAGGCATCTTTGTCATAACGTTCTCTATGCACCTGGGATGTGATGCTCCTTAGTTTCCTATGTTTCTTTAATACGATGAGGTTTTACTTTTGGAATTCGTCCTAATAGTTTAGATTTACTCTATAATGGTAATTTGTTTAGCCAAGCAATGTTGAAAGGATATTTCATTGTTTTGGATTTGGATGAGTCTTATAATAGTATATCTTTTGCTTTGGTTTCATATTTTTACTCTGATTCTGAATCTATTAAGTGACATGCTAGACTTGGTCATGTGGGTTAAGACAGAATAAGTAGGCTAGCTAAAGAAGGCCTTTTATGTCGACTGACTAGGGTTAAGTTGCCTAGGTGTGAGTCATGTCTAACAGGAAAAGAAACAATAAACACTTTTGGTAAAGCTTTGAGAGCATCAAATCCCTTAGAATTAATCCACTCAGACATCTGTGGCCCATGAACGTTAAAGCACATCATGAGGCTATCCATTTCATTACTCTCATAGAAGATTATTCATGATATGGGTATATATACCCACTATCTCATCGTTACTAGGCATTTGATGTGTTCAAACAGTTTGTAGCAAAAGTAGAGACTCAATTGGAATGAAAAGTTAAAACTCTTTGTAGTGATCGAGGTTGGGAATATCTCTCTAATATGCTCAAAGGATTTTGTGAAGAGAAAGGTATACAAAAACAACTAATGATTCCACGCACTCAACAATAAAATGGTGTTGTAGAACATAGGAATCATACATTGTTTGACATGGTCAGTTCAATGATGGCACATGCTAACTTCCCAATAAGTTTTTGGGGGGAAGCACTGCTTACGACAACCTATATCCTTAACCGTGTACCAAGCAACAGTACATTTACCACACAATATGAGTTATGTTTTGGTAAAAAGCCACCCTTGGACCACTCACGCCTATGGGGTTTTGACGACTATATGCATAATCCAACTCACAAACATGGAAATCTTGGTCCAAGAGCCACAAAGATGGTGTTCATTAGATATCCCTCACATTCTAAAGGATATACAATGTACAGGGAACACTCTAATGGTGGCATGACAGAAATAGATTCTCGTAATGTCGACTTTCTTGAGGATGATTTCCCTATTATTGGTGAAATAAATAAGGATGTCGAATTGTATGAGTTACAGCAAGATAATCAACTATCTTTTGGTGAAGGGGTGAATTTGAATTCTAACCAAGTCACTGAAGATGGCACACATCCCCTATTTGAAAGGAATGGGGAAGACTTATCTGCTCAGGAGAATAAGGTTCGCCCTTAATCTCTAATTCTTGAGGACAGTCAACTTGAGAATGAGGTTCATCCTCAATCTCCCGTTCTTCAACATGTAGTTATTCCACATGTTTAGGATCTCACACCTCCAAGGCATATTAGGAGCAATTCTTCACATGGTCGGGGTCCCATACCTCTTACAAAAAGGGGGAGGGATTCCTAACAGACAAATAATGAAAGCCCTAGGATTCAAAGGAGTGAGCATGGAAGAATTACTCAATGATATTTCCAAATCAAACAGAAAATATTCCTATACACTCCCTTGAAAGTTGAGGAACCTATTTCTTATCAAGAGAGGATTAATTCATCAAATCGTAAAGAGTGGATAGATATTGTGATGGATGAGATTGACTCAATGGCAAGAAACAAGGTTTGGGAACTCGTTGATCTTCCACCCCAATACAACTCTATCGAAAATAAGTGGGTTTTCAAAATAAAGTGTTGAGCAGATGGTTCAATCGATAAGTTCAAGGTCTGTCTAATGGCAAAAGGCTTTACCCAAATTGAGGGTATAGACTACGAAGGGATAGTTTCTCCTATGGTGAGATTTGCCTCTATTCGCCTACTCTGGCCTTGGTTGCCCATTTGGACCTACAGTTATTTCAAATGGATGTAAAGGTTGTTTTCCTCAATGATAACCTAAAGTCCTCAATGATAACCTAAAGGAAGAGATCTACATGGACCAACCCATTAGTTTTGTATCAGAAGGACAAGAGGACAAGGTATGTTGTTTTAAAGGTCCATATATGGTCTTAAGTAATCTTCCAGATCTTGGTACTTTAGATTCCATGAAGCTATAACATCATTTGACTTATCTATGGTTTCATAACACCATTGTGTATATGTTAAAAGATCAACTGATGGAATTATATTTCTTGCGCTGCACGGTGATGACATACTGCTAGTTGGGAACAAGTTGGACGTGATCGAAGTTACTAAGAAGTAACTATCCTCTGTCTAAGAGATGAAGGATATCGGTGAAGCTAGGTATGTCTGAAGCATGGAAATAATCAGGAACCGTCCCAAGAAGCTCTTAGGTACGTGCCAATAAGCATATATAAAAAAGATCTCAAAGTGATTTTAAATGCATTATTCCAAACTCGTAGACAGTTCAGTTGAAAAGGCTTTAACCTTGAGTCTTGATCAATGCCCTAAAGTAGATGATGAAAATGAGGCAATGAATAAATCCCTTACGCTACTGTCGTGGAAGCTTAATGTATTCCATGTTATGAACATGGCTTGACATTTTCTTTGCAGCTGGTTTGGTAAGTTGTTACCAGAGCAACCCAGGACTTGCTCATTGGCAAACTGTTAAGAGAATCATGCGCAACATTTGTAGTACAACTAAATTAGTCCTGTGCTATCAAAGCGAGGACATTAAGTTGACAGCATACTCATATGCCGATTGGGGTAATGGCCCAGATGAGTGTAGGTCAACATCGGGTTATGCCTTCACCTGGATGGTGGAGTCATATCATGGTGCAGTAAAAAATAGGAATACATAGCTTTGTCACCTATGGAGGCAGACTATGTCACATGTAGCCTATCCACACATGAGGCAATGTGGCTTAGGAGCTTCTTTCAGGATCTTAATCTCACTCCTAGAGTTGATGATCCTATTGAGATGTTATGCGAGAACACATCTGGCATGCAGTTCCCCAAGGATTTGAAGTTCCATCGAAAGACCAAGCACATCAAGAGGAGTTATCACTTCGTGTGAAACACCATAAAGCCAAAGAAAGTTGCCATCAAGTATATGCCACTAACAAGATGATTGTTGATCTGTTAACTAAGCCAATTCATAGAGATGCTTTTAACGCTCATGTGTTGAGTCTAGAACTTTGTAGGGTTTAGTTTGTTGGATGAATCTTGTTATGTGAAAGATACATTTTTCTTTTAATGAGAATTTATGTGATAAATATTGAATTTTTTTTTCTAAATACTTTATGACTTATTGTTATTTGTTAGGCATGTCGAAATACCACGGGCTTCTGATAGGCCTAGTCATACAGGTAATCACCTTAATGCTTGAGTATCTGTAGGATGAGATTGAATCATATTGGCACTCGATACGCATATTGATTACTCATACTAGAAGTGTATGAATAAGATAGCATATAATCCCCTTAGTGAGCCTAAGATGAGACTCCAAGAGTCGAATATGAAATATGATTTCATATTGAAGCCTTAAAAGTTAAATCTTGAGTGTCAGGATTAGCATTTACTATGTTAATTTAGTGGCTCAGGTTAGATCTTTGAGTGAAAATCTAGACTGGTGATTTGCATGCCATATGGAGTGATGAGTCTAGTTAAGTGGGAGCTATGTGATGACACATATCTCACACTCTGTGTGCTTAAAAGACGACCAATACACAGAGTGACAATTGACTTCCCCATCTCTTCTCAATGTGCTTGGTGTTGCTACTTTAATGTGTTTCTTAAGAGTCATGATGTATACGGTTCAATGAGAACCCATTAGGAAAGCAGTTAAGTTGAGATGCAATATCATAAGTGTGTAAGGAAAAATCTATCCATTTTCACCATATCAGCCTGGGCGATTATATTGAGTATAGAAATGATATATCATGGCATAAGGGATTAGGGATGTGATGGGTGATGTTTGGGATGATTTGGGGTATCTTATTTCGTAAAAGTGTTATGGTAGTTAGATAGTGACTTAATGTGACATTGTTGGTTATTTTCTGGTTACACATCCTATTCCTGGTATGAACCATGACGAGTTCAGATATGTGGAGAGTATGTGATTTGCAGCCTATGTGACTGAGTGGGAGCTGTTGGCCGGCCCTAATGACATAAAAGGCTAATGGCCACTGAAGCTACTGAGGGCAGTAACCCTAGTTGACCCCAACCTATATAAGGAGGTTTAAGGGGTCAACTAAACTCACATTTACACACAGTAATCTCCTATTCTCATCTCCCTCTTGCTCACAAACGCTCTACCATCTAACGGGATTAGGGTTTAGGATGTAAACTCCCAAGATGACTCTAATAGGCGTCTAACAGCATCAGATTGCATGGGCTACTCCCAACAGTTGATTCCACACACGAGGTTAGTCTTTATTTTCCTACAAGATGAATCCTTAACATATTTGTTAGATAGAGCCATAACAGCACACTTCAAATGACTACAAGTAAAGTGTATTTTAGAGTCATTTGTAACCTTTCTCAAGTGAACAAGCATATTCATGAAATATAAATTTATAAAGATAGTATGTTCTTTAAACTGATGATGCAACATCCACTTACTAGCTTATGGAAGCTGAAATTGGCTAAATCGTCGTACATTAGAAAACCAGCAAAGAGGAATAAGAGAGCCAATATCCTCTATTACCATGAAGACCATATAAGCCACCTATTGCAAGCCTGAATTGACATGTCAAAGTCCTCACTTGAATTCAAAACACCAACTTGACACTATCTAATTTAGTGATGTATGTAACACCCTACCTGAAGGGGAAGACGTGCCACCGCCATGGATATCAAACTAGAAACACTCACAAGGTTATCTAAACTTCTCGACCATAATTAGCCTATTAAAAGGCGATAGCAACGAAAGCTCTTATTGAAATCTAACTACAGTTCGGGAGGGTAAATCTAAAACATGCATGTACATAGATACTTAAACCATATTCCTGATGATCTTACGCATGTGTAAACCAAAAATCCATTCAAACTTGTATTTACTAAACATAATCCATAACATAAATATACAACAAGGCCTACATTCCCATTTCTACTATCCAAAGGAGTATTTAGCAAATAGCTAGCCTTCTTAGTGCTTACATGATCTCCTTTGTTACATTTTCCACATTAATCGGTTAACACATAATCACACAGTACGCATATCTTATGACATATAGAGATAACACATTATATAGCATATAGAGGGAGATAAGAGAACATGCGTCTGCTTCAAGAATCGAAAAAAATTCATTTATTTCATATCTAACATGTTCACAAATATCACAAACACAAACACATATATTTATGTTATGAGATAGGTAATTAGACTAACTTAGTCGTACCTGTCCCATACCAGGTACGTTTCAAGCACCCTTGTTTTCACTTGAGTCTTTGAACAAGCTTTGTTGTTCGTTTATTCACTAAACCAACCATGTCTTTTGGACTCCTAATTCTCATTGGAGTCCAAAAGAAAACAAAGGATGTTAAATTAAGCCAATTGCCCGCCCATAACCATACTTGATGCATACATAAAGTATCTCTTTCGAAAGTCCACATAATTGCTGTCCACATATGATATATTTGTTTAAACATATTTATCAATCAAAAAAATGTTTCAAAATCAATAACAATTTCATAAATATCCTAAATGATCCTTCAAATCCAAAACCAAATCTAAAATCCAAATCCAACCCAAAACTAATTTTATAGCACCTCATATATTCTTAACTCAATGCAAACCTTTTTAGTTTAGGGGAAATCAACTCGTGACTCACACAAAGAACCATTAGAACATAAGGGTGATAAACGCATCCTGGTTGCCCAACTAAGACTCATGCATATAGTACCAACCAATGGTGGACCAAATGCAACTCATTCATATGGTACTAACAAGGCACCCACGCTCTAAAGGGCGCAAACTACCCACAACACAAACTATGGAATCACATTCACATCCTTGTATTTTAGGCCGAAACCTTTCTCACTAGGGATCTACATGGCTCACATAACACATAAGGTCGACATTCATATCCCAGGGGATTGGCTTAAACATCTCCCACTAGGTGACCTAAACATAACGACAGTCACTACTATGGCATAGAACGTCATGTAGTAGCCTCAAGCAAAACATAAACCTTTTTCCCCAAAAGCAAAATTTAGTTATGTCATACTCATATTACTATAACTTATTATCTTCAAAAAAACTTTTATTCACATCATACACCAAAATATAACTAGGACATAATCCAACTCCAAAATGGTTTTTACAAACTTCCTATACTTCATCACACAATTGAAATATTTAGAAAGTTCAATAATGGCCTTTCCATATCTAACTTACAGATCAAACATACAAATAGTCCATAATAACACTACACAAGATAATTTGACTCAAAAAATTATAACCCAGAGAATCCACATCCAATCTTCACGAAATTTTGTAGCAAGTTGACAAATTATA
>JACYFF010019584.1:81660743-81675571 GCA_017589665.1 Selenicereus undatus
CCCATTAAATGTTTTCGCAAAATCTTTCCTCTATAAAATATTTTCACAAAACTCTTTTCATGGGTCTCTTGGAATCAGCTTCTCTATGGGTAGGAATACCGGTAGAGGTAAGGTTGCCTACAGCTGGATCTCCCCAGACCCCGCGAAAGCGGGACTCACATTGGGAGTTGTTGTTGTTATTGTACACACACACACACACACACACACACACACACACACAAATATATATATATATATATATATATATATATAAATTATAGGAAGATGCCAAATATAAGACATTTCTAGATGACAGAATTGAGAAAAAGTTGAAATACAAAATGGACCGGCTATTTAGAGGTAGAGTACCAATCAGAGAGGGTATAATGACTCCTGACATGGATCCTCTTCCTGACCATACACAAAAAGAGCAAAAAGAAGTATACATCCCCTCTCCACCTAACAATAAAATCATTCATGATTTGGCATTTACTATTGAGGATAATGTTGGGGCAAGTGATGCTAGCTTAGGCATGGGCACTAGTGCATGGCAAGAGCTATGGCATGAAAGCTCCCCTTTAACTACTCGGTCTCCAACTCAAAGGGTACAAAATGATGGAGGTGATGAGTAAAAGGCAAGAGGCCATTTGAGGGTAATGTTTCAAAAGCTAATAAGAGTGGAAAAAAATTGAAGGTGGTAAAAAAAATGGTTTTAGCTACCATGTTATGTGAAAAGCTTGATAGCATACTTTTGACCTTGAGACATCATTATTTTGTTTAGCTACCATGTTATGCGAAAAGCTAATAAGAGTCCATAAATCATTGGAACAAGAGAAAAGCATGTGCAATTGAGTCTACTCCCAGTCTTCCTAATGCTTTGGCAAAGTTGCTTGCTTTCGATCTTGAGACATCATTGTTTTGTTTTGCTTGTGCTCTTATGGATGATCCGCAAAAGAGAGTCACCCTAAACTGTTTGCCAACTGATCTTGCCATCAAATGGATGAAATACTTGTATGATGTGTAAAACAAAAAATGAACTTTTTTCCTTAAGCTTCTTTTAGATTAATTATGAAGTTAGCTAACTTGACTAGCTAACAGATCCATTGAAGTGTTCAAATGATCGCTACTTTTTGTGAATTGTTATCAAATGACTAGCTAGCATATGTATGAAATTGCATATCTGGTGATTATTTTTTGTGTACTGTAGTTGGTTGAATTCTAAATTACATTGGAAATATGAACTTGTATCTTTTGGTATGAACAATGAATTTGTAACTTTTGGTAGAAACTGTGAACTTTGATTCCTACATTATATAAAATGTATGTTGCACTCATATTATGATTATGACTTCTTCCCTGTCAAGTGGCATGTATCTAAGTAGACTATGTTAAACAAGTGTTAGATGCGGAAATGGATGACTAAGATATGGGTGGCCAAGTTAGGCAATGGAGATATATGGTTGATGATGATGATGACGATGATAGTGATGATGAATTTTGGGATAAGATGTTTTATGCAGTAGGTTGCATTACTTGGTATTACATTAAACATAAGCATATGGAACCTTCCATTACTTCTTATATGATTGGAAGAAATGGATGAATGAACTATTAGATGGTCATGAAAAAGGGTGCTTCAACATGCTTACAATGGATCAAATTACTTTTCGTCGTTTATGCACTGATTTTACGAAGCAAATATGGATTGAGACCTTCAAACAGAATGTCAATTATGAAGAAGATTGGGTTGTCCGTTTATGTCCTTGGAAAGTTGCCTCAAATGGAGATGCTCAAGAGCGCTTCCAACATTCTAGTGAAACCATTAGTAGAGTGTTCAAACAAGTTTTGGATGCAATAGATGACCTCTGTAAAGATATGCTCAAATCTAGAGACCCTGAATTTAAAGACATTCCATAACAAATTGTTGATGATAGTTGATATATACCTCATTTCAAGTTGAGATTGTGTTTCATATTTATGTTTATTATTTGTAGTTAGAGTCATCATAACATTAATCATGTAAATATTTTATTTTAGGATTGCATTAGAGCTTTAGATGGAACACATATTGTTGTTATTGTTCCTACAGAGGACCAAATGTGTTATAGAGCGAGAAAAGGAACACTGAATGTGATGTCTTAGAGGTATGTGATTTTTATTTGCAATTTCTATATGCATTAACTGGATTGGAGGGATCAACTAATGACGCATGAATCTTGTTATCTACAATAAATAATCCAGTACTGAAATTTCAAAGCCAACATTAGGCATTATTTTATATCTTTATTATCTAGATTTTTTTTTATTTGGTAATTTATAGAGTTTATATTAATTGTATTTTTTAATGTACATTTAGGCAAATATTATTTGGTTAACAAAGGTTATCTAGAACGAAAAGGAATTTTAACACCATATTCAAAGAGAAGATATCATCAATTAGAGTTTTGCAGTGCAAATCCTAACGGTTATAAGGAAATATTTAATCGATCTCCCCCGTCTTTAAGAAGTTGCATTGAAATTTCATTTGGTGTTGTAAAGGCTAGATGGAAAATACTACGTTCTATGCCTCAATATTCATTCGAAGACTTAAACAAGGTGATATTGGCAACCTTTCCATTGTGTAATTATATTATAAGAAGTACACCTCAAGATCAAGCTTTCCGAATCATTGACTCAGACCTAGATTTCATCCCTATTGACTCACTTCCAAATATGTAAGTGATCCCTTCGAGGATGCCACCAACAATTCAAGAAGTCGGGAATCATCAACCGTTCTTCACAATATTGCTTCAAGCTTAGTGGTTGTAAGATGGCGTAGATTGTTCTCAATTATACGATTAGTTAGTTTAATTGGGACTTTATGTTGTGATTAATGTGATCTTGAACATGGGACTCTTTTGTTTTAGACTTTTTGGTTTGTTTTTTGGTCTTTTGGCACAAAAGTTGTGGATGGTCGTGATGTTTAAATTAATGATTTTAATTTTAATATTTTCTTCAATTTAAGAAATAACGTTGGTTAATTCGTATTTTGGGATGTGGATTGCTCTAAATGCTATTATTCATATAAATTTCAATTACCACTAAAAAGGAAATTAAGTTAAAATTAAATAAAAAATATTGTGTTAAAAACATCAAATTTAGGTGAAGGTATAAAAGTAATTTTATATATTTCAGAAGCCACAATCTGTAATTCATAATTCATGTTGAAAAGAAAAGTGAAAATACAATACAAACAATTATATTATTAAAAAAGTAATGAAATTATGTTAAGGGGTATAAGTGGAATTTAGCCCAATAATCTTATTAAAAGTAACTAATCTTACCAAATCCTTTTCTATGAAAATAGCTAATACAATAAGCTAAATCAAACAACTAATGCAATTCACTAATAGGTAAACTTAATCAGCTAAGAACTAATAGCTGATTGCCAAACAGGGCCATTTGCTTTTTGGGGCTTGGTTTGTTATAGTCATTTTGTTCATATTTTTCTCCCCTTTACTTGTTAAAGCTTTTTTTCTTATAAAAATATATTTTTCTTCTTTTCTTAAGTTCATTTCTCCATTGACGAGGAGTATCCTAACATGCTACAAATTGTTTTTTCATTCTTTGTTTTTAGAAATCAAGACATTGATTAGTAATTGATTTTCTTAAATAAAATATTCTTATACCAAGGATATTAATGACATCTGCTTTTTCATGCCAACCATGTATTTTTCACTGATTATAAAGTTATTGGATAAGTAATTTGTCAAAAAACATGCAAGATTGGTTTCATTATACCTAATTTTGTAATAATATTAACTGAATTCAGCAACATAATTTTTCAAATATCTCATGTCCTAGAGCTCTATGTTGTTAATTTTTCTTTGCCACTCTCTAACTTTTTCTTCAGAATCAAATTTATTTCCAATAAATTCAATTTGGATTTCCTTACATAATTTTTTCAATATTGCAACTGGCATTTTCATCATTCTTAATACATTTTTACATCCCTCATCTAATGAGTCATATCAATCAGCAACAGTGCCAGAAAAAACTATGTTTAATATAGTTTAGAAAATTTCCAGCTCTCCATGCGGCATACAAGTTTCGAACACTATTCATGCCCCTCTTCCAATGTTTGAAAAGTTCGATGATATTTAAGATATAACCAATTTGGCTAATTAAGGTGAAGCTAATTTCTTTAAAGGATGTGATTTTCCTTGGGATGAATCTAAAGAAAAAGTTAATTTTCATCCTCTTGGAATATATTTGGGCCTTATAAAATAGGTATTTCTTCTACATGATTTACCAAACTCTTCAAGTTTCGGAATTACATTGTTAACTAAATTGGATTCAAAATCATCAATATTAACTTCTTTGCCAAGTTCATTGATTTTTCTTTCAACCACAAATTTTTCATGTTTTTTCTCCAATTTTCTCTTTTTTTCTTCTAAAGGAATGACATCCATTTGTTCTAGTTTAATTAGATTTATTTGTGGATATATTTCTTCCTCTAATTGGGTATTGTTTGTCTCTTTATTATCATCAAGTGATACCTCTTGTTTATCCACTACTGCTCCCATCTTGTTTAAGTCTTCTGCACTTTGCTCTTTGTCAATCATGGTTTGTAACTCCTCTAAACTGTGTTGCTTTTATTCCACCCTCTTTCTCTTATTCTTTCGCTTCCTTTTTCGATTATTTTTCATTTGATTTTTCTACTTCTTTTTCTAATTTTTATATCTTGCAAGGGAAATAGAATTTTTTTTTCTAGCTTTTCGAAAGGAAATTTATGCTAAAATGCAGTACAAATACCTAGATTAGATTTTCCAATGTGTCTAACTTCTTGATTTAAAAAAGTTGGATTACAGTCAATTATTTATTTAACTTCTTAACTTCACTCTTAATTTTTGTTAGTTCTATTTAGTTCTAAAACTATATCAGTAATATAATTTAGTTGTTGTGCTACAAAAGTGGATCCCTCTAGAGTGTGCGTAATATGTGAATAACTTGAAGCATGACAAGTAGAAGATGATTCAAGCATTAAATATAATTAATTAGATTAATTACGTATTAATTAACTTAGTTATATTAATTTTTTCTACTTAAGTAGCTTCAATACCTTCTAAAATAGGGCTTCGAGTAGTTTTCATGAACATAAGATCACATGCACAAAATTAAATTTTTTGAAAGGAACTTAAGGATATGGGTAAGATAAGTTTAGGGTGACGGATGAAACTAGAAATAGTGAATTGTCTTCTTAAAATAGTTTTCATAGAATATAAAGCCTTTTAAATTATTTTGAAAACGAGGAGCCCTAAAATAGTTGCCACAAAATACAGGGTACCTGATAGCAATTATTCCCAAATTTGGAGATAGTTAAAGATATGGTATAAATTGTTCGGGAGATTAATTTTTGAAGAAAGTGTTTGAGAGCAGTACAGGAGCTATTTACTTTTCGGCACTTCCAACTAGGGTATCTGAATTTTTGGAACCACAAAGCTCAAGAATGAGTTTTTCGGACCCTCAAGGTTTGAAGAAAACGACTTTTTGGTGTTTTTATTATTATTTTGGCCTGGAACTTTAAGAAATTTTTAACTTTCGCCCAAATGGGGCACTTTCAGTAATTTTGATATTTTTTTAGTTTTTTAAAGAAAGATGCTTGTATTAAATGATTTAACTTATAATGACTTTGCTGTACTAGTTATCACAATCTACTGCTTATATTATAAATATTATATTTCTATGATTATAGGCCCACCGTGCTTAGCAAGATAATAAAGCTTAAGTAGAAAGTTTTGACCATTACCTGAACTTAGTTAGCATTGGATCTTGGTGTTCCTCTAACTTCCAGTTTACAGATATTGCTAATCCTAACCATACCTTCCTTAGATCAGGCACAACACATATCTGTTTCATTTCCCGCCTTGGACCGTGGTCACTGGTCAAGTTTTATATGTTTTTAAGGATAGTGGGACTTTAATCAAGAAATCATAATATTTAAAACATAAGATTCGATTGACTATGAAGCTTCCTTTATTGAAAGCTTGAAAGTGGAAATATAACAATGGAAAGATTAAAGACGAACTTAAACTATTAAGATCATCAAAGATGTCTGCTCATAGAGAAATGGAGAATCCCGACTTCTCTTTTACTCAAGTATGCTCAAATGACCGTTTCCCTTCTCCGCACTTAGCCTCTCCTTTTATAGAGGATATAGACTATATCAGATGTCCTAATGGCTATAGTATACACTTATATTTTCACATGACTACAGCTGTCTTGATATGGTTACAGTAAACAACATTATTTTGCTGACTTCACACATGGAAAAATTGTACAATAATGGAGCAACAACTTTTTAGAGCCTTTAATGCTAACAAGACTAGTAATCCATATTAACATTCTACATGCCTTCATCTCCAATAATGTTTTCCAATCCATCACTATTCAGATAATCATCAAAATCTTCATCAAGTTGAAGTTGCTTTGGATCCCATTTTTCAAATAATTCATGAAGGTATTTCTTTTATTTTTCTAATAAGAATTTTCTAACTTCAATGCCAAAGAGATAATCAAAGAAGCCATCTGAAGTAGCTCATTCTACCATCATATATTTACTGAGATTATCATGATAAGTTGTAATAATCCGACCCTAACCTTTATTTATTTATTTAAATCATATTTATTTATTTAATTAATCATTTTTATTCATTAAATTAATCATGTTTATTGATTTAATTGGTCATGGTTATTTATTTAACCAAATCATGTTTATTAATTCAATTACACCCAATTTATTTATCGAACGAATTCTATTATGTTACTTAAAATTTTTCACCTTCATTTATTGTATTTAATCATTCCGGCTAGGAGATATTTCATTTGGGTCCCATTTTGTAATTCAAGTTTCATTGATCTGTAAATTTCAGTTTCATTTATTGATTAAATATCGGGGTTCATCGATCGTAGGCCTGAATAATTATGGTTTAAAAAATAATTATTATTATTATTATTATCATTATTATTATTATTATTACTGTTATCATTATTATTTTTTTTATTTTTATAAATTTGCAAAAATTTTATTTCAAGTTACGAAAATTCAATCGTATCCGATTTACTTTCCTTCCCGGGTCCAAACCGTATAAGCCCAATTTAGGCCCAACAAGTTACTACTTATTTTACTTAGTTAATTACCCTCTTTATGCCTAATTAGTAATTATCAAAATTTTCTTTTGGAGGGTGAATATTAGCCAATTATAAGAGATGAATCACAAGACAACTTCAAGCAAACCCAAGCACACACACATCTGTCTCTCTTCCTTTTTTCTCTAGCCCATGGCCCCCCTCCAGCAGCTGCCCTGGTGTTTTTCGGCCACCCGTCAGCCACCAGCCGGCCACCCATCACCACCCCTGGCCTTCCCCTAGCCACGGCAGGCCCCTCCCCTCCCCAAGCACAACCCCAACTCTTTCATTCAAGCATCTAAGTGAGGTAATCCTAACCTCAACCCGTGGATTTTTTTTAGCTTTATTGATTGTTTGAGTATCGCTTATTTTTATATGAAGCAAGTGATGGTTGTTATGCAATTTTTATTGAGTTTAGTGATGTCTAAAGTTGTGGGTGATGAATTGGAAGTGTGATCAAATGAGTTGAATCCAAGCTTGCTTGTTTCATTTCTTATGATTTTGATATGGGCTATGTATATGAGGCCTTAAATGATCTTTTTATATCTGATTGTGGTGATTTGGAATGATTTCAAGTGAGGATTTATGTAAAAAACGAAGAAAAAGCTAAAACAATGAAAGTTGAAAATTTCAGAAAAACATGACAAACTTCGGGATTAAACTGATAATGATCATCCGTGAAAAAATTATGATTTTTGGTGGGTAGATAGTTTAGTGTGTTAGATTTCAACTGGATTTTGAATCGCCTTAATTCGAGGTCTGTAGAAAAAGTTATGATCATTTTACCAAAACTGTACAGAATGGACCAAAACTGACACACTTGTGTCTTAGCCCCATTTTGACAACCCTATTGTGGGAATCATGTTTGTTGTTATAAATAAAAGTTTTTCGGGACTTCTTAATTCTTTCATATTGGGGTTTTAGGTCTCCACTTGAGGTCAAGGGTGAAATTTATGAGTTTTTGAAGTGAACTGACCTGCTTTGGTCCAATTGGGTTGTTATTGCAATTTCTGTGCAGCGCATACTTGGAAGAAAATTCTGAAAATTTTACTGTAGATTTTTCATATTAATTTTGAATTTTATATAATATTTCATGAATTTTGATTGGGTATTTTGAGTTTGGTGATTTTTGAAAGCATTTTAAGTAATTGTGTACGGAGCAATAATAAAGATTTAGTGAGATTGATCATGCACTTATTTTGTGTATTTTCAGCCAAGCAAGGTTATTTAAGGGGGAAATGAATATTCATGGACTTTCATGGAGCTTTTAGCTTGATTAATGAGAAAGAAGAAGACAAGTATACAATTTGGGAGCTTGTTTATGAGCTTTGAATCAATTATGGATTTTACAAAGAAAATACCACGTTTAGTGAGCTTAATAAATTCTATTGAGTTCAATGATTCATTTGGGGTGGAATTCTATATCGAATGGATTTATGAATGAAATATAAGAAAAGGGGAGAGTTGTGACTCAGAAATCATATTTATCATACCATGTTATTGTAGTTTATGCTATTTTGAACCAAGATATATCTCTCTTGGCCTCAAACCTTTATTACTTACTCGATTCAGAATGTATCAAATGTATTTATCAAGCCAATGTAGTGTACTCGTTGTTATCTTGAACCATGCTATACATCAGCGAGCCTTAAACCCGTATCAGCAACCTATTTA
Source organism: Selenicereus undatus (assembly GCA_017589665.1). Classification (NCBI taxonomy): domain Eukaryota; kingdom Viridiplantae; phylum Streptophyta; class Magnoliopsida; order Caryophyllales; family Cactaceae; genus Selenicereus; species Selenicereus undatus. The sequence goes on from JACYFF010019584.1 coordinate 81,669,564, forward strand.
AGAAAAGGTCACAACCACTCTCTCAATTGTCACCATCAAGGCCTTTTCCTTTGTAATCTCATTTATCTCATTGCGGACTATTTTACTTTCAATTACTTTATATCATATTTAATTACTTTCATCAATTCGGTTTTGAAGTTATATTGAAATACCCAAGCTATGTATACCATTTAATTACTCAATTTCTACACATACTTTTACCTACTCAATTATGTGAGTAAAGGTCATTTACTGACTATACATACTTACAATGACGTTTATGAAACAGAGTCGAGGCTTAGTTATTGTTACCCTTTATGGATAAGTGTTATCAAGTTAGAACATATTTATCAAGTCAGATGACATTTTCAAAACAACTGACTTTTATCAAGTTATATGACATTTTTAAAGACTCAAGGTATGTCCATTGCTTGCATCTTCAGAAAACAGAACATGTTTATCAAGTTACAACTCTTAATGAGTTTATCAATGAATCAGTTTATACAGTGATTTGCCATTTAACTTGTGACTCTGTCAGTTATCATCTATAGGGCGTCAGCCCATCATTTAGCCGTGTGGCTTCAGGCCAACTCTTAATCGGATTGGCAAGTGTACACCTATGTATAGATCATATCATTGCATGGGGTTCACATCCAGATAATAATGAGCAATTCAGCTTCATATTACTTTCATTTTCATTATTATTGCCAACTAAATGAATTGCAAAGGCGGGTACCCATTAACAGTGTTTCTATGCTCATTTTACAATACAAAAATGCATGTACTGAGTTTTTGCTCACATTTTCAAATTGTTTTCATGTTTTCATTTTAGGTGACGAAGTATCACATGTTCCTTCTTTTAACAAGCCCTTTTTGAAAGTCATCAGATGCTCACAGTGGATTTAGCATAGCATGAATGTTGGGATCAACCTTAGGGTCAAGTTAGGTCTTTATTCAATATACCTGCATATTGTGGAGTGGGAGTTAGCACATGGTATGATTAAGTCGATGGTATTGAAGTTGAACTATTATGGACTTTGGTCTTGAAGTGTTTCAGTTTAATAGATTTTGTGATTGTGAACATGAGTTGCAAGATTAAATCGTTTCAGTGAGCCTTGTCCTTATCAGGATGGTGGTTGCGCCTTTTATTATTAAGTCTTTCGCTGCAGTTTTTCGTAAATCATGTCATTAGCATTTTGGGGGCGTTACAGATTTGGTATCAGAGCCCAGGTTTTGAGGGCCACTGTGCGCTATCAAGTGTTTATGAGTTAGCAATCAAGGTGTGTATGAGTTATGTTGGACCAGTTAAATGAGCTACTGACTATAAGTTCATATGTATGGGCATATATGGAGGAACCATTTCCATTTGGGTCACTCAGTCATTTGGTAATATCCTGAGATTCAAGCATTAGCAAAGTGGAGTGTTGAACCATTTGGGTCACCTGTTAGTGAGGCATGCTCTCATTTATCTGAGAGTTGTATAGTATGTTTCATTTCTCTTATTTGTTTAAATTTTTGCAATCGTGCACTCCCGGTGTGTGACCTGTTGAGTTATGAACTCCGGCGTGTGGCCGTTGAGCTATTAAAGTGTTTCTCTCCATTTCAGGTATCCATTGCAAGGCTTTAAGCTTGGATTTTAGTCCGTTTTTAGGCGGAACTCTGTCTGTTTTGCCCCAAGATTCGAGAGTCTTATTGAGGTGTGTTAATATACCTGATCTTGGGTACAGTGATGGTTAAAACCCGATGTGGGGATGTCATTTGCAACTTCTTAAGGGATTAATACAGTTTCAAGTTAGATATAAACCTCTAAATGAGGAAATGCCTTGTGGGGCAATATCTTTGAGGTAAACCAGTATGAGATGAACACTATAATGAGTGCTTATGTATGGTGATAACAATTAGTAGCTTATGGTGTGCTACTTGGCATTATATGTGTGGTACAAGTAAGATTAAGCTGCCATGTATAGGAATTATCTGGTCCTGACACTAAGAGCTTACATCAGCAATACTCTTATTACTTCCTGTCATTGACTTATTTCTGTCCTAGTTGCCTTGAATTGTTCAGAGATATCATTTCCTTGCCACTAACACTCTCTTAATTGATTTGTAATGGAGTGTCTATGGAAATTCTCATATGTGGTTTGTTGGGAGTTCTTCAAACACATATGAGCAACCTTTCTTATAGACGATCCAAACCCTGATAATCATAACCGTTTAATTCTTTGTTTCCATAATGGATCCTATAATGACCCCCGGTATGCGTTACTGTGTGATTTGTAGCTCTTCTTAAGCATATTTGATCCATTCTACTTACAGTTCAATCACCACTATGTTCATATTTGTACTGTCACCTACTTTAACTCCTTGGTTCTATTTGGGCACTATTCATTTATTGCTTTGCAAAGCCTTTGGTTCCTTCAGACCCAGTCATTGAACGCCTTTTCAACAATGAAATGTATCCATATTGTTCGTGTTTCTATAGCACCGTAATGTCTTGTTGGCATACTACTCTATGGTCGTGATTGCATGTCGTTACTCAAGTTATTTTGGTAATCCTTTCTTTACTAGTACAACCTATCTTATTAATGATAAACAACGATTTGTGCTATTTCCATCTACCAGCAGTTTGAAGTTTATATGCCTACCCAAGACTTCCATTTACTCTAAAATGTGTTATTGATGGATGTCATCATGTTCAGTCATAAGACTGACTCTTTCATCTTGACGTATTGTCCTTTCAAACACCAGATGAATAAAATTTCCCTTCTGGTAGTGTTGACCCTTATCTTCGTCATTTTACTCACATACGGATACCGTATGACTTTTTAAAAACCGCTTTGGTAATTTGTTACATTTCTTCACCTTCATTACTTAATACTCCCTCTCAACTTCATAACATCGTTCATTTACTTTACTATCATGTCCATCATGAATAAACTGCATGTCTTGTATATACAGGACATTTATATGCCTTACCTCTTTCATTACGAATATTCGTCCTTTCATTCATTCGGCTTACGTGCCTATCCTTTATAACCAATAAAGAAATATCTTTGTAAGAGTTCATGGTGTGGTTGCATCTCTTTACATTTTAGATCGTTCCTTTATCTTTCAAATTTACCGAGACCTGTAGGCAGTTGAATGTGTTATCCTGTATAAATATGCCTCTATTAGTATTGCTGGAACCATATTCATTGAGCATTCAATCCAGTTTGATTGACATACCTTGTTATCATTATGGGGATGAACTAATTATGTACTTATAGAACATGACTTGTAAAGATCTTAAGGTTAGGTCGAGAAATGAGGAAGGACTAAATGTGTGTTTCTATGGACCGAGGGAAGAAAAACCCTATCTCTGCCCTAATTTCACTGTGCAAGCAAGTGAGTTATCGTGTCAATAATGCATTGAATATTAGTGATATGCCAACCACACTCGGTACATACATATCCATAATTACAGTTTGTGAATTCAGAGATGTTTCATCCGAGGACTTTCAAGACTGTTTTCCCCTAAGAAACATTGATTTTCATATCAACCTAGTTCTAGGTGCTTAATCCATTTTCAGAGCCCCTATCATATGACCCCCAGTAAAGTTCAAAGAACTAAAGATTTAGTTAGATGAATTGTTATAGAAGGGAGTTATTTGACCAAGTGTGTCACCATGGGAAACCCTAGTTTTATATGTGTGAAGAAGGAAGGTAGAACCTTATGATTGTGTATTGTGTACAGAGAGTTGAACAAGATCACTATCAAAAACAAGTGCCCCATGCCTTGAATAAATTATTTATGGGATTAACTGCCAACAACGGAAGTCTTTTCCAAGAATGATTTGAGGTCCGGACATTACACCTAAACCATGCAACCACAATTTATCTTTTGCAAAAATGCCCTTTTATAGTAATTCTTGAAATTGTTTGCTTGTCACATCTTCAAAACTTGACACTATCTAATGTTGTTTAATCTCCCTTGCTTTTCAACTCGATATATCCTATTAGCGTGATCTTCCATGTCTTTGCAAACCAATTGTTAAATGTGCAATACATTTTTTTTTTGTTCAACCTTATATGGTTGTCCACATTCTAGTGCTCTTAACCTTCACCATCTTTATTTCATGATCTTGAGATGTAGTTCATTCTGTTAAGAGCTGATTCACACATCTACCTGACATCTCATTTATTCATAATGATAAGCTCGTATAACTTGTTCTGAATTCATAACGTAATTCAACTCTCATTGGTGTGGGTGATTGCGATTGTCATAATTCCCTTACTCTCTTTATTTTGAACTTCAACCCCCACACATATATCTTATATTATGATAAATAAACTTCTACATTCTCTATTTCATATGAGTAAAGGCATGTTCCTATTATAGCTTGCTCAATCTATTTATCGATCCATTACACTTTGCTTGTCCAATCTATTTGTCTATCTATTGCACTTTGCTTATCCAATCTATCCATCTATTTATTGCACATTGCTTGTCCCATCTGTCTTTTGCACTTATCTTGTTGCTTGTGGCTATAAAGTCACCTAGTTGAAGCTCAATTGCTTGTCATCTTGTTTCCATATCATCAGTTAAACCCGAGTACAACTGTGTCATCTTTCTCCTTGGTTGATTATTTATTGGACCCTTTATGATCTGTATTTATAAACCACAATTGTTGTGGTATTATATTCAGAATTCATGATACACTTATGGTTATCTTTGTTCTAACCACCTCATGATAATCTCTCCTTTATTTGCCTTTTCTAGTCTCATTGTTCATTTCTTTTGTATGCAATGATTCGCTTGGCTAAGAATTTCATCACTCTCACCCCTAACCATGGTCATTTCATTGCCCATTATCAACCGGGAGCAGATCCTTGAGTAGTTTGATGAGGGGAGATCATATGATGCATTAGGAATATCATGAGGACATTTTGATAAGGGCATAATCTCAAGCACTGTCTAATTATATTGGAGTGAGCTGGAAGAAACATTGAGTATAAGGTCAGAGCTAACCCAAGCAAGCATTAAGAGGAAAAATTCAAGTACATGTTGAGTTGATATAAGGTCGACAAAAGAGTTGTGCTGGCAAAACAAAGAAATAACCAAAGTCTCATATGGCTTATGAAGTACTTCAAAAGGCTTTTCTAGTCAATGTAGTAAGAGACTGACTATCCAACGACAATTGGGGACTAGTTACATTGGGACTAGTTACATAGGGCCTTATGATTCATTGAAAGGTTAAATCATCTAGCATGTTGACTGCACCTACCTGTTGAACCCAAACACGTATATAACGTGTTTTATAGCTCACAATAGTATCAGAGTGCTAATCAGGGTATACAATAGTTTTCATTAGTGGATAAGGTGATGAATCAGTTGTGAGCACCTCCTCACTAGTAACAAGGTTCTTTTCTTTCAAAGAGAATATTAATTTTGAACCAAAGTAATCGAGCCAGTGAAGTCACTGAGGATTTAGATACTCGATCGCAGGATTAAGCAGGTAGGCACTTTGGGCTAATCATATCTCTTTGGAGGGAAGCAATGAAAACCAACTATTGATATTTGAGGCAGTTTTGCATACATGAATAAGCTTCATAAGTTTCAATAACGAAACTCTTTAATGGGGGAAGACTGTAATAACCCGACCCTAACCTATATTTATTTATTTAAATCATATTTATTTATTTAACTAATCATGTTTATTCATTTAATTAATCATATTTTTTGATTTAATTGGTCATGGTTATTTATTTAACCAAATCATGTTTGTTAATTCAATTACACCCAATTTATTTATCGAACAAATTCCATTATGTTATTTAAAATTTTCCACCTTTATTTATCGTATTTAATCATTTCGGTTGTGAGATATCTCATTTGGGTCCCATTTTGCAATTCAAGTTTCATTGATTTGTAAATTTCAGTTTCGTTGATTGATTAAATATCGGGTGAATCGATAGTAGGCCTCGATAATTATGGTTTAAGAAATTATTATTATTATTATTATTATTATTATTATTATTATTATTATTAT